>JABXJD010000007.1:5360000-5732500 GCA_013375575.1 Percina caprodes | reverse complement strand
ATGTCCATGGTAGCTTGTGGTGGCTTATGTTAGCTAATGTAAGTGTACGCATGATAACTTTAGCTGGTTAGAATGCTAATAATATAGAAGTAAGTCCTCTATATCTACTTGATAAAGCCTTGAAATGTTGTAGCCTAGCGTTACATCTTGGATGTAATAAATATAAAATGATAACAGCACGCTGTATTGAAAGCATCAGATGTACATTCAGATTACATCCTAAATGTCCCTTAAACCTTGCTTGCTGGACACATTTTATAGTAAGACTACTTTTGAAAAAACAAAAACAGATTCTTCTTACAAATGAAAAGTTAAATTCATAGGAAATATGCCACCTTGGTCAGTTTAACACAAGACTGATATGAAAGCAGCTTACTTGTACTTCTTAAGGCTTTAAAAAAATCATTAGAATAAATTAATTTGAGGAGGATAATTTACTCTTTGGTTGATCTTTTGCCTTAATATGCATAGTGTAGAGTATTTTATTATAGATAGATGGAACTACTATCACTTCTGATAGCGTGGCCTAAAATATTTCTTTTTATATTACACATATAATGTACAGGGCAGTTATCTAACACAAAACTCGAGAGGCGATGATAACTGTGCGCTGTTTATCGTCGATGAAGTCATTATTTGGACATCAGTTATCTGACCCGGGGGTGTTAATGAGTCTCCATTAGAGCCAAAGAGAAAACACTTGGACATTCCTCTCTGTCCTGACTCCATACAGTCACAGTGTTTAATCTCCTTCCCTCCATCCTCTTTTGTTTTCTCTCCTTTCTCTCCGCCTGTGTTTGTCTTTCCCAGCAGACAGGAAGTGGACCCCACGACCAGTTATTCTCTGTCAATCATTCACGGCCTCTCCCTGTAGCCCGACCAATCACATCACGGCTGGAGAGGAGGATGAACTCTGACTCATACTGTACAGGCGCTCAGGTCGTGGTTATATACTGTACATATATATGTAATGTCCAGTTCAACACTGCAAAATCAATAATTATAACTCATTACTCATTCCAAGAATATTGTGTTCGATGCCCAAACACAGAAACTGCATCATCCTCTTTTTTTCGTGAAAATTCAGAAAAAGTCTGTTTTTAATTGAACTACTGGTCCAGTAATTGTTTTCAGATGTTTCATAAAATAAAATGAAAGTGAAGGAAACTAGCCTGTGCTAAAAGAAAATCCCATCAGTGCTTGGGGATATTTCACTTTAAAATCTTTAACAATTTAAAGTACTAAAAGTCACAGATAATTTATCTGCCACTTCATTTTCTAGCAATGAAATCAAATGTAAAATTTAAATTTGTGTTGGCAAGTAATATGTGGGTAATAAATGACCCCCCAAAAAACTCAGAGGGGTTACAAGATGGTTAAAGGGATTAAAAAAAGAAAAGGAATTATGTGATACACATAATAATACTCACACCCAACACAATACAATATTATACATTAGAATGAAAAATTTAATAAAGTCAGAGATTTCTAACAAAATTCTGTAAATTTCACAGAAACACTAATAATAATGAAACAATCATATATATTGAAATACTGTTTCACTGGGATTTCAGGATGTGTCTTAAGATCTAAATTAAAGGTTATACATAAAGTTGTATTTAACACTCCGTCTCTTGAATGGATTTATATTCTTTTGTAATCATAAGTTATTTCTTATGTAATACTACTATGATTGCCACAAGTCCTCCAAACCACATGGGGATATAGATTTGGCATAGATTTACTAAAGTATTAACAACCTCAAGAAGCAATTGCTTGTTGAGGTCAGAGTTGATTAATACTTTGCCAGAACACACTCCATGGAGAATCCATCACTTGAGAGCTGATGACTGTCTCATGGCTGCGTATCATGTTATTATTGCTGTTTCTAGACGTTTCCCCCACCACAAACCACAGGCAGACAGATACACTGTGAGAACTGTATGTTGCCTTTTTTATGCTGCAGAATTTTTTAATGAGGAGACAAAGGAAGAAATACTGTAAAAAGTCTTTAGAAAATAAACTGATTGGAAACCAGCATCTTTGTGAGCCCCCAGCCTTCCGGTTTTTAAATCACGACTAAAAACACATTTTTATTCCTCGGCTTTTAATCCGGCATGACAACTGTATGTTGTATTTGTCTGGTGTTGTATTTTGTCTGTTTATTGTTTCATGTCGATGTACAGCACTTCGGTCAACTTGGTTGTTTTTAAATGTGTTTTAGAAATAATAATAAAGTGTGATTGATCTTCCTGGCCTCATCAATAAACTTAAAGATGGTAACTTCATGCTGTGAATGTGAAATATTAACTTTGGCCACATAACGTTAGCATTATTTTGTTAGCTTTAGATTGGTTTCTGCTGAGCATGAGATACTTTCAGATCCTTCCAGAAAGTATCTTGTGCTTACCAGCAAAAAAAATCCCCATGTCCCATTAGGAGCTCCGTAATTTTCTAATATTTTTTTAGTAGTAAAAGTATTTGTTGCTCTGATAAGATAAAAAATACTCTCTGGCACTTCTAAACATGTATCTATACAGTAAAGCAGAAATGTCTGTGGGAAGACAGCTCTCTGGCCACATGTCCTGCAGATACACATCTCCACACACACACACACACACACACACACACACACACACACACACACACACACACACACACACACACACTCTGACCATAATGTATCCAACTGCAAACACACCAAAAATGTATTTTTATGAAATAACTGACGCAAACTAAAAAAACCACAGCCCTTCACTCATCACCACTCAGCACTATCCGAGTGTGTGTGAGTGTGTGAGCAGCACTGGTTAGAAATGTGCTGAGCTAATGCTCCCCAGGCTGGCTGAAACAACCACACACAGACTGAACCAAGTGACGGCTGACAAATATGTTTTGTTAATGAAAGTCCTCACAAGTATCATGATTCAAATGTTTACCAGAATGTGCTCGTGTTACACATCCGGTGACTGTTTCGGGGGAAATGACACACAAAAACACACTGAAGCTCTACAGAGATACAGATGTATAATATCATAATACAGTCTAACATGAACCAGACCTGATACACACCCAGCTGTCTTCTAGGAATTACACACACACACACACACACACACACACACACACACACACACACACACACACACACACACACACACACACACACACACCATTCTTGGTGAGTAATGCATTAGGGGTGTACCGACTTGGGGTCCAAAGTTTTATTGAAGCAGAATGGAATTTGAAAACACACATTATCATCTTGCTATGTTCACACTTATGACACACTGATTATTTAAATCATAGTTTAATCTACTGATTATTTTCTTGATAAATCATTTGGTTTGTGAAATGTCAGAAGCCCAAGTGGATGTCTTCATGGTTGTTTCGGCCGATCCGACAGAAATCTTAACAACTGAGAAGCTGAAAGTAGGGAATTGTTGGCATTTTTGTTAGAAAACAAGTTAAACGACTCATTGATTAGCAAAACAGTTGCCAATGAATTTTCCATTGATTGTGTAATTGATTATCTCACTAACTAGAGCTGCAACAATTAATTGATTAATCGATTAGTTTTCAACTTTTAAATTAATCGCCAACTATTTTGAGAATCGATTAGTCACTTTGGGTCATTTTTTTAAGACAAAAGTAAAAATTCTCTGATTCCAGCTTCTTAAATATGAATATTTTCTAGTTTCTTCTCTCCTCTAAGACAGTAAACTGAATATCTTTGAGTCGTGGACAAAACAAGCCATTTGTGGACGTCATCTTGGGCTTTTGAGAAACACTGATACACATTTTTCACCATTTTCTGACATTTTTATAGACCAAACAACAAATCAATTAATCGAGAAACTATTCAACAGATTAATCACTATGACAATAATCGTTAGTTGCAGCCCTGCATTAACTGTTTCAGCTCTTTGTGGTTGCATTGTGGTTTTGTTTTTGACTTTAATTGGTGTCACTTACTCACACATCTTAATGTGAATCATATACCTGTGCTTTATATGACATTCTAGTCATTATATACATAAATGCCTATTTTTAGTTTTTCTTACTGTTTTCAGTATTTGTTGCAGAAAAAGCCCATTCCACATAGAGTGGACATTATGAAGAAAATACTTCACAATTCTCTAATCAATTTGGCTGCACACCAAGTAGGGATAAAAACAAACCACTGAACTCACCAGCAGGTAAAATATTTGACTATGGCGCTCTCTTGTGGTGATGTAATGTACTACAATCTGAGTGGTGAGAATAACATTTTAACTGATCCTGAACCAGGTTAAACCATAAATACATCTGATGATATGCTTAAATATAAAGGCTGTTATTGACCAAAGATTCAGACTTGATTTTACAATATTATTCACTATTATATAGTTATATATAGTTATACGGCAATAGCATTTTAAATTTGGTTTCGTCAACATCTGATTCCAAGCTCAAGAATTCAGTTTTAATCTCAACTTTAAACCTGAGAGAAGAGAAGTGCTCAGATAAAACAAATGGATATTTCAACATTTACGACATCTGCTGAGGAAGATATATATATATATATATATATATATATATATATATATATATATATATATATATATATATATATATATATATATATATATATATATATATATATATATATATATATATATATTTATTATTCATTCATATTATTCATTCATGTAATATTTTGATTAGGCAACATAAAGAGCTTCCAGTTCAGTAGTTGCATAAGTATGAATGAGTTCTATTGTAAATGGATTAGAGCTTCATTTAGGGAAAGAGAAACATCTAGCACTGGTTCTTCACACAATAACGGAGAAAAAGAAACAGGAAATAAAGAGGATGCACACACACACACACACACACACACACACACACACCCACACACACCCCCACACAGTGTGTACTCACATGTGGCGGTGTGTTGTTGTTGAGCTGGTCCTGACTGACGGCTGAAGCTGCAGGATGACAGTCCAGTGACACTCGGTCCCGACAGGCAGCGTGACACGTGTACTTACAACCTGCAGAGACATGAAATGATCAATGAAGTCATCGATTGATTCACTGATTGCAAAACAAGGAAAGGAACAGGTTTATCTTACAGTTTTTTCAAATTGCTAACACGCTAAAATGACATGCATAGCACCATCATTTAAACTGACACACAGAGAGCAAAACTTCTTCTCAAGTCTCCAAAATTTCTCCAAAACACATTTTCTGCTTTACACACATTTTGCAATTTAAAATGGCACTTTGTAAATGCACTGAACACAGTTTTCTGACATAAACAATCTGACATAAAGTCACAAGTTTGACATTTAACAACACTGCCATTTAAAATGACACTACATGAGCTACATGGCCAACGTACTGTGTGTGCCACCTGGCCAAACACCTCAATCAGAAGAAAGCACTATGAAAATACCACAGGTGAGCACTTTTTTTTTACAACAATTGAAACCCAGCTATGCAGCAAGATGCTGCCTAATTATTTTTCTTGCCTTTTTTTTCTATATATTTTATCTGAACATTTTTTCTGCAATTTTCTTCTTCAGTTTACTGTTTTTTGTGAGCATATTTCTGTTCAGTTCAATGTAAATATATCTTTCTGTGCATATGTTGCACTGACTTGTTTGGTGAAAAATAAGAAAAATAAAAGGTTTCGACAGCATGTGTGTGTATTGGCAAATATTTCTGTGCATGTGCACAACAATCTGAAGAATTTTCTACAGATTGAACTATTTTAGTATTAAGCATACTAAAGATGACAGTGCTTTTCATTATGCCCAACAGTGTGTAGTTGGTTAAACAAAAATCTGGTAATATGAATGAAGTGTGTGCCATTTGGTGCAAAAGTTGGATTTTGATAATGCTATATCAATATGTTTTGGTTGCCATGTTTCATTTAGCAGGATATATGAGGTATTTTGCAGTTTTGTGAATTGTGTTAACTATTTTGATAAAACCAGCCTAGTTTGCAAAATTTTGTTTCAATTGAAAAAAACTGACATGTTTTGAAAGTCATGCGTAAGGTACGTGCAGGTGTGTGTGAAAATGAATGTGTGTGTGTGTGTCTGTAACGTATATGTAAATACTCTTGATATCGACAGTCTGTCAGTTGAGGTCAGAGTTCCTGCTTGCAAATGAAAACCAACAACATGCAAATTCTGTCACATGGAGGAGAAAAATGTTTCAAAAAAGGTCACGCAGGATATGATCTGTATTACAGGACATTAAATCCCAAATAACTCCAATTTAGTTTTTCTCCTGCCAGAATGTTTAGAATCAAACTGGATTTATTGCCATGTAGGTTTTCACATACAACAAAATTGCTCTGATATTTTGGTTTAACGGTCAACATAAAAATATTAAGAAAAAATAATTAAACTGCAGAGGTCAAGGAGAATCATAAATATAAAATATAAATCTACAATAAAATTTGTAAAATATATTGTTTTAAAACAAAAAGAGATGTACATTGTTTAAAATAAATAGGATGGAACGGAATATATAATGTGCAAATGTTTATGCTATGAAGAATATATCCAACAATATCATCAATAATGATAATATATAGATTGATATGCAGACACAGTTTCTTATTTCTAACTGATATCTAAAATAATTGTGATGTATTCTAGATGAAGATACATAAAAAAAATGATTTCCATGTCTTTTTTTATTATAAAAGCAGGTTGTGCTTTATAATTACTGTGAAAGTATCGAAATGCTCAATCCACGGAGAAATGAACGCAGTCGATGTTCAGAAACTGTGCCTTTAAACGTCAGGACTTTCATACAGTTGTGATGTCACAACGATACCATATATGGGTAGCAAGTGCCGCTACAGTGCCGTTACCAAGGGGGTAAGCGAGCATCCAGAAAGCGTATCTATGGGGAGATTCTGCTAAAAAGCCATCACCTTCCGCTAGCATTCCATTGACTCCCATTCATTTTGGTGTCACTTTGACAGCAAATAATTGACCTCTGAAGCCTTTAAAGACTCTTTTTGTCTGTTGTTTTTTTTCTAAATAAACACGACAATGTATAAAAGGCTCCATTACCTTATCTCACATTATGGCCCCGTAGCAGGCATTTTTGTAAAAATAAGCTAACGATTGTGTTATGACCACGCGACTTTCTGTCGCACAGTAGAGAAATTACTGTATAGTCAGGAGAAGCTTGCAGGCATTCTGGGGAAGTCAAGGGAGAAGCCCACACAGAGTCCGAAACTAAATATTAGACTGGTATGTGGCAAGTGAATTCATATATAGTAACATTTATCCACAAACAACTAGGATATTTTAAGAAAAGTATATGGTGTTAAATAATGAAGTAGGGGTAATGAGGTATACGTATATTCACGGGGATGGGAAAATTATACAGACAACGGAAAAAAACATCTCAGTGTCTTTTAATAGACTTCACTGGTCTCCGTAGGAGTCTTTGGCATCGCTGTTTCCATTTCTTATACTGTCTATGGCCGTTACAGCCATTCCCCGACTGCAATCAGGGTGCAGAGATTCCGAGCAGATTAGGAAGACCCGGAAATGCTGACCAATCAGAGCAGACTGGGCTTTTCGGGAGGGGGTCTTAAAGAGACAGGCGCTAAACAGAGCGCGTCAGACAGACAGTATGATAAAAAGCACAAACATTAAAGCATGTAAACATGTTCTAAAAACCCAAAATACAAGTATCAACCTGTAAATGAGCCTGATATGGGAACAATAAAATGACTGAACAATCATTAAATAAAGCAATAATAAAAATGTTCAGAGACATGTTGGGTGATAACATCTTTTTTCTTTCCAAAAATATGCAGAACTTTTAGTATTTCTACTCTGAAATATTGCTACATATACTTGAGGATACAATGTGGATATTTCTTCTCTAATCATGTGAATCTATCACAACATACTCATATTATCACAATATGAAGTTGTCCACATTGCCCATCCTTAGGTCCTTAATCTTATTCTATCAGACACACACACACACACACACACACACACACACACACACACACACACACACACACACACACACACACACACACACACACACAGGCCAGAATCCAGCAACACCATGAAGTATTGAAACACTGAAGGGAATGCATTCCCTACCTGGTGACCTCTTTCTCACTTGCTGTCCAACTTTATCCGACAGTTTGCACATGGCTGCTCCCATCTCCCATCTCCCATCTTCATCTCACACACAACTTAACATCCTCCACAGCCGCACAAACACAACACTCTCACTGCAGTCTTTTTCAGTGTCTCTCGCCAGTGTTCTACTCTCCATTCAGCCTCTATCAGAGTTCAGATGCTGATTTGCGTAGAGCACCTACTCTCTCTGTTTCCCTGTCTGTGTTGTGCTGAGTGGGTGATTTAACAGTCAAATGGAGGCCACAGTGTGATGGACAAAGACAGGGAGAGGAGGGGTGCTGCTGCTGCTGCTGCTGGATGCAGGACTGCTGACTCAGTCATCGACAGTCACTCTCTCTTTCTCCTCTCTTTCTCTTTGCTCACTTACGTAGCTTGTTATGACTATGTGTCATCCTGTCTCCCCAGTTTCCTGCTTTCACTCTCTCTCTCTCTCCATTGATCCGTTCACCCCATCATGTTTTTTGACAATGAACTTGATTCAAAGAGGAAGAGCCTTCTACATCCAAACATCCAAACACCCATCCCATTATGCATACTGCATGGGTTTTTGTTTTTTTGGATGAGTCATCAGTCGGTCAGTGAAATAACTGTCAGATGGATTGTCATGTCATTTAGTACAAACATGTATGATCCCCCGAGGATGCATCCTACTGACTTTAGTGATCCTCTGACTTTTCCTCTTGCGTTCACCATGAGGGTTGATTTTTCTGGTATTGAGTGAACAATCGTTGGATGGATTGCCATGAAGTTTGGAACACACATTCATCTTTTCCTCCGGATGAATTGTAGTACGACCATAGGGGTCCTTTATTCCAGTCTTTTAATATCATGGTTTCTGCAGGTTTCATGTCAAATTTAAGAACTTCATCACAACATCAACTAAGGCCTAAATTCAGTTTCAATTCAGTTCAGGTAGCGTTGCATGGATGTAGGGAAATTAAGACATATTTAAAATGATTTAACACAATAACAATTTAGGACTTTTTAAGGCCTAAAATTTAGATTTTTAAATTTGAGACTTTTTAAGGCGCTGTAAAACAGTTTAATATTAATTCATCATGAGTTAAAATAAACTCCAGTGCTTACATTTCAATGCTGTTGCTGTTTCAATACATCAGTAAAAATAATTAGATTATACGTACTGTATATATGATAATAAGAAGAAGAAGAAAAAGAAGAAGAAAAGAAACTGACAGCAGTTATTCTGCATAATAAGTACTTTTACTTTTGATACTTTTCCTTGAGTCAAATTTTGAATGCAAATTGGTGGAAACTAATACCAGATGGGATATATAGTAGAGTGGAAAGAGTCAAAATGATGGTACTCCCACAAATTCTCTTCTTATTTCAAGCGTTACCACTTACACTACAGGAAACATTAATTATTGCAAACTTTATTTGGAACAATAGAAAACACAGAGTCAAATTTAAATAACTAACTCAACAGAAATAGGGGGGAGGGTTAGCTGCCCCGAATATACAAAATTATTACTATGCAACACAAATTTTAACAATAGTGAAGTGGATGAAATGCGACACAGAGGTAAAATGGACAAATGAGAGGTTTGAAGTCGGGGAATTATTATTATTATTATTTTATGTGTTTTGATTGTCAGATTGATAAATGAATGAAATGGTGAACAGAAACTAATCCTGACATGTTAACAGCATATGATTGTATGTTCAATAAAAAATGCAGGTTTTGTATGGCTTGATTTAATGATGTTCCTTTTAGGAGGTATATATCTGAACGCCCTAATCAATATTAATAAACTATAAATATTAAGCTCTTTTTATAAGGATGAATAACAAACTAAAACATTGTGTTTATAGGTGAATGTATTTATGAATTCAATTGACTGATTCATGATAACGCTGTCAAATAACAGAAATTACATTAAAATCTCATAATTTTCTTTTGTAAAATGGAATACAAAATACTTAAAAACAATATAAATATAAAATCATGAGAATCAGTTTGAGATAATATCCAGTTTTAAGCTTATTTGTATGTTTGTTAGTTTATTTTTGCTTTACATACAAGAAATAAGCTTACATGAGTTGTTATATATATATATATATATATATATATATATATGAAACAACAGCTGCTAGTATAACATTCTGGTGAATTTGAAAAGTTGACAGATGCAGCCAAAACAATTGCCTGTGTACCAGCAGCCTGTATATGACCACATAGAGGGCTCTTATTGTGAAACTCAGGATTTCAGTTTAGAGGTCAAATGTCAGGAACCACAAACTGGACAGACTCAACAGTATTTTTCTCCTGCGTGTGAAACATTTTTTTTAGCACAGACTCTCTAATCAGGTCGGTGTGTGCAGAGAGAAGCACAACGAAGCTTCATCTCCTTTAACACTCGCCTGCGGAAACACACACTCCATTCCACCACACAGCCACAAAGGTCAAAGGTCATAGTCGGCTAGAGCACTGCCAAGTCTGGCCCGTGCTCCCTTTGTTTTGGACCACCATGGCATGTGATAAGCTCATGCTTTTTTTCCTATTGTTTTAAAGTAATGACTATGAAATGTATATTTTGTGCAGCTAAAAAGTACATAATCTGAGTTTATACAGTAATGTAAAGCACAATGCCGGTAAACTGCTTTTTTAAATTAAAATTTGTTTAACCTACGACAAATCACATAAATTATGGTATTCTTCAACATCAATATTAATTTTTTTGGCCTGTGGCATTCCATCCAGATACATTTTGGCCCTTCAAATGAAATCATTTGGGCATCTCTGCTCTATACTACATTAAGCACATTTCAATCAGCGCTAATGCTCTGAAACGGTACACACTTCCTGTCTCCTAAATGGGCATGGTCTTGATTGAAAGTGTGGTGAATGTCGTGTGGATGGATAAAAGGTTTTATTAGTGTACTTTATTAATATTTTTTTTGTTGCTAACATTAGATATTTACACAGCTATGACAGATTTAGCATTACAGAGATTAGTTGATGTAATTGTATCTGTGTTGGCAGTTTGGCCCTGATACAGAAACAGGTCTCAAACTAACTCACTTCTTCTGATGTGTCTGTCTGAAAAAGGCCATTTTAGAGTCAGAATGGTCTGGAGATATGTGGCTTGTGAAGAATGGGTCCAATATTTACTTTAATGACTATGGGTTGAAACAATCCGTCACAATCTGTGCTCACGTTCACATCTCCCATTGGAATCAATACACACAGATATAGAAATTACTCTGTTGGGACGTCTCGGTTCTTAAATGTCTCTGTTAGCTGGGATTCAGGCTTATTCAGAGAAAAAAGTGCAAACATGATGTTTGAAGTTAAAAAGGTTTCAAATCAAAACTGTCCTCCCACAAAAAACACCCACATAAGTCGTTTATAAGTCGTATATTTGTTTATAACAGCAGTGCCCTCTAGTGGCCGTAGTCATTATGACGAGAGCAAGGCTGAAAGTAAGGTGACAAAGCATAAGAGCGGGAAAGTGTAGGGAGGGAAGTCGGGGTAATGCACGGGTCAAACAAACCCTGGACTTAAACCCAGGAGACCTGTTATATTGGGGTTTTTTCAGTAATTTCACAGAACAAACAGAGTTACATCATGTTTCACATTATGTGCGTAACTGGAACTGAAGTGACGTCTGATTTTGAAAAACAAACGTTAATAACGTTAATGCCGTGTTTCAAACCACGTCTGTTAGATATGAGGATGGAAAATGCTAGCCTGGTCCTACCAGACTCTGGACCATTAGCCTAGTCCTACCAGACTCTGGTACATTAACCTGGTCATACCAGACTCTGGTCCATTAGCCTAGTCCTACCAGACTCTGGTCCATTAGCCTGGTCCTACCAGACTCTGGTCCATTAGCCTGGTCCTACCAGACTCTGGTCCATTAGCCTGGTCCTACCAGACTCTGGTCCATTAGCCTAGTCCTACCAGACTCTGGTCCATTAGCCTGGTCCTACCAGACTCTGGACCAATTAGCCTTGTCCTACCAGACTCTGGACCAATTAGCCTATATAAAGAGGTACAATACAGCGCTTTGCCTGTTTAGGCAGCCCGTTTTAAAAGTGACGAAAAACTGTACAGTTTGGAAGACTTGTTGGGAATATGTTGAAGTCTGTCAACATGAGAACAATGTGTTGTTCTATATGAATAATAGAAGTGCCAGTTTGAGTAACAGATCCATTAGTTTGATGGTTTATCGTACATCAAAACACTGCACAGAAGGTTATGATTTTCTGAGACAGGATTTTACAAAGTTATCATAGTGACAAGCACTTTAATCTCTGTTTTTGTGGGGTAAACAGCCACGTTGTGGTATTTATGTTACAAAGCAGTCTACCAGGCCTGCAGCTCTAATGTGCGTGATTGATGAAGGTGCACTTCAGTAAAAGTTGAGCCAGACTCTGCTTTTTCGCTGAACAATGTGTTTTTTTGGTGCCGTCCAACAACCTTTGTTGTTATATGTGTTACATGATTCAATAACAAGTTATATTCATAAAAACTGATGTTTCACTTTATATCCTAAAGCCAGTACAGTTACGTTGAAGACATAGACAGTGTGTGTGTGTGTGTGTGTGTGTGTGTGTGTGTGTGTGTGTGTGTGTGTGTGTGACAGGTGTTTGCTGAGTACAGCAGCCATCTGTTCTTTTCTGTTTCTTGTTTTTTTCTTTTTTATTCACACACACAAACACACACACACACACACACACACACACACACACACACACACACACACACACACACACACTGTCTATGTCTTCAACGTAATTTCTCCTTGTTAATTAGTCACACTTGCTAAATAGCTGCAGACACAATGTATTCGACACTTGGGATCAAATCTAATATGGTAGCAAATAAAATTAAACTTGTATTTAGTGGGATATTTTTTAATATTTTGTTCCTACATATTTTTTGGTTTCCTGCTGCTACAGAACCTTTGTTCAGCTCAGTTTCCAGTAAAAGCTGTCACCTCTTGGTCTCCACATACGGGAAGTGAAAAGAAAAATAGGGGAGCAATTGCAGATAAGCTGCTAATTATAAGGAAGGACAGACTAAATCTTCCCTCCTGGAGTCAAAGCCCAGTCGGCATCACACACTCGGACTCACCGGGGTTCCTCCACAGCAGACTGACTTCCACTCGTCCGGAGCGTCGCATCACTTTTGGAAAGCGATAGAAAAATCCCGACACTCTCCTCAAAGTTTTGCCAAAGTTTTTGGCAAAGCCCATTGCTCAGCACACACGCACGCACACACACACACACACACACACTCTCTCTCTCCCTCTACCAACCACACAGACACACACAGTGATACAGAATCCACATGACGATTTAAATCCAGGGATATCTCAATGCATATGCAAAATCATCCTTCACTGTCATCCATGATGTCTCTCTCTCTCTCTCTCTCTCTCTCTCTCTCTCTGGCTCTGCTGCAGGTCTAAACTGGTCCCTCCCTTCACACACGCTGACCTCCATTTGCCTGCTGTCCCTTGTTTGTTCAGTCGCTGTGACAGTTTGGCTCCACAGAAGACAAGAGACACTCGTCTGTGGCAGCTGATGACACACACACACACACACACACACACACACACACTGTAGGCAGCTTTAGTATTTTGCACAATGGTCCAAAATGAGTCTCCGTCCTCTGTGATAAACTACGCTACAACGTGAAACTCTCTTGTTTCGGCTTTATGATGGTTTGCTGGTTTTTGCCTCTTATTAAAGTTTCTACATCAGAAACACGGCTTTTTTCCCAAATTTCCCAAAAATAACATGGATGGTTCCATCCGCTAATTGATGATCACTACTTTTATGGCCCTGGGTGAAAATCTGTGATTGTCCCTAAACATACAGTATGTTTCTCTGACCTTAACTATCAGTCAAGATAATTCCAAATTTCTGCCCATTTTTACTCAAAAATGACCGATAATTTCATGTAAATGTTTATTCACCATCAATTCCATAAAGAAGTGTAAAACGTGGTAACAATTTATAAAGTTGGCTAAAAAGATATAACAAACAATTGGCTAATCATTAAGAAGCTGAAGTATACTTCATGCTTTATCAACAGGCAAACCCAACCGCAGGACAACAAGTGGTTGAGGGGAAGACAACACGAGGGTTAAAAAAAGAATATGAGCTGCTCTCATTAATATATTATTATGTTAAACTACTTTAAACAACCAATTTTGACTCACACACATGCATTTGTTTTGCTTTTCTTACCGTGACAGGCAGATGTGGAAGAAGTATGATATTGTACTTAAGTAAAAATATCAATACCACAGTGTAGGAATACTAAGTACAAGTAAAAAATATTGTATTTAAACTCTTATTGACGTTAAAGTACAAAACGTATTTGCATCAAAATATACTTAAATGTAAGAAGTAGAAATATTCATTATGCATAATGACCCATTTTAGAAAAATATACTGTATATATTAATTAAACATAATTTATTAGATGAGTTATATTTTGTTTTAAAAATTTGAATCTACAAAAGTAAAGTATCGAATAAATGTAGTCAAAGTGCAATATTTACCTCCAAAATGTAGTGCAGTAGAAGTCTAAAGTAGCAGGAAAACAGAGTTAAGCACAGTACTGAGTTACATTCCACCACTGCAATCCTGGAGGAAACACTCAATATGTATTTGTATATATATTCATAGCATTCCTTTGTGTGATGAACATTATTGTCCAAAACACAAACATGTTGGATAAAACAAACTGACCATTACGCATGGAGGGAAAGTTCACAGGGTCATTTAAAATGAAATAAAAGACCCATCAGAGATGGATTTTCTGTTTTTTTTGTAAAAATAACAGAAATCAGATGGAATTCAACAGAACCAGGGAGCAATTAGAGATCCTTAAACACTTTCTACCCCACCACTAATGACACACACACACACACACACACACACACACACACACACACACACACACACACACGCAGTGTATCTGTTGCAACACTAAACCCCATCAGACAAAGAAGTCTCTGTGGCAGGTTTCTGTTACTTCATCATGATGAGAGACACAAAGAGACGAGAAGGCAAGAGAAAGAGAGAGAGAGAGAGAGAGAGAGAGAGAGAGAGAGAGAGAGAGAGAGAAAGAGAGAGTCCAGGAAGTGTCTTTATCCAGTCTCATCTGACCCACTTTGAGACACACAGTGATGTAAAGTGAACAACTTGGTTTATCTTCAGTATCAGTGTCTACATCAGTGGTGGAATGCAAGAAAGTACATTTCCTCAAGTACTGTGCTTAAGTACCAGTAATATTGTACTTTTGTGTACTCAACTACAATCCTAAACAACTACAGTAAAATCCTGATTTTACATTAATGCATGAGAAGTAATAATCTAATGTTATAATATATAATAGTGTAACGGGGACAGGGGACACTTTTTATACTTGTTACTCATTTTAAGTACATTTTCTTGATTATACTTACAGACTGATAGTTGTAACTGAGTATGTTTACAGTGTGTGTTTAGTACTTATACTTTAGTAAAAGGTCTAAATACTTCCTCCACCACTGGGATCTATTTCATTGTGTTGTCATCCTGAGGAGCCACTTGTATTCAACAAATTCAACTAAATATGTGACGTGATGATTAATCATAGAAACTTACTGAACAAGCTCAAATAAAACAGGCATTCATTAGAGGCGATCAATACGTCGGCATGGCGGATATTATCGGATGACTTTAGCTTGTCAAAGATGTGTCAGTGTCGACGTATAAGTCGGCAGGTAAATATAAAGAGATATGTATGTGTTCATCATCAAACCGAGTCTCCATTACATACTGTAGTTTGTCCACCAGAGACCACTAACAACAACAACAACTGTAAAATGTGCATAGCTTCTCATCTTGGTTCTTCAAACACTACATTTAAGTAAGATTGTAATACAAGCGGAGCACATTGCATACCACAAATATTTTGGGTGTAAATCTGATGTCTGATCTGTGTAGTTTGGACACATTCTTCCAAAGAGAAAAGAAAGAAAAAAAACCTGGCATTGCTTGTTTTTTTTTAATTGGGTACTAATTTATAGGAAAAATAGAAAATGTTTGTCTTCCAATTCATAACACAACACAGAGATTCTTATAGTGATTGTGTTACATAGAAGTCAGCTTTTGTAATTGTCTATTTAAGATATGTAGTTGGATATGTACTAAGATATGGACGCCACATCGGTCTGGCTTTTCATTTTTGATCAACACACTCAAGTTAGAGAATTTCACCTAATAAATGGTGCAACTTTGAGTCCAGTGGAAGCTGGTGGTGTAACAATACATTAATCTTGATCGATACATCGATTCAATGCTCAATGATCCAATATCATCGGTGCAAAGTGAAAAAAATAATAATAATCAATACATATCATCTTTTAAGATGATTGAAAAGAATTTGTTTTTCATTCAAATGTCCGGAAGAGCTCAGTAATAAAACTGTCAAATCATATTTATTTATTTATATAAATGCAACATGTGTTTATGTTAAGTGGGCATACGATGTTGTCTCATATTGATTGCAGGACCCTGAATTCAATCGAATCAAAGTCATAATCAGAATCAGCTTTATTTACCAGGCATACACGTACGAGGATTTTTGCTTTGTATCATATATATAGCAAACTTTGTGATATCAAGAATCAAATATCATATCGTTGTCCAAAGACATGATATAAAACCTGTGATTTACACCCCTAGTGGAAGCCAGAATCAGATGTACAGATGTGCTCATTGAAATAATGCTTCATTCCTCCTGAAAAGTGATGAAATTAAAAGCTATTTTATCATGTATACTTGCATGCCTTTGGTATGTCATAGAATAAAGTAAAGAAGCTGTGAAAAGAGATGTTGCTTATTCTACAAAGATATTCTAAAATGGCCTGACACATTTGTTGGTACCCCTTGAATTGGATTATAGTGATATTTCAAACTAATTAGTTTCTTTAATTAGTATCACACATGTCTCCAATCTTGTAATCAGTCATTCAGCCTATTTAAATGGAGAAAAGTAGTCACTGTGCTGTTTGGTATCATTGTGTGCACCACACTGAACATGGACCAGAGAAAGCAGTTGTCTGAGGAGATCAGAAAGAAAATAATAGACAAGCATGGTAAAGGTAAAGGCTACAAGACCATCTGCTTGATGTTCCTGTGACAACAGTTGCAAATATTATTAAGAAGTTTAAGGTCCATGGAACTGTAGCCAACTTGGCCGCAAGAGGAAAATGATTGAACAGAAGGATAGTGCGAATGGTAGAAAAAGAACCAAGGATCAAAGAGATACAAGCTGAACTCAAGGTGAAGGTACGTCAGTTTTGATCGCACCAAGCGAAAGTGGGCTCCATGGAAGAAGACCCAGGAGGACTCCATAAAAGCCAGACTGGAATTTGCTAAAATGCATATTGACAAGCCACAATCCTTCTGGGAGAATGTCCTTTAGATGAGTCAAAACTGGAGCTTTTGGCAAGTCACATCAGATGTTCACAGACGAAAAATGAAGCTTTCAAAGAAAAGAACACCATACCTACAGTGAAACATGGAGGAGGCTCGGTTATGTTTTGGGGCTGCTTTGCTGCGCCTGGCACAGGGTGCCTTGAATCTGTGCAGGGCACAATGAAATCTCAAGACTATCAAGGCATTCTGGAGCGAAACGTACTGCCCAGTGTCAGAAAGCTCTGTCTCAGTCGCAGGTCATGGGTCCTCCAACAGGATAATGACCCAAAACACACAGCTTCAAGAATGGATAGGAACAAAACATTGGACTATTCTGAAGTGGCCTTCTATGAGTCCTGATTTGAATCCTATCGAACATCTATGGAAAGACCTGAAACTTGCAGTCTGGAGAAGGCACCCATCAAACCTGAGACAGCTGGAGCAGTTTGCTCTTACCTGTTAACAGGTGTCTCATTGAGAGCTACAGAAAACGTTTGATTGCAGTGATTGCCTCTAAAGGTTGTGCAACAAAATATTAGGTTAGCGGTCCCATCATTTTTGTCCATGCCATTTTCATTTGTTTTCTTATTTACAATATTATGTTGAATAAGAAATCAAAAGCAAAGTCTGATTTCTAATGGTGGATGACTTTTGTCCCAAGTTATTTCAGAGAAAATTGTCATTCTTCTGCAAATTTGAGCACGTCTGTATATCTTCAAATCAACCATAAATGTGAAATATTCATGATGTAACTTGGGTCAGTTCAACCTGTTTGTAGCATGAGAAATTAATTTTTAAAAGAAATAACTTAGCTGCTGTTGCTCAACTGACTTATAAGTGACTGTTTAATGTGTGTTAATAAGTGAACTAGTGACCCGCTGTCCTCTGCAGTTCCTCCAAAATAGTATTCTTGTCCTTTTGGAATGGTTGTTGACATTCAGGTGGGCCTTTAACAAGCTTCCTAAGTGGCAATCAACTGCATTTTAAATGAGCGTGCACACTTCAGATATCCACAAAGTCTATCAGTACTGCTGGTAAAAATGACTGGAAACACAGAGCTCACTGTGCAGGAATATTGTCTGTATAAGGTTAAAAGGCTAAAAGGCTAACAGCATGAAGCCTGCGTCAGCCTTGTGTTTTATGTTTTTTTATATGACTTGTTGCTGTATGATTTTGTGTGTTTTAGCCCAAAAATAATACAGTAGATATGTAAATGAAGAAGGTTTATAGTACATTCTATATGAACGCGGAACTTCGATTTCCTGAGCTCAAAGACGGAAACATGCCACCTGATTTCGGATTTCCGAGCTTGGAACTTGGGCAACCAGCTAGTACCCCGAGCTAAAAATAATAGCGAAAAAAAAATTCTCTGCCAAACTTGAGTATTAAAAAAACTAATTACAAAAATGTACTTTGCCCCCATAAAAACTGGAAAAAAGGGGTGCCCTGGTAGCTCACCTGGTTGAGCGTGCTCCCCATCATGTACTAAGGCTCAGTCCTTACCACAGCGGCCTAATTGTCCTATCAATAAAAGGCCCGTAAAGACTATCTAGAATCATTTTTAAAAACCCAGCGTGTGTTATATGTGTAAACTCCTCTTTGTGTCAATATCAACCCACCCCCAAAAAATATTACAGAGGATATATCCTCCTTGTACTTTCACTCCAAGCTGTGTTGTGACAGACATCATCAGGTATGACAGGTATGACTCTTCTTTGCTGTTGTTTCCTGTACATAGTTCGTTTTAAGCTACAGGTCAGGATAGGTAAAGAAAAGAAGGAAGTAAGAGAAAAATAAGAAACAATAGGGTTTCAAAAAAAATCTTGATAGTCAATCAATATTAACCTTATTTCCATTACAACACTAACAAAACAAACGCACTACTGCAGCCTCGACACATTAAGGAGAGCCGTTTTTCCTCTTTCTATTGTTTGGCAAACAGAAGTGTGCACAGAGGAAGGTACAATTTATGCTCAAGGAGACGTATACGGTTGTTTCCTTTTAGACATGAACCGGTCCGTCTGCATTAACCAGTGCATTCCAGCAGCTGAGCTGCATTTCATAGCCCTACCTACAGTAAGGTACTGTACATGTCATCCACAGTGTTCAATCATGTGGTCTTACAGCATCTCAGAGGGTGCTACAGATAAATGTCTGTGCTACTTTGAAAAGAACTTATTAAAATGATTTACGTTTTCTTAAAAGTCTTTGAGGTCAGTCGATACAAAAACCAACACAAAACAAGAGTGTGCAGCAAAGCAAGGTGACTTTTTCTGAATCTTTCTTGACTCTATAATAATAATAATAATAATAACAATAATATATACTTTATTAATCCCGCAAGGGGAAATTACAATGTTTTCACTCTGTTGTTATTACTATACACATTACACACAGGCCTGACACACACCTGCTCAATACCTATACATGCACTAATGGTAAAAAGGTCAAATGTCATCTAAAGACAAATTAAAATCATTGTTAAAAACCCAACATATGTGTCTCATCACATAAAAATAACCTTTGGGTCCTTTGTGCTAGCTATAATTCCCTTCTGTTCAGGTTATGCTCTAACATTGTTTACCAATATGGGGTCAGTAGTAGTTTTTAGCTGAAAAATGGAGCCACCTTCTTCTGATTTAATGGTTTGGATATTTATTGATTAAATATTAATTAAACACTTTATGATGTTCCATTTACAGCCATTACATATAACATTTCCATTTAAATTGAACCTACATACCCTAATTTGTTTATGATCATGAATAACACAGTAGGAGTCTTCATCTGAAGGGGCTCCTCATCTTGAGAGTCCCCCCACCACCTTCAGACTCACCTGTACAGGTGAGACCATGCTGGAAGATGTAGTTGCAACAAACATCACACCAGGTGCCCTCGCCACCGGGCTCGAAGGTGTGTCCCTCCCCGGACTCCTCTTTGACCCTGGGGTCCCTCTCTCCGGGGGAGAAGATGGTCCTCACGTGGGGGGCTCTGAACCCCTTTTTCCTGCTGCGAGCTGGCCCTACACCGTGACCCTCCATCCCGTCCTTGCGGGCTCCTGGCTCGCAGTTTCTCCCCTCGTGGCTGGGTGAATTCTCCGATGGCTTCACCCCTGAGTGCCCTCCCTCACGCCAAGCCGCCTCCAGACTGGCCGACTGAGGGTGCCGCCGGACAGCTTTCACAACCACCGCGCCCTTGTTGGCCTTAGAAATCCGCATTTTAGCGCCCGACGGCGGCCAAGTAGCCTTCGGTGCCTCGCTCTGTGTACCGGGGGATAGATTGATATGAACAGTCCGCACGGTTAATGGAGAGTCATCCGTGACCGAAGAGTGCGTGGGTACGTATTTCCTACCCTGGTGAACGACGTTAAACATCACGCACACTCCTCATACTTCAGCGTTACAAGTCGGTGGAGGTGTATATCACACCGCAGGGCTACAGGTGAGACGTCATTGATGACACCGACCGATGAGCCGTGTTGAGGCAGGCCAAGGTGTGCAGGGGAACGGGTTGGATGACATCTCATTTCACTGAAACATCAACACATCCCAGCACGGTGCGCGGCACGTTGCAGAAAGAAAGTACACGCGACGCCAGACTCCATTTAAAACAATGCCAATTTAAAGATTGGGCTGGTGGTTTTCAGATATCAGAATCACTTTGCAACTCGATTTAATTAACTCACTAAATGTATGGGCATGTCCTTAATTCGGCATGAATTGCATTTACTAGTTAAGCCCAGCAACATATAATTAAGATTATATGTATATGTTGCTTCCTAGGCAAAATTCCCAAGAAATAACTTCCTTGAACAGTAAACCTTAGGTCTTTCATAAAAGTAGTGTTACGGCCTCTCTCTCATATATATATATATATATATATATATATATATATATATAGAGAGAGAGAGGCCGTAACACTACTTTTATGAAAGTAGTGTTATATAATTATAACACTATTATTGTTATACCAAATATAATAAGAACGTGTCGCTTGGGAAAGTATTTAAAAATGAAAATAGGCTATTAAATAAATAAACATTTGCATGGGGTTCACTGCTGTCTGAACGTACAGCTCCATAATTGACCACAAGGCGGTGCTGTTTTTACTTAAACATTATTTATTCAGCAGAATCAAGTCTCTAGAAAAGGGATGTGCACATAATTATAAAGTAACAACTTTTAGGTCATTTAAAACATCCACCCTACATAGGAAGACATTTTAACAATTCAGTTACTTATAATACCCCCACACTTAAAAGTGTTATATTAACATTTACAACATAACATTTCTTGTGACAAAATCCATTAATGTATTGCGATATAAAATGGTTTAAGTATTTAATTATGCTGCATTAACACATAGTAGTATTTTTTAAAGTGAATAAATCAGTAAGGACCACTTGATACAGATGGAGATGAAATTACAATCAAAGTTTTTTTTAGTCATTTATGTGCAGCTACATTAACAAATCCAGACAGCACACACATGATTTCTCTGGCACCTTTTAACAATTTTAAAAACCTAAAATTCAGGAAACACCAGCAACAATTACAGATAAGCCACTTAACACACCACTCAAAACACAAAAAATAATTAATACATTTTCTTGAAAAAGTGCGAGTGCTGAAAAATATCTAATTAGTCTGAGGAAAAAAATATATATTTTGTCCACCAAACTACAGCACAAATAGTTTAGATTTAAAACTACAACAAATCTCCCCGAGAAAACAAATATATTTTTCACACTTCCAACAGTAGTTATCAAGGCCATGAAAATGGTTTAATCTTTGGCACAGAAGAAAGATCAGACCAATATTACATATTTATGAAAAGAAAACCCAGATTAACACAATAATGCAGGTCTGGGTTTAATGTGCATGTAAACTGAAGTACAAAATGTGTGTCCTGAGTCTCAGTTTGTTCCTTGTGCAAAAGCCTTCAAGAGAACTTTGTGTTCACTGGATGTCGTCCTCATCGTCACTGTAAAAGGCTTCCTCCTATACAAGAGAAGAACATATTCATATTCAGGGCTCAACGTTAACTTTTTTAAGTGGCGGTGATGGTGCAGTGGATATAACACATGCTTGTGGTGTGGTAGAGACCTGGTTCGATTCCCACTGCGATACATCAACCAGTGTGTTAGACACTTAACCCCTAGTTGCTCCAGAGGCGTGCGACCTCTGATATTATAGCAAATTGGAAGTCGCTTTGGATAAAAGCAGCTAAATTACATGTAATGGAAAGTGGTTATCGGCTTGGCAACCAGGCATCAGCTTTTAGTTGCCAAAATTGATAATACGATTGCCCGGTTTTAAAACTGCCTATATTTGCAGCAATTCATTTCTCATGTAGCTATACCACACATTTTAATAATGGAACAACGAGATAACTGCAATATAATTTCCCATCCATCTCAAATACGGGTGCAACGAATTACAAAACTCACAGTTCAGATCAACGCTTTGAGTCACACATCGGTTTAATTTCCAGATCAGCACACACAAAAAAAAAATAAAATAAAAAAGGAATTTAAATTTAAAATGTAATAACTTTCAATAATAATTACTTCTATCACCAGTAAATTGCTGTTAAAGACAAAAACAGATGAGAAATGGGTATTTTACAACTTTGAACGCACCACAAGATTTACCAGTTTTAAGTAAACGCAACATTTTGTTGTGTTTGTGATGTTTTTCCGACAACAGCAGTGACCATAGTGCTAGTTTGTGTCTTTTGGCTCATAGCGCTAGCGGCAGACGGTTGGACGTCCCGCTGTTCGACTCCTCTCCAGTGAAAGACATTTACACCGTTAACCTGTCAGCATTTTAACCGTGGTGAATCCAGTTCCTACTGTAGCGAACGGTAGGCTAACACCTGCTGCCAGGTGTAACGTGTTATTAGTGTGACGTGCAGCGATGCTTCTGTTGCCTCTAACATCTGTTTGGGAGCATCGTGATGACGCACTGAAATCCGCGTTGCTATTCCGTTCGGTAGATACCGGGCACGGTGCCAAATTAGCACCAAATTTTAACATGCGCCATTAAAGTGAACAGAAAATTGCGTTGTCTGTATCTTTTCACGGAAAACTTGTGAAAGCGGTCGCACAACAGCTGAAATGTTGTGTTGCACACAAATGTAGTGTTTAAACTTCACGGAGACAACCAAATAAAATGGAAAAAAAAAGGAGTAAAGTTCTTTTGAAATTAGATTTTCCAGTTTTGTAATCAATCTGGTTGCCAAGGGCAACCGAGCAACCTTTACTGACGATCCATGCATATTATATGGTAAAGGCTAACAGGTCAAACTAATTGTTCCAAGAACATATTGTGTGATTGTGTGTGTGTGTGTGTGTGTGTGTGTGTGTGTGTGTGTGTGTTACGTACATATCCGCCCTGCTGCTGTGCCCAGGATGAAAAATAATGCTGCAGATATCTGGCTCCGTGGTCAAGCAGTCGGTTGCTGGGCAGTGTGTTCAACGCTGATAGGCGACTGGTGACCTGCCGGGAAAAAGAAAAACACGTTCAACCATCAGTCATCAGTCAGTTCCTCATCCTCTTTCCTTGAGATTTTTTATTTTTATTAATAAAAATATCAGAAGGTTGTTCCCACCTCGCAGGTCACAGCGATCTGAGTTTTGGGAGATGCTTTCGGCCCCGGAGAATCGGGGTTGGGGGTCCTGAGGCCCATCCTCATGAGAAGGGTTGTCATGAGCAGTTTAAAGAAACTGTAATTCCAAAAAAGCTCGGAGGATATATCGGCATCTTTCAGCTCCTGGTGGAGAAAAGAGACTTTCCTGTTTAGTGCTTTAACACCAATAACATTTGATCAATCCTGAGGAATTAAAGGGACGGTTGATTAAATAAATAAGGTAGTGTCTCCAAACTTACCTCAATTATAACTTGTCTCCTGCTAATTGTACTACAGCACTTACTTTAAAAATATAAGTTTGATGACACTACCTTATTTAATCATTAAATAAAGAAACATTTTTGTTGTATCCGTTTTCGGTGTCGTAGATTGTAGACGGTCCCTAAGCACGCGTCTTACTGCCGTCTCACCGCCGGGTGCTCGTAGACACAAAGGTTATTTCTCCAGGTTGGAGGCTCGTTTTGATGAAAATGAGTGTGAATCTGGTTGTTAACCTTGCTGGGGTAAGAAAGATGCGTCGTTTGTGATTTAATAACATTTCGCTATAGAGTAATTGATCCCAGAAGTTTGACTCTGTGAATATCTTTCTAACTTTAACTTAACCGAAGTCCAGCAGCAGAGAACAGAAGCCATCCGGCAAATGTTATTTAAATAAGCTCCTCGTGTACTTACAAACGTTCCAATGCATCGTTTCATGAATACAGAACGTCTTTATTCCAGGCATTATTAGTGAGGTGATTTACGAGCTACACCTTCGGTTCCATTAGCGCCTGCACCAAGCCATTTGGCTAATAGAGCTAACTCAACCAATGTTAGACCAAGAGAGAAAAAGCCTTTACAAAACATATACAACTTCCAAACTTTTGCCATGAAAGAATTTCCTACTACAAGATCCACAAGGCTGAAGGAAATTCCACATTTACGTAGGTTTTCACGTCAGAGGAAAAGTGGTTTCTTACCTTCTCGTTCAGTCGGTCTCCACTCTCCCTCAGCAGCAGGCCAATGGTTTTCTCCACATTCACATCTACCGCACACAACAGAACATGTGGTTATCACTCGACATTCAACAAGAAAACAACAGGGATGAACAGGTTTATGGTACCACCACTGAGATTGCAGTATTAGTATTCGCTTCACTCTCTGGTAACGTTTTTGTCAATCAAACATGCCCACAAAGAGCAGAACAGGTAGCTGTATGCAGTAATTTGGAGGCCTTCATCGAGTTGAATTGAGAGGGGTTAGAAAAAGAATATTTAAAAGGAAATGTTCTTAAGGGAGGCATAAGGCCTGATATATGTCCGCTAGCTGCTTATTCTGTAGGAAGGAAACCACAACTCACCTGTGTTTGAGTCGGTCTCTATTTCTGGAGGAATGAATGGGATTTCATCAGCGATATGTGTTAGCTTGCCTGCTAAGTCTTTCAGCTCATCCTCTTCTTCTACTTCAGCTAAAAGAAAAAAGAAAACATGCAAATAAATAGTTGAGATAAAGTTAAAAAGAGTATGAGCACACACGCAGTCTAAGCCTGTATCGTAGACGGGGATTCCTAAAGAAAAAAAAAAAAACATCATCATCCTGAAAATCCCCCAAATAACAATCTGTTACATCACAGTGAAAAGTCACGAGGCCTGACTGTCAGCCTGCAGGTAATAAACTTGTGGCTGCATGTTTACAACGATACAAAAGTACAAAAACAAGATTTAGCTGTTTGATGACTAATGTGTCATGTGAGAGATTCCCAAACCTTCAAACTGAAGAATAGTTTCAAATTGATTTTTGACGTGGATCACGCTTTTTGGTGAAACTTAACCTTCTTATACAACATTACAACAAATATCCCAAACATCATATATTAACTATGGTTCTTAATCCCCTCCAAAGGACTTCCATAGTCATTATAAAAAGGGCATTTTAAACTATTGTATAGACAAAACAATGGATCAGATGAATTGATAACGAAAATAATTGTTTCAGTCCCTTATTGTAGAGGAGATCTAAATGTGGAGGGGTAATCTGAGGCTGTGTCTTAATACTCACCAACTTTATTATCACCACATCTGTCTTCAACATCATACTGATTGACATTCATTGGGCACGGTTCTGCTGCCCCTGTCTGAGGTTTGATACAGCTGAAAATGCGTTTCCATCCCTTCTTTCTCTTCTTCTTCTTCCTATTTTTCTCCTCTTTATAAGTCAAGGCCGGCGTCTGAGGTGAGGATCCGTTTGAGTCTGTGCCACCTCTTGGTGAAGTCTGTATGTCCTGTGTAGAGGACTCCTTTTGCGGCCGTCTCCTCTTTGCGTAGGCCATTAGGAGCTTGAACTCCACCGTGTCCTCCATGCTGTCTGTGTCTGAGGTAGATTTCGGGCTGTGGAGGCTGTTGGGGTTGGAGAAGGGGTCGTGGATTTCCACGTGCCCGTTTGCCATGTTGGTTTACTGTTTATTAAAAAAGAAAAGAAAAATCATACTTAGAAAATTAAGACAGTCAATTTAAAATCTGTAATTTGCAGCTGAATAGGTTTTATTCATTTAATTATTCTGTAAGAAAAGACAGAATAAACCATTGCTTTTATTAATTTATTTTTTTTTTAAATTATAATACGCTGATTTGTCAAAAGCCAAATCCAAAGATTTAGTAGTTAAAAATAAGCTGCAAACTGAATATTTGTTTTTGTGGGTTATATTTGGCACCAAAACGAATGCTTATTTTCATTATTGATTAATTAACTGATTAGTTGGTTTATAAAATGTAAGAACATTGTGAAAATGCCTGCTTAATCATGATGAACAATTAGACAATCAAAAGCCCGGATATATTCATTTTACAATAAATTACAATATAGAAAACCAGCAAATCCTCACATTTAAGAAGCTGGAACCAGTGACATTGTTCCAGATCAATAAATTATCAGAATAGTTTCATTTTCTGTTTATTCATATATTGCTTCTTACTATTGTTTTTAATGCTGTACTGCCTACACACCCCAATAATTGTGTAATACACACGTTTAAGATAAGACAGACTATTAGTCCCACACTGGGGAAATTACACTCACTCACTGACTGACTGACTGACTGACTGACTGACTCACACACACACACACACACACACTCACACACTCACTCACACAATTGATCTTATGATACTATGCATTGTGTGGCCCTCCAGTGGTGGCTAACTGAATTACACTAAAGTGACTGATAATGCGGAGGCATGTTTTCATTAACTTTAGCTATACCAACCTGTTGTTTCCGCGAACACACGATAAAATATAGCCAGGATTTAACAATAAGTTAATTAGCGGTTAGACGACATGGTTTTGATAGCAACATGATTTCTAAGAGTTTCAAAAGTTGTTTAAAGCCAATTTAGGCTGCACTAAGTTACAAGGGTAAAAAAGTTGAGGTTACGACTTAAAACTGTAACAGGTCACATACATGAAAGAACACTTGTAAGTTTCATAATTAGTTTAACAGCGCTAGCGTTAGCTATTGCTATACGTGTTAGTCAATATCATCCTTAATGCTAAATTACTTGTTAGTTTCCCTGTCAGTGGCTAGCTAGCTAGCTAACATTAAAACCAACACGCCTCGGTTTTCCCAAAAATACAAATCTAAACTGCCAATTTACTTAAAAGCTATCCATCTATATATCTATATCTATATATTTCATGTGTGTACATGACTTCAAAACATAAAAACATGAGTACTCACGGTCCAAACGATTAAAAAATACACTAAAATATCCACCAAAGCGTTTCAACCAACGTCTACTGTACGACTATGTACACGAAGCGAACCTCGGCTGAATTTAAAGATAACTGGTCCAACAAAAAAAAGTTGTCTACGTGCTGACATCACGTAAGACGTCATACGTAATCACATGACGCAAGCTAGTGTCAAATAAGATGTGCTCGTTTTCAACGTTTTTTTATTTAAGTTTTTTTTTGTTGAAAATCAGAAAATAAATAAAAATATGGACTCCAAATGTGAACAATGCCTAAAATATAATATGTTTCTCTATCCACTGCTCTTCAGCCAAAACAATCAACGGTTTCAAACTGAAAGTGAAACTGACAAACAATGACAAAGGGAATTGTAGGCATCAAGTAGGGTTACCATAACACAACAAACACATATACACACATATATCACACATATATAAGAATAAAAATAAAAATCACTCACAGAAATGCAATGACCATGATAAGGTAAGGTACTATGGTAGACTGTGTGCAATGGTGCAAAAGTGAACAGTGCAGGGATTGAACATATTACATATTACCCTAATAATCTATAAACTGACTGAATGAATAAGAATAAGAACAAAATGTAACAGGGAATACGTTGTAAGATGTAAGATGTAGATGTTATGACCACAGTCCAGATTGTGTAGGAGGGCTAATATAGCCTATAAGACACGTGACATGATAGAGAGAGAGACGGAAAGTAAAGTTAAAAAAAAGTGTTCCAACTTTATTTGAGAGGATTTTCTGCTGTGACAGAAACTTCCAGAACCTCTTTGTGTTAACACAAAAAACTACCTCCTGTGTTTTGAGTGTCCTATCAGTGATATAATGACCTTGTTTAACATGAAAATACTTTTCCACTGACATTTAACCAAGTAAAGTAATGATTATTAAACCATGTTGGGCTCCTGAAAAGGAAATCTACAGCGTCTAACCTTCACTTGTTTTGAAGACGAATGAGAGGCCATGCTCTCATTTTTTCCAGGAAGTGCTCCATATCCATCCATTTACTGACATTACACATTGCTGCAATGTCTGACTCATGAACAAAAATGTGCAACACAGCATTAATGTTGGGCGGGGGACGACCAAATATTTCTGTTACCAAAAATTGTTTATCATCCAACTCTTGTTCATGTGAATTACTAACTCTCCTCAGACTTCTAAAGGTTATGAGCGTCACAAGTTTTTTTTTTTTTAAAAAGCTCAGGAAACCACTGATCTAGTAAAGCCAATAGGAAGCCTATTTCCCCCAGTAATTCTTTTTTTAAAAGAAGAAAATTTAGTCAGAATGAAACAAAATGCACTTGGTACGGGTACATTATGATTTACAAAGTCAAACCCATAAACAAGTCAAAATTAGAAGATGTAAAGTCAAAGTTAGGAGACACAAATTCAAAATTATGAGGCACAAAGTCCTCTTAGGAGACAAAAAGTCAAATTTATGAGGCAAATATTAATCTAAATTATAGTCATAAGACAAAGTTCTAATATTTATCATAACTAACTTTTTTAAATCTATTTTTCTTTTCTTTTACCGGCAGAAATCAGCTTTTATTCAATCCTGTAAACTTGTTTTTTTTAATCTGAATGCTGAAATAAGTCATCCGATCTGTTCGGCTCTGGTTTTTTCATTTACGTAATTATTCATCTTCAATGTCTTTATGAAATGTTCCTGCGCTCAATAATTACCTTTCAATCTCAAATTGTCTTAATACAACGTTCAGTTCTCAGAAAATGGACATTTGAACATCTACAGTTCATTCTGCAGACGAAGGTTGAGTAATGGGATTACTTTTGGCCTGCCACAGGTGCTTTTTGCGCTGTAAGGAAACTCCCAGCTGTGACTCAGCAAGCTTTTGATTTCACAGCCAACGAAGAAAGCTCTCAGACTCGTGTTACATTCAGGGTGCTTTTCAATAGCTAACCTACGGGACAGTTCATTTCCTGTTTACTTACAAGGAGAGGAAAACCAGCATGTTGATGCAATGCAAGCTCATCCTTGTTTATATTCTGAGGGTTTTATACTGAAGTTCTTGACAACAAGGAGGGAATTTCTGTCGCACACATGAGTAATTCACAATAATCAAAACTGGTTAGTGCAACCCACTCCAAAAACCTATTATAACTTTCTACACATAAATTGAGACATTTGACCATCAATTAATGCAGAAAAGGCACAAATTGTCGCAGAAAAATTCACTGAGATCTCAACCTCCCCCAATGTTGAATCCAAAGTTACGCCCATAATAGCACACAATGAAGATATGACAGAGATTAATCTGTTTGAAGTGGCCGTAGAGTCTCATATGGGACTTGTTAACAAAATATTGTCATTTTTTGATTATTGGATTACTGACATAACTCAACACACCCTGTAATATAAATTGGTAATGATTTACAGAAATGCGTTGGATACTAGACATTAACAACCGCAGTGGCGTGTAAGTACTTGATTAGTAATCTGTGCTGATGTTGCATGTTCACGGCTCTAAACTTATGACCAATCCTAACAGGACCAAAAACATATTTAAAATCAACATAATGCAAATTTTTACCTTAAAAAACAGCATTTTTTGTTTTTAAAGGTTTCAGTTTGTACTCTGACCTACACTGGACCTTCTTTATTTGTTTTATGACACAGTGCTTTTTAAAAGAGAGTGTCATCTATCAATTCTACATATTCATGTCACTTTTGTATAACTAGCAGGTTGTACCTAGTGCCACAGTCTATGTAAAATATTAAATCAGTGATGAAGGAAAAACAGCTGTTCAGAAGTTTTTTAATCAGCAAAATATTTCTATATCAACTTTCCCCTAAAGTTAAAAATGAGGTAAAACAAATACTGAGTTATTGGGAAATACAGATTCATCTCTATTTCATTCAAAAGAACTGACTGAGTTGAATCATCAGCCGGGGGAAACTTCATTTGACACACTAGGCTCTCTCTCTCTCCTCTATCTTTCTATCTTTATATTTGTGTGCATCCATGTCCCAGAAATGCTTGTTACTAACCTAGCTCTGGGGAGTCATTCCCCGGAGGCCTTGCGTTCTTGTCCCCCCAGCATGTTTCCTTGGATCAGGGAGGCTCCAAAATTATGGTAGCAGCTGTCGCCGTGGTCCTGCTACACGTCCTGCGATGCCCTGTTACACCCTTCTACTCTCTGCAGCGCCCTGCTATACTTTGCTATGTACTACTTTTAGTCACTGTTCCACTATCTTTTACTGTGATTGTTATTGCCACTCTTCATTTCAACCCCAACCAGCCCGTCAGACACCGTCTACCAAGAGCCTGGGTCTGGGTCTGGGTCTGTCCGAGGTTTCTGCCTGAAAGGGAGTTTTTTCTCGCCACTGTCGCACTGTTGCTTGCTCTGGAGGAAACTACTAGACCTGTTGGGTCCTTGTAAATTATAGTGTGGTCTAAACCTACTCTATCTGTAAAGTGTCTCAAGATAACTCTTATGAATTGATACTATAAATAAAATTGAACTGAATTGAATATATACAGCATATGGTGTAGCATCCTGTAAGTAGTAGCTATGCACAGTCTCCATAACAGATGTTAGTGTATGTTTTTTTGTCATGTTTAATATCATGTTTCCTCTCCTAAATATTCTGGATATTTTTAGCCTTGTTAAAATAAAAGAACGTCTATTAATGTCTACTTTGGTCCTGACTAAATTATCTCAATAACTATGTGATGGATTGCCGTAACATATTGGAAAAACATTCATGATCCCCAGATGATCAATCCTCTGATGATCAATCCTCTGACGTATCCTCTAGCCCTGCCACTAGGTCGATATGTGTGGAGTGAAATCTATTCTTTGTAAAACTTATTTATGACAAAATTACCAAAATTCCTGTTTTTACGTTAGCATTTAGCTGAAAGTAGAGCATCACAGAGCCGCAAGCATGGCTGTAGACTCTTGGTCTTTGATATATTTGAGATATTTTATGTATTATTGTCATTACTTGAATAGCTTATTTATTTTGAGCTCATCGTGGTTTGTGCTTTAGAGTTAGCGTTTACATATGATGCAAATAAACAACATTATAGCTACTCACTATGGGACATCTTTGCATCTGAGTGTCATTGAAAAAGTGACTTCAAAATGTTTCTTAATGGTTTCCAGATAAACGGTTTTGTCTTAAGAAAGAGGAAACACACAGTTTAGTAACTGTCCAGCAGTGTATGTCCACACAAATCATCCAAACAGAAAATAATGTCAGAGGCAAAACTACAGCATCACATCATCTTTTAACAAATTAATCAAATAAAACAACAAACTTCAAGTAATCCCATCATCATCGGCAGCAGAAAAATATGAAATACAAAAGCAAAAAAACAAAAAAACATGTCTAACCTAAGAGGAAACTCAGGTAGAAATAATTTAAAACTATAATAATTTAATAGTTTAAACAACAATAATGCCATCTTTTATGCCATTACCAGAACATAATCCCAAAGAAGGAGGTAAGAAAATGCCATGCTTAAACCAATGCTGATGAGAGACACAATTTAATACAAAGTTTCCACTCAATAGAAAGAGTGATAAGAAGCGTGTGTGCATGTCATTCAGAGCGGGCCGAGCATCAATATTCACAGATTCAGGTTCAGTTCAGATTTCATTCACACACTCACACACACACACACACTTTGTCTCCAGACACTCAGAGGACGGTCTCAGCGTCTCAGTGTTGGACGGAAACAAAGGTAGTCATCATAGAAGTCCTGCATCATGAACATTTTCTAGGAGAAAAATATATACTTTGACAAGAAAATCTAATCTGAGAGGCTTGAAATGTGGATTTAGTCGAAGAATTACTTAGAAGTGGAGCAGAACATCTCAGACATCGGTAAAGACAAAGCCGTAAGGAAAGATCGTCGTGTGAGTTTGGATTAAAATGGGAAAAGAAGTTTAGATACTCTTCGTAAAGCCAAAAAAACAAAACAATTATCTTAATTTATACCACAGCCATGGGGAAAAGAATGGCTTCTGATTGGCTGAAAAAAGCTATTAAAAAATGTATTTTTGATCTGAAAAGAATGTGTTTGCCAGATTTCTATTTTAGAGCGTATGGCTGCAAATAAGCAAGAGAAGCTAACTGATTACAAAAAAAATTAGTAAATTAAAGAAAGAGACTTTTTTTGCCATTTATTTATGATTACTTATTTTTTCAAAAGGTTATGATAAGGATAAGTACCTCATACAACTATCCCTTACTTTTACCAGATACCACAAATTGTCGCTGGAAACTTTGGAAGACATCTAGTAAGTGGACCTCCGTTTTTAACACCTCCATTTTCAAATAAAACTTTTACCGGTCAGGTTTTAATTGTAAAGAAAAATGACAAATGGAAACACAAAATGTAATACATGACTCATAAAAAAGTCTGAGTAATATGGAGTATTAGTAGCTAAAAACGGGATTTCCAACTAAATTTCCAGCATGTTGTTCATAAAGTTAATATTCACTGCAGTTTAAAAGGCTTCAGACTTCTACAATGGCTACAAGTGAGTCTTTAAAATGTTTTCAGTGTCCTCAGAAATACTGGGGACAGTATACCGGGGACAGTATACCGGGGACACTGAAACACGAGTGGTTCCTATTTTACATGTCAATTTAGTTTACAACAGGTTATATCAAGAGAGACCGCACAGGGTTGTTTTAAAAGTTCAATCCATTGACATACATGCACACAAAATAAAAAATAAAATAACAAGACAATCATATACCCAACCAGCACTGAAGTAAAACTGCACATTCAATACTCCTCGGTACTAAATGGTCGACAATGTTAAAAACATTAATGTAATGTAAACGATGAATGTAGAAATGCAAAGAGACGTTATCTATTCATATTGCATTGAATATGGCTCAGATTTTTCTTTTCTTGGATAAATGCTGAAAACACACACACACACACACACACACACACACACACACACACACACACTTGATATACGCATGAAAAGACTCACACACACCATTATAACACAGTATATGTACATGCTGCACAGAGAGTGTGTTTCTGTTGCAGCTGTACTGACTTCTCTTTTCAGGTTTGATATGGAGTGAAAAATATTATCACACACATGTGCACACGCGCATGCACGCACGCACGCAGACACACAAACACAGAGCATGTGAAAAGCCTTGTCGGGTCAGGAGTACCAGATTCACACTGTGAAAAGTTAAAAATATTTGTTTGCATGACAGTAGCTGGAAAGTCAGACACTTGAACATACACAAGTTAGTGATTATGCTTTAAAACGCTCTTTTTTTTTTTAAAAAACAGAGTCTAATCTGTCCTTCATAATCACATGGCTGCATTGGAGTTACAGTTGAACAAATGTGTTTGTTTTTCTCTCTAAACTGGGCTGATACTGGTTTTGTTTTCAAATCTTTTTTCTGAAACCATATCTAGCAAGACGTTCTGTGATCAAAGTTAAAGGCAAATGGGGGAATTGTTGTTTAAGCTCCAACACTGTGGAATGAACCAGTGATTCCCAACCTTCTTTCAGCTTCTGATACCTTAAAACAAATCAATATAAACTGGGAACAGTTGGAGCAAAGAAGTCTTTTTTCCTTCTGATATTGGTCAATTAGAAGAGTCTTTAGAGGCCTGAAAAGGTCAAAGTATCAAGGACTCTAGTAGGAGAAAAAAAAACATTAAAAAAATAAAATAATCATTACTTTGTGTGACAGAAGCATACATTTCCTTTCTTATACTCTTAGTCATGTTGTGCCCCTTGAAATGTATTGTTTGGACCCCTCAGGTTGGCTATTAGTTATTAAGTTATTATTATTAACAACCTCCGCAGTATCAGGTCAGCTAAGTCAGTGCCACATTTTAAAAATGCAGCCTGGAATCTTTACAATTCATTCATTCATCTTATTTGTTTACTATCTGAAAACGTTTGACCACTTTCCACTTTGCAATTTCCAGCTCTGGCTTTAGAAGGTGCTATAAAAATACATTCCTTTTTTTCCTTTCTTCCATAGTAATGTGAAGATTTTTTTTGATTTATAAGGTTATCAAAGCCCTCCGTGGACCCAGTAATGGAAACATTAACATTATATTATTTGGTATGAAAGCAGAGATTCACGTGAAAACAAACCACTGATAGATTGTGGGAACAAAACAGATACGACACTACGTCTGTGTAATGTCTTTGGCACACAGGTTTCCCGGGGTAAACATATATAAAACTTAAGATATTTTGATTATTCTCAACAGAAATCATGTTTTAACTGCTTTTAAATGTTTGAACAACACCTGTTTTTCCAGTCTTACTGAGTGAACCCATTCCTAAAATATTAATTGTGAGTTCAGCTCCCCGAAACGACACGTGAACTCACGACGGCTTATACACTCGCATCCTGAACCGTAAATGGTCCTACGATCAATCACTCAGTCAATCAATCAATCAATCAATCAATCAATCAATCAATCAGCACAACCAATAAATAGAATATGAATAAATAAATACAAATAAATAGTTGACCAATAAAATCTCCACTGCAGTGCTGCTGTGAGCGGAAGCAGTTCACTCCTCTGGTCTGTCTCATGGATCTCTCCGTCTGCAGAGACCAGCCGGACTCAACACTTTTCTCTCCCAGATTCGTCGCCACTAGCGAGTGTGTGCAGAGTCCAGAGAGACCGAGTGAGTGTGTGTGAGAGTGTGTGCGCCTCAGACAGCCGTCTCCAAGTCTTCGTGGGCGGCAAGAGAAGATGTGTGTTGTTGGGCGTTCAGGAAGGTGGCGAGCTCCGAGTCTCCCTCCACCTGGTCCGCTGGAGTCTTCCCCTGGTGGACACAAACACGCTCAGTTTAGGGCTGGAACTAACAATTATTTTCCAAATTAATCTTTTTTTTTTTTTTTTTTACAACACAATTTCCCAAGTATCAAGCTGACATATTTAAACTGCTTGTTTTGTTTAATGTTATGTAACACATTTCAATGCAATGCATTCCACTACATAACCACAAACTATATCCTTAAAAAAAAAAAAGACCGAATATTATTACAACCCTCCCAAAGACAAGGACACTTGTTGTTGTTGTATTACATTGCATTAGATTTTACAGTCAGTGTATAAGATATTTAAGTCATTGGAAGCAGAAACCATTATCTCCAAAGCAGATACAGGTGGTGTTGACTTGGAAAAAAATGAAGGTACAGTCTCCAATGCAGGGAGGCGTAGACTGAATATAGCTGCCTGTATGACAATGTTCTTGGTCAAAGGTCGACTGGTTGTTTGCAAATGTGACAATAAAACTCCAAAAAGAGAACAGAAAACTGAGAGACAGAAATTACCTCTGCTTTTCCCGCTACTTTCCAATAGCTACTATAAAACAAAGACAAAAATACCTCAAAAGATTGTTTGTTTTGGTATATTCATTTTGTCCAGACTGTGGTTACTGCTTTCCCATTTCTTCCAGTGTATTAGCAGAGTGAAATGAGGAATTTTGACAGCTGACGAACCCAGAACAAACAAACGATCAAAGACTAAAAGCTAAAAAAAAAGAAGCTGAAAAGCTGAAAGGTCAATACAGAACAAGTGAGAACATCCTCTGCACTGGAGACAGAGACCCATGCTCTGGCAGTCATGCTGGTCCTCTTGATATGACTCATCTCTATTTACGGGAAATGTGTGTGTGTCTACAGTGTGTGTTTTCTTACAGTATGTCTACAGTGTGTGTGTCTCTACAGTGTGTGTGCATGGCTGTTGTGTAATGTGTGAGTGTGTATTTACCTGGAAGTTTGTCTTTTCGAGTGACGCCCCGGCCTCCACCAACAATCGACACACAGCATGCTGCTTCTCTGAGGCTGCTTTGTGCAAGGCAGTTTCCCCTCTGCGCACACACACACACACACACACACACACACACACACACACACACACACACACACACAGATCACATAAGCTAACTTAAAACAAGCAAATTGGATTAAAAAAAAATAACAGCAGATAAAGGAAATTTTCTCACATTATTCTGATAATATACTGCGTGTGTATATATATATATATATATATATATATATATATATATATATATATATATATACATACATACATACCTAAACACACACACACACACAGCGCTGTGGAGGAGGATGATGGAGGATATATAGACTACATTTAGTAAAAACTGATTTAAAAGAAGTCAACATACTTCTCTCTGTCAGTCAAATCCAGAAGCACCTTAGAGCCTGAAGAGGTAGAAACAAGAGAAACATCAGCAGCTTGGTAGAAGACACAATGAATTAATTAAGAAAATACACATTTACTCCCCAATTAAGTATGTACTCTTATACCAATGTTAAACTAACTTTAAAGGGGCACTGTGGCCCAGGAGAGAGATCATAGGTTGTCTACCAATGGGAAGGAAAATGCTACGTAACCTTTAAGATAACTTCCCACCCATTCATCCATATGCACATCCTGCACAGTCTCACCCTGTTGCAGTATGAAGCTGACCAGGTCTGTGTGTCCGTCCTGGGCAGCGATATGTAACGCTGAACAACCCGCAGAGTCTCTAACCAACAAGCTGACGCCTCGACGCACACACTCCGACAGCTGGAGACATTGACAGAAACAGAAAAAAAATGCAAATTAGGGGTTTTAAAAAGTAAAAAAAAAAAAAAAGATGATAAAAAACATTATTATTATAAAACATGTCTTAACAACATTTTGTGATTTATGTATTTTTATATATAGCATGGTTTACAGACATTTAATACACCATGTAACTTAGAAGTATATTCAGCTTTCTCTTCAGCATTACAGAACGCACAGGGCTCTTGAGAGTTGCTTTGGGAAACACTTGTAATCATTTCAGTGATGGACATTTATAGAAGTGGTTTTATGTTGAATCATTAATTGATTAAACCAGTGTTAGGATGTGCAGAGGACGCAGCAGACACATACAGGTAAAACTGGTTTGAACTGCACATTCCTCGACAGTCTGTGTGAGATTGTACTTTACCATAGAAAGATCTCCTGTACTGGCGGCTTTCAGCAGGGCTGTAAACAAACAAAGAAATGATCCTGTGAGATCAACACTGCAGAACAACAACGAGTCTGTGGTTGACTGATCATTGCGGACTTTTCTAAGTTTCCATGGATACATCAGTTTGTCTGTAAAGAACTTCCTCATTTTCTAAATATATCTGCCTCCGTGTTGAAACAATGATGACCAACTATGAACACAGTTCAGGGATTTTTTTATTCAACCAAATCTTTGCTTTGGATGTTAAGTGCATTTGCATGTGTGCCCTATAATACACATATTCAAAGGGAAGCACTGATTAAAAACCAACAAAAGGAGGAAACAAAAAAAAAAAAAAAAGCTTTCAGTTTCACTTTCCTACAAATCCACCGTCTGCCTGTCTGAAGTGAAGCTAATGGGTAGACGCTCAGTCTAGGTGCTAGTTCTGGGTTTATCACCAGGTTCACTCAGGTGTGTCGGCCAGGACACCAGTATGAAATGAAGAGCCGAGAGATTGTTCTTATTCTGTTTATTTCTTCCTCTTCCTTGTGTGAGTGAGTTTGAGTATGAGGGTAATTCTGAGTGGGGTTTTCTTCTCCTTTACACACACACTCTGAAGAAAGGTGCCGCTCACAATTACAATCCAACTGAATGACTAACTCTGTCATACTGCTTATTAACAGTGTGATTAGCAGTGGGACTATCGCAGTCTGCACTCAGCCGTATCATAGCACGAGAACTTAACGCTTTGCTACAGCACACATACATTTCCCCACCACTAATGCCGAAATAACACACATCAAGCAGGATTTCTTTGACGTCACCCATTCAACTGCGCTTATAAATGTGCACAATTTACGGTATAATGGGCTCAGAAAGGCGCTAGTTACCTGATGAACTGGAGGTTTGGTAAATACGACGTATGCTGATGTATCACAGCGTGCGCTTTCTGCGGGTTGGCCATGGCGCTGATAACGGTACACAGTACATCTAGCCCTCAATGTCAAAAATAACCTCAAAGTAACTCAAATACCTGCCTCAGCTTTGAAGGTAGAGGAACAAAAGAAACTAAATGTTCGATAGTGAAATCATGTGCAAAGCCACAGCTCCAGTGACTGTGTGGTTTCCAAAGATGCTGAGTCACTTTGTATTTTTATGCATAATTTCTGTATCTGTAACCTTTTTTACTGCTTTCTGGAACCGAACTGTAGACAAATTTAACCAAGAAAAATAATAAAACAAACATGACAAAGACATTTTTCTGACTTAATATGAAATGTATGACATTATTTATACATAAGCAGAACAAAAAAAATATAAAAGGATATTTTCAAGAGTCATCAGATCAATTTGTGAGTGTGGACAGAGCTGTATATTTTCAGTGTGGCGGTTTAAAGTGGAGCCAAACCAGAATGTAGACAAACATAAACAAGTTGGGTCACGTGAAGATGAGGAACAGCAGGTTTGTTAAACTGTGGCGACTCACAGGAATTACAATGACTTATTACTGACACGAGACCAGGCAACCAGGCCACAGTAAATATCCTCCAACTTTCCCAGAACAGGTCTCGAGAGATCGTTATTGTTATAATCATCACAAGCCTGAACAGAGTGATTAAAGAGACCACCACCTGTTTTTTTTTTTTTAAACATTTACTAAGCCCCTAAGGGATGTTAAGATTTGATTTAGTTGGGGAGTAACACACTTCTTCTTCAAGCTGAAACAGTTGTCTTTGACAGATATCCTTTGACGTGCATCATTTCTTATAGACAAACATACACAGAAATGGTTGATATGAAGCTAAAAAATAAAGCTATCCAGCATCTTTCTGTATAAAAGTGAAACTTATTAACAAGGAGATGGTGAAATATCAACATTCTGAAAGAGCTTTGACACTCAAACCACAGATATAAAAGTGTGTGTGTGTGTGTGTGTGTGTGTGTGTGTGTGTGTTTGTGTGTGTATTCTACCTTGTTCCTCAGATGTCAAGGAAACACTGAAAATAGAAAAAAGAGAAGCAGAATCAGAAAGGGCTTCATTGCCAAGAAATTAAAATGTGATTGGCATGTGTAGCAAAGGAAGTAATGATAACTTCCTTTTGATTAATTGTTCACTCTATATAGAATATGGATCATTTTAGTCAATTTATACCTAAAAATGAAGAACATTTTCTGGTTCCAGCTTCTCAAATGTGAGGATTTGAGTGTTTGCTTTGTCAAATGTGATAGTAAACTAATTAAATAATGCCTTTTGGGCTGTTGGTCAAACAAAACCAGACATTCAAAGACTATCAGGCTGTGGAAAAAATATAACAGGAATACATTATAGGAAAAACAATTAATTGAGATCTCAAATATTCATTTTCATGTCTGTATTTACATTTTGCATATCCTTAAAGATGATGTCTGCCATGATAGTGTATTTTTTATACATTTATAATCTATTAGTTATGTTTAGAAAACGCCTGAATATGTCCATCACAACTTTGCAGAATCTAAAACAATAACTTAATCTTGAAAAAATAGACAATTTACAATGAAATAAAAACTATAAAAGCTGAAAATCTTTACATTTGAGAAGCCAAAACCAGAAACAAAATGATAGATTGATTGCCAAAACTGTTGTCATTACTTTTCTCTTGGTTGACTCATTGATTGTTTTAGCATTATCCCAAGGTGTAAAAACACAAAATGCATGTTGTTCATACAGATTATTTTGTAAAAATGTATGCGACAGAACATGTGTATCACTTGATTTATATAATCGTGAATCCCTGCACATGTGTAGGGAGTATACATATCCATACATATTTGATCTTCATGCTGCCGTCCTGGTAAGGTCTCCCCTAAATGGGACTTACCTTGTTATATATTAAGAAATGTGTCTTCTATATCTGCTCACGTACCCAGTCGTAGGCTCCACCACCAGATCAGGCATCCCTGTGGACGATCCCTGGCTCCCCACCGGTCCCTCGTGATCCAAGATATACACCTCGTCCTGACAGATCTCTGTCACAAAGTGAAGGTGCTCCTACGGACACACATGCATAAAGAACAGAGACATGTCATTTTGTACGAGCAGGTAAAGCCAACAAACATTTGGCAAAATCAAACATAATACAGCAATTCATTGATTTTTGAACTGTTACCAAAACAAATAAGCTAGTGTCTACCTGAGCCTTGTCGATGCGATAGAAGCGGAAAGCTGATGTGGCTGCAGAGCAGAGACATACATGTCAATGGGAAACACTTGTAAAATATGCTAAGCAATGTATTTCACATCACTTTTGCTTGTAGAGGAGTCATGATTCTCCAAATCTACGATTCGGTTTAACTTTTGATTTTAAGGTCACGATTCGATTAAATTTAAAAAAATAAGTTTCCAGCAGTGACACCAAAGATACAATAAAAGCCGGTGGATTGGGCGCCTGGATAGCTCAGTAGAGTGAGCGCCCATATATAGAGGTTTACTCCTCGATGCAGCGGGCCCGGGTTCAACTGCGACCTACAGCCCTTTGCTGCATATCATGCCCCCCTCTCTCCCCTATCATGTTTTCAGTTGTCCTGTAAATATAATGTCTGTATATTAGACACTGAACATTGTGGAAGGCTTTGTGTTTGTGTATGTTCTTATTGTGATATGAATCCCCTGTGTCTGAAAAAATGTTTATATATAAAGGCCAAAAATGCCCCCAAAATTAATTAATAATCTTAAAACAGCCACTGTATGGCAGAAGGGTACTTTACATAATCAGTTTGAGTTTATCTTTCATTATTTGTTTCCATAAGTCACAGGGAAGGCAAAATGTTGCCTTCAAGGAAGAGGGAGGATTTGCAGTGCCAATGGAGTCTGGGGAAGGCACCTGCAGGCTACACTGTGTCCTTAGCTGCATGCTACCAGCTGCTGTCTTTACGGACATGCGCAAGTAGGCGGGGGTGAAGACTGATCAATCAATGAAACTAAAGGCATGTCACAATTATAAAAATAACTTTACAAACAATAAAAAAATACAGCAGAGAAGAAAGTTAATTTGTAGGAACAGTGAAAAGCATTAGATAGGAACCTGAAAGAAAATGAATGTGTTCACTGCACGAGATCTTCACCTGGTCCTGATTTTGATCAAGAGTCATCAGTGACAGCAAGTCATTTTTTTAATTTGATTTTCTCAAAATGTCAGTGTCTTATTTACTTACAATCCAAGAAGCTCCAGTTAGGAGAGAGTCTACTGGTTGAACTGGTCCGGGGGACGCCTCTGCTCTCATCCTGAGGACAGACATCAGACACTTATGATCTTCATCATCACTTTTATGAACAATAAACTTAGAGGAGAAGCGTTTACATGGGAAAAGAGAGAAAATGAAAGAGAAAAAATGAGTTTTTAAGTGCTTATTATTGAGCAGTTGAACAATCAATAACACAACAGAGACAATCAGGACAATGAGGCAGAGTATAGTGTAGTTTAGATTGGTGTTAAGGTCCTGACACAGTCATCGGCCATCGGACAGTCTGTCGGACTCAAATGACCAATCTGATTAGTAGAGTGCTAACCCGGAAATGACGAGCGGGATGAGCATGACTAGAGTCTCTCAAAATCTGACAAAAATCTTTTAAATTGACCTTTGTCGATCTGAAATGAAGACAGCTTCAGCAACTGCATGGCCTATTTCTCGCTTCATTTTTTTTTTCAGAAACACGTTTCGGTGAACTATTTTAGTAAAATATGAGATTGTATTCTGAATAAGCCGCCATGACAGTCTGGATTTGAATTTCCGGAGAAACCAGACGCGTTCTTCCAATCAGTTGCCGCTGGCATACAACATTGCTTTGGTGTGTTCGAAGGCACTTTATTTGGCCAACTCGGTGAGGCAGTCAGTCCGACTGGTGTGTCAGGGCCAATAGACTCACCAAAGCTATGAAAATTATTATGATATTACTGTTTCTATGTCCAGAAATGTGTTTTTTTTCCAGTGTGGTAAAAAGGACTCAACACGGGTGTCAGTCTGTAAACCTACATTTCATTTATTGTATTTAGCAATTTGTACAGTGGGGTTCGAAAGTTTGGGCACCCCAGGTAAAAAAAATTGTATTAATGTGCATAAAGACGCCAAGAAAAGATGGAAAAATCTCCAAAAGGCATCAAATGACAGATTAGACATTCGTATATGTCACAAAAAGTTAGATTTTATTTCCATCATTTACGCTTTCAAAATAACAGAAAAAAAAAAAAAATGGCGTCTGCAAAAGTTTGGGCACCCTGCAGAGTTAATACCTTGTACCCCCCTTTTGGCAAGTATCACAGCTTGGAAACACTTCTTGTAGTAGCCAAGAGTCTTTCAATTCTTGTTTGAGGTATCTTCGCCCATTGTTCCTTACAAAAGACTGCCAGTTCATTTCTGGGCTGTCTGTCACGCACTGCTCTTTAAAGGTATATCCATAGATTTTTAATTATGTTGAGATCAGGGGATTGTGAAGGCCATGGCAAAACCTTCAGTTTGCACCTCTTGATGTAATCCACCGTGGATTTTGAGGTGTGTTTAGGATCATTATCCATTTGTACAAGTCATCCTCTCTTTAACTTCAGCTTTTTCACAGATGGAATCAAGTTAGCGTCCAAACTTTGCTGAAATCTTATTGAATCCATTTTTCCTTCTTCTCGTGAAATGTTCTCTGTGCCACTGGCTGCAATACAACCCCAAAGCATGATTGATCAAGGTCAGATGAGTCTGGGCATTTAAAACCTTAAGACTGACATCACCTGGTCTTTCCAGACAATGATTGAGAACAATCCATGACCCTGTCAGGTCTCAGCTTTCCAAAGGGGGCGGTGCATGCTAGAAACTCTGCAGGGTGCCCAAACTTTTGCAGACGCCATTTTTTATTTTCTGTTATTTTGAAAGTATAAATGATGGAAATAAAATCTAACTTTTTGTGATATATTATACGAATGTTTAATCTGTTATTTGATGCCTTTTGGAGATTTTGGAGATCTTTTCTTGGCTTCTTTATGTACATTAATACACATTTTTACCTGGGGTGCCCAAACTTTTGAAACCCACTGTAGGTTAATTCCTGATGTAAAAAAAGGGTGTGGTGTCCCCCAGAGTTTTAATTCTTTATAACTACCATATAATTGTCCAAAATCCTTGAAATTATGACACAGATTTTAGGTATTCTAAAAATTGGTGGTATTTTAAATATGTAAAATGGATTATAACCCAGCTTTCCCTGTAGAAAGACACCCAAAAGTGATATACCTGATAGTGCACTCTGTGGCCAGTAGATGGCGCCTGGTGTAAGTCCTAGCAAGCACAGCAGACAGGTTTCAAGGTTAACAAAAAGCCAAAGCAATTGCATCCAAAACTTTTACAGATGTTAGCTCGGTTAGTTTCCCACGAGAGACACACAGCTAAAGAGCAGCGCTGCATTCCCAGTGGTGTTGGTTTGCTTATCCATCTATAACACTGCAAGCATCATGAAATAATGATGGCAAGGAAGAAACAGCAGAGTGGAGAGAGAAAAAAAAAGAAGAAAATGAAAGCAATGATGAGCATTAATGATGAAGACAAAGGGGAAAACTTGCCTCTTGTAATCTGTCAATGTAGAGTCTGCATGTCTCCAGGTCGCAGTCCCCCCTCACCACCACAATACCTACTGGGATGGCTGCAATGCACAAACACACTTTAGAACATAATGCATTGAAAAGGTAGGCTAAACTGCATTTTATCATCTTGATATGGCAACAGTTTCTTCTTATTTACACATCCTGCAGTTACAGAGCAGCTGTATGATTCATTTGGGGTTGTGTTTGTGCCCACCTGATGAATGTAAGTCTAAAATGAAATCAATAGACTCATGTTAATAATTCTGAATAGTCATGCAATCCAATGTTTGCATAAAAACATTAATTATAGCCACGTAAAAGCTTTTTTATTTCAGAAAGAACTTGCACGCACACACACCCACACCCAAACCCACTGCTTACAGATGTCTCGTAGTCGTTCTTTGTCGTACTGCAGCCTGTCGTACTCCTGGAGGCTGATCCGATTCACTCGAAGACGCAAACGATCTGGAACTGCGTGAGGACTACAACACAAACACACACACACGCAATTCAGACATGTCCACACATACAATAATAAGGATACACACATATTCATACATATACGCACAGACACACACAGACACAATCACACGCATAACAAACCAAATTTTGCAGCTTTTGCAACATATTTAATTCCTCATCTGTCATGTTTTGATGAAAGTTTTCTAACTGAGCTCATGTTTTAAAGGTGTAAAGTATAACTAAAGCTTTGCAAAAAATGTATTAAAAATAATAATAATAATAATATACAAGGCTCTGCTATCCGCGACACAATCCAGATTCTGTGTTTGGGCTAACACATTTCAAGTTTGCCTTCTGCGAGGATGGAGGTTGAATATTGACATCAGAAATGACAAAACACTGTTGGTCACACAGCAGCTGTTGGCAAAATGACTCATCTACCCAGCCTCAAAAGCTCAACATCTTACCTGCAAAGGAGCAAAAAGGGTATCGAATTAAAGTATATTAGCGCCACTTTTGTTCTTCACTGTCACAAAATTATGAAAACAGCTTTTCTATGGGAGAGCGTGGACATCAAGTGAGAGCCAAGGAGTGGTGCAGGTGTAATAAGCTCAGGGTGAGGTTAAAGGTAAAGGGACTACAGCGGGAAAAACATCAAGAGGCAGAAGCACATTCAGAAGAGGAGAAGCTTCAGTATGTTGCCACACACACACACACTCACGCACACTCTCTCTCCCCACATGTAACAAAAGCTCACATTCAACATAATACGACTCAACTTGGGTTCGACCAACACAAATCTTTTAAAGCCAACACTGACAAGTTTGTCGAGATTGATGCTGCAAATAGTATTTACTGTGAGTCAGTAGTAATCACCTATGAAGTATTAAGAGTGTTTATGTAATTGCAAAATGTATAGAATACAAATGTTAGTTTGGGCATTTTTGATGTTCTACATTCGACTAAAAGTTTGCGTAAAAGGGGAAATGAGAAATGACAAAAAAGAAAAGTTGTGAAATAAATATTAAAATACATTGAAGGTTGCTCTAAGCGATGTCACGCGTGTTTTAGGCTAGAACATTTGTTGTCACATACAGCAAACATGTCCTCACTAGCAAGCTGCCTGTCCCCAGAACACACTGTAAAAAATATCGCGGCCTCTGTAGACAGCCCAGGGTCTACAAACGACAGCCAATAACCGACAAGAAGGATTTGGGAGGTGGGGTGGGGGGTGCGCGGAAGCACAGAAGGGAGGGGGAGGGGCAAGCTAGTCTCGTATTTTTTTTTTAAATACTTTGAACGTCAACAAGAAGTAGCGTCACCCACCATCGCTTAGAACACCTTTAAGTGAAATATGTCACGTCAATAAGACAAAAACAATTGGTCGAATGCAAACTTTTATTGCAAGGGGAAAAGAGCTAAAACAATTAATTGATTAGTAAATTGAACCTGCAACAATTTTGATAATCGATTGATTGTTCAAGTCATTTTTCAAGCAAAAATGCCAAACAATCACTGGTTCCATCTTCTCAGTTGTGGGGATTTGCTGCTTTTCTCTTTTATATTGTTGTTAATTAAATATCTTTTGGGTTGGACAATCAATTTGAAAAAAAAAGAGTCACCTTGGGCTCTGGGAACATGTGATCAAGCAATTTTTTTAAAAAACTTTCTGTCATTATTTTGACGTTTTATAGACTAAATGATTAATCAAACTAAATACTTGATTACCTAATTGATTAATTAAATGATAACTGCATCCCTCAAATGTGAGGATTCAAGGGTGTATTTGTCACATACACAAGTAATTCATGTAGTGAAGGTTTTCCTAAAATCTGGGGGAAAAAAGGGAAATGTAAATGATAGACAATTAGAGTTAAAAAAATACATGTGTATAAGTATGTAAACTGTGCTAGATAAGGCCGGGGGTAAGCATATGTCACAGCAGATACAGTCAATAAAATGATGCTAAATGGGAGTTCTCTCTTGAAAAACAATGTTAATATAAAATAAGAAATTCAATCATTGTAAAAGACGGTTTCAAGTGTTCATGTAATTAACCAAACAGCATCGTATCGGTGGTTAAAAAAAGTGACTGCTTTCAGTATCATTATGAAGTACTGGTTGAGCCCAAACAGACAAACAATGACAACAGCAACAGCAGCGACTCATTCATTCATTAATTCACTTACTCACTCACTCATTCACAAACACACAGTTACATACATTGACAAAGGGCTCAGGTACTTACACAGAGAAGGAGTCGGGGGGAGCAGAGAGGCGGCGCAGATCAGCTGCACACACCTTCTGAATACTATGGCCGCACGTGCACGCGCACACACACACACACACACACACACACACACACAGAGAAAAGAGGAGGAACATATGGCAGAGAGGAGAGGAAGAAAGAAGGAGAGGAAGTGAGAAGAAATAAGAGAGGAGAGAAGGGGGTGAGGAGGAAGAGGAGAAGCAAAGGAAAGAAGGGGAAAGGATAATGGAAGAGATGAGAAGGAGGAGGGGAAGTTGGAAAAGGAGACAAAGAAAAGAGTTAAAATATACCAAGGAGAGAAGAAATGAGAGGTGAAAAAGGGGAAAGGAAAAAAGGGTGGAAAGAGACAAGGAAACGAGAGGAGAAGATAGGAAAGGAGAGAAAATGAAAAAGAGGGCAGGGCAGGAGGAGACACAAGGAAAGAAGGGAATGAGGAGATAAGACAGAAGTAGAGGAGAAAATATGAAATAAAGAGGAAGGAAACAAAGGAAGGAGAAGGGAGAAGATAAACAAATAGAAATAATAAATATTCAAAAATTTCAGACGTGTGTTGGCAAAAAGAAGAGGAGAAACCGGAGGAGGGACAGATGGAGAAAAGCACAGAGATGAGTAGACAAACATTGATAGCACAGAGTACTATAGCATAGCAGTACATCAAGCAAAGACACTAGTTACTGCAGCTACAGATAGTTATTAATATTTACTGTGTACTTTCTTTCTCTCACGTGCACTCGTTTACTGTAGCTGCTCGACTTTTAAAAGAAAATAGACCCACAGATATACACAAAGAGATATACATAGAGAAGTACAGGGAGGCGACAGGGAGTGGAGGACTGTTAGTAGCCAGATATAAGCAATGGGCCTTATTCACCAAACGTTCTGAAGAACAAATTTGTTCTTAAACCCCACTTACGCAGTTTTCATGAAGATTCTGGCATTCACCAATGTTTTCTTATTTGGGAATTGTTCTTAGGTAAGAACAGAATCAACACACACACACACACGTGCACTCAAGAGCACTCTTACACACAGTTGAGAGCTGACATGTTTGCGCAAAACTAGTTGCACCGTTTTCGTCCGTTGTAATGTAAAATGTAATATTTATCTCCATTATCATATTGTAACTAATTATTTTCATTATTTTACACATAATTATATGTTTGTTTGTTTTACTAAATACATACCACGCTTAAGTCCTCATTTGTAAAGCACTATGAATTGCCATTGGGTATGAATTGTGCTAGGCTTATATACTCTATATGTACAGCATACTGTATACTCGATATACTCTATATCAGTTCTGCACCCGTCTCCGGATACAGCGTTCACTGCATGAGTAACTGCATGCCATGCATCGGTTTCATTTGCTATTTGTATCCACTGCTGACGCGACTAATATATTGTTCGCTTTTTGCTAACTTCTTGCAGCAGTACCTCCACTTCAGAATTACTAAGCTTTTTCTTTCTTTTGGAGTCGAGGCCTCTGTCCTATCCACATCTTTTAAACATTTCTCACACACACTCATGCCCTTTTATGGGCATTAACGAGGTGTTTACCTATTTCAATTTTTGAAGACATTGGGATTCATCATTCTAAATATACACTTGCGAACAATTCAGCTCTCTAAGAACACGTCATGAATCAGATGTAGACTCTCTTAGAAACTTTCTTAAGAACAAATTTAAGAAAAAAACGTAGGAAGATATTGGTGAATGAGCCCATTGTTTATATACAGCAAGCGACAAGTGGTGAAAAGTACATTTAAGTACAATTTTGACAAGCAGTACCTGTACGTTTTCTTGTACATACATGTACTTTACATACGTTGTACTGTTTGCAGGTTATGCTACTTTATACTCTGACTCCAGTACAGTTCAGAGGGAAATACTGAGGGCAGATTAGTAATAGTACTGCATTATATCATGTCTTTTTATATAAAAAGTAACTATAAATATTATTCTATAATAATATAACACTTATAAACAAGCATAATGAATACTTTTGATACTTTAAGTTCATTTTTCTGATATTACTTTTAAATTCATGGACTTTTGGAATGTGGTAGTTCTACTTTTACTTTAGTAAAGGATCTGAGTACTTCTTCCACCACTGCTGCTTCACCCCAGATAATAATTAATAAACGTCTCCTTTTATTCTTCTTCTAAGCTGACAAACCACACAGTATATCATGTCAATGAATGGTATGGTTGGATATCTACCGGTGCTTTTGTTTAGATTAAATTGAACATGCATATCCCTCCTCTGATTGTGGTTTGGCGAGCTGAAAGGAGAGGAGTGAATGTCAGCTCCCACTAAACAGATTGTATGACTCACTCCATGCAACTAGGGCTTTTAAAACGCTGCATGACTAGTTCTTCTGTGTGTGTGTGTGTGTGTGTGTGTGTGTGTGTGTGTGTGTGTGTGTGTGTGTGTGTGCGCGCACCAGATGTTGCTGTGATTTATCTGGAATCCAGTGAGATGTTTATTTTGGAGGTTGCATGTACCTTTGATTCTAGCATGGAGGAAGCATTTTTTGACCAAGGTCATTAAGAATCAAACCACTCAGAGCGAGGCTATAGACTATTTGTTTTCATATTTGGCAGCTTAGGACACACACACACACACACACACACACACACACACACACACACACACACACACACACACACACACACACACACACGTACCGTGCTCTGTCTATCATAGGCAACTGCCATCTATGGCAGAGACTCTGTTACTTAAACCTAGGGATATGCTTAATATTATGAAGAACGTGTGTGTGTGCGTGTGTGACTCACTCATTGAGCAAGGGCACAGATGTGCGTCTCTTACTCTTCTGGACCATGTTGGCTTGATTTCGAAGGGAGATTCGAAGAGTGGAGGGAGCCAGTCGACACGGCTCACCGTCCACCTACATGCACACGCAAAGACACAGAAAACTCAACATTTGGTCAATTTCAGTATCAGTGCTATTACAATACCTATATGATACAATACAGTACTTTTTCTACACCGTAGTTTTGGGGTAAAAAACATATTTTTCCAGAGAAAGAAAGCGTAAAAACGTGCATCAGGAAATCGTTTTACTTCAGTGTGAAGCAGAATTTAACCAAAAGTCAACTAGCTATACGGTAAATAAAAGAGGTTTAAGGGTGTCCCTAAAGAGAAATGTCTTTGTTATGTGATTTAATATCCCGGGAGCGCTATAAGGCAGTTTTTCTGAGTTGGTCCCTGTTTTGTTTATCTTGTGCATGTGTGTGTACTTTCCTTTTTTATTTCCCTGTCATGTGTATGATTTTGGAAGGTGTCAAAAGCCTCTGCATCGTAAGGGCAAAACAGTTTGAAAAACTACAGTGAAAATAAGTCCCAGATTTTGCTCATGTTGTTGTATAACAATAATTATGTTATTATTAATAGTAGTTTTGTGAGGTTGACATATAATTAATTCTGTATGCCTAAACATACATGATGAACACTTTTTAAATCTTACTTTTAATCTTGTATGCCTATATTACTCCGATTCTTCTGCTGCGTTCCGTTTTTGTTCCGTGGATACTCTCGCGGTTTCCTTTCCTGCCCGGGTGCCCGAGCCCCCCGCGATCTCGTGTGAAAATAGACCTGGCGAGTCTGTTTAGCGGAGCGGGGAGGCTTCTGGAACCCACCTGTGGCGCGGCTGGTGGATTACCAAGCATTGACATAAATGGCAGTGATTGCTTGCAGGGGGGCCGCAGCGCCTCCGGAACGCAGTGCAGAAAAAAGTAGTTCCATCTCATCTTGTTTTACTCTCTATTGCTGTAATTTGTATATAATAACACAGTCAATTCAGTCAATCAATAGTCTAATAATTTGGCACGTGCACTCACCTGAACAGGTACAGTCTTAAAGGTAGTAAGGACGACTTCTCTGCACTGGTGCAACCTCTCTCCATGACCGCCGACCTGTAGTGCGGCCTGGTGGACAAGATGGAGACTTACACACACACAATAACAGGAGAGCCGACGTTTACGTGCATAAAAACATACTACACCGTTTCTTTTTCCATGTCACCTCTGCTTTATTCAGTATTTATTTTTCTTGTCTAATCCACTGTTTCTCTCACCAGTGAGGCCATGGTGAAGCCAATAACCTCGATGCAGCCGTCGTCATGGCGCTGCGGTTCAAAGTCCCGGTGGTCACCTGTGTTTCCCCACGGCATGGTGCCAGCACAGTACCTACGCACACAAGGACACACACACACACACACACACAAACACACACAAATCAAATATGCAACCTCTTAGTTCATTAAAACAACTAAAATGTCCTGGGACCGCAGGTGTCACCACTCCACGATGTGCCGTTACTGACTGACACTTAAAGACACTGGACGTTATTTTTTATTTTTTACTTTTCACATATTCGCCATCAGATCGGATCCTTATTAGTCAGAATTATCTTTTTCTTTTTGACGATACAAGTTTTCCCTAACCATAAGCATTTAATTTGTTTTCATAAAAAAAATTAAATGTAACAATTCCAAATCTTGCTTTACAATTAATTGTATCAGAAATAATTGAGATTAAACAATATGTTTGTCTCTTTCAGTCAAATTAAAAACAATTTTTTTTTAAATTTATGTATTACCTTTTCAAACAAATAAAGTCTTGAATGAATCCCAGAATAGGCTACATCTTTTGGTTCTATCAGTGTCATGTGACCCATATAATATAATAACACAAGTACACACACTATGAAGTAAATCACGCCTCTTTATTATCATAGAGCATTGTATTTTTTTCTTAAATAAATATAAAATTGACAAGACCATCAACAGGCATACCCCTTATTTAATGTTAGCAATTAACTGCGGTTAAACAAAGAAACTGCGATTATTTGAAAAAATATATTGTGATTAGACAATTATAATATGATTGTTACAGGCCTATTTTCATTACTTTGATGTTTGACTTGAGAAATATTAAAACTCCAGTGTGGTTTGGGATGATTTAACCCTGATAGAGACCTCCTGCACTAAGGAACTACTAACCCACAATGTTCATTCACTCAAGCGTGAAACACTGAGAAATTATAATCAGGTCAAATATTAGCACATGAAATGATCCCGATGAAATATGTTTCAGTCTGATGTTCAGTTTAGCAGCCAGGAAACTGTACAGTATATCAGTCCAACCCTTATGGAAATAAAGAAGTATGGAGGACACAATGTCACATTATTATTTGTATATCTAGTAAAATGTGTAATTATCCAAGCTGTGTGACACTTGATGTATGAAATTGATTTTTATCCTGTATGATTGTCCTTTTTACCGATTATGATTATCAGATTTAGCTCTTAAGTTTCTTGCTTTGTCTTTATTTATTTTTTTAATTTTACTTCAGTATAACTCTTTAGTAATAAAAAAAAACACATCAAGTAAAAGAGGCAACAGTGCAACCAAACTCTAAAGAGTATCATGGCCTCTGTGTGACTTACCTGGGAATGTTTAGAAACACAATGCACTGAAATTTCAGCTCCTGGATCTTGGCAGTTAGATCGGTACCATCACACTGAGAAAGACAGAGACAGAAGTTTAGACACAGAGACAAAGATAGTGAAAATTTTAAGTTGTGGCTTCTACCAGTGGTTTATAAAATGGTGTACATGCACTTGTGTATCAAGTTCTTTTGACTGTACCAACCAAGAGATTTTCACTCTCACATCCTTTATTTGTTTTTTTACACAGCGCATCAACCTTCACTCTTAGTTCTCAGTTTTCCTTCTCAGTTTGAATGCTCTCGCTCTCGCTCTTAAACTTGTGATGTGAAGGAGAAGAAAGTGATTGATGCAAGTCAAAGGTTGGGCGTCAGACCTGCCTACTCAAGGACGCCCTCGAGGAGTTGTTGCAGCAACAAGGAATGTGGAGAATTATGGAATTTTTCAGCAAGGAGGCCAGCTAAGCATATTATTTTATGTTCAGTGAAATTAAATATTTACTGAAATACCTGCTATAAGTATGGTGATATTGTTATTATTGTCAACAAACCACATAAAAAGACTAAAACCAACAATGAATTGATTCTTGTGTGCGTGTATGCAAAGCATGATTTATCTTCTTCCTCTGTGCCACAGAGCTCCATTGTTGCCGCTAAACTATTAAAAACACATCAATGAGCCACACTGTGGTAACATGTCCCTTCATTAACACACACACACACACACACACACACACACACACACACACACACACACACACACACACACACACACACACACACACACAGTTTGTTCAGTTTATTCTGACTCAATCCCACAGACACCGTCCTGCTGCCAAAAATACTCACTAGAGCACCAAATGTGGATTAGTCCGCCACTGAAAATAGTCCCAAACAAATCCACAATTTCTTCCTTTGTTTTATTAAACTATAGTGACCAGGTGTGTAGGAAATTCTAAGTATTTAAAAAAAAAAAAAAAAAAAAGAACACTGCTAGCCTTATCCTTCAACATTATGGTAAACTAAACATCTTTGGGTTTTTGACAAAAAAAATAATAAAATTCAAAAAGAAGTATGTTAAACTTGGATTTGGGAATTGGTTGTTTGGGCATTTTTCACTATTTTCTGACATTTTGTAGAAGATTAATCAAGAAAACAGTCAGCAGAATCGATAATGACAATGTGAGCTGCTCTAATTCTAGTACAGAGATCAGTGGCCGTGTTAAGGTTTCAATGTCTTGCCGAAGGTCACGTTAGCACGGCGGATGTTAAAAGAGGAGTTGGACGACTTTTTTTAATCACCCGGCCGACCTGCTGCCCAGACATGTCGACATGGAAAACAATACAGACCCGGCGTGTCAACACTCACCACCACTCTGACGTGCTTGGACAAGTCCCTTGAGCTTCTCTGGAGGAAATCTGAGAATGCAGCCTGCACAAACACAAACACACACACGCACACGCACACACACACACACACACACACACACACACACACACAGACACACACACACACACAGAAAAGGCCCAATCAAACAAAATTACAGTTCATTACATTTCCCTCATTAAAAAGAGATAAGTCCCCTGCAAGCTTCCTCTCCAACTCCCACCCATCATTTATTCTTCACATCTCTCATCCTATACAGAATAGCTGCAGGTTTCAAATGGTTAAAATTAAGATTATCTGTTCAAAGCTTTAGATTTGAATCAGAAGAAGCCGGACAAATAATTAATTTCTTAATGAACATTGCTAATCATAAAAATCTTCTTCAGAGTTTCTGAGTGTGAATGTGCACGTGCAATAAGTCAAATGGGACACTCACTCCTGCATAGAACATCTTGTTGCGGAAGCGACTGTTAAACTTTTCTGGGTTGGCCTCTGGAAAAACACAATCAGAATACATTAAACATGCAAAACAACACAGGGACGTAGAGACTGAGAAAATCTGACTCATTTGTACATGTCCTGAATGTGTCCTTTTAAATGATTTATTTCATTCTGCTCATGTTTCACGGTGCATATGATACATTAAAAAGGTCCCATGGCATGAAAATTTCACTATATGAAATTTATTTTTTTTAACATTAATATGAGTTCCCCCAGCCTGCCTATGGTCCCCAGTGGCTAGAAATGGTGATAGGTGTAAACCAAGCCCTGGTTATCCTGCTCTTCCTTTGAGAAAATGAAAGCTCAGATGGGTTGAGCTGGAATCTCGCCCCTTATGAGGTCATAAGACATCACGGCGATCACGAGTGGCAGCTGGTCAAGGCCACACCCCCACACTCCAAAGCTACAGACTCAGAAATGGCACATACTAAGGAAAGCTCACTGGGGGACTGGCTCTAGTGGCTGTAATTCTGCACCAAGGCTGAATTTTGGGAAAGAGACTTCAGATACGGTATTAGGAGAACACTAAGGTCTATATGAAAGAGACTTCAGATACGGTATTAGGGGACCACTAAGGTCTATATGAAAGCATCCAAAGAGCACCATGTCATAGGACTTTTAATGGGAAAGAGAAGGATTTGATGGAATATGAATAGAGTTAATACATGATGAAATGTAAATACAAAAGACATGAAAATAGATTTCACCAACCTCTGGACTCATGGAACTCCAAGGTGACGTGAGCATCGAAGCCCAGGCTGAAGTAGTTGTTAAACACATTCAGAGGCAGCTGAGGACACAGGAAAATATATTTAAATGAGTATGTTTGCATAAATTCTGCACAATTTATTCTCATAGACAGCTCATATCTCTAATGAAGACATTTATGTATACAGTACAGTACATTAAAATGCAAATACAGACATTTGCATGTTCTGTACACATTACTTTCACAAAACCCATTTTCTATATGGATTTTAACCTCTACCAGACAAAAACACTATTTTTTTTGCCACTTGTGAGGACATTGTATTGACTCTCAGGGTTCACCAACCTGTTGATTGCGATAGACCTATCAATCTTTATGGAAATTGATCGAAAAGGATTTTCACTTTAAAAAGTAATATGTGACTGCAAAGTGACAACTTCCTGCTGCTCTTGTTTCATAGAAAATGTTTGCATGGGCAAATCTCACTCAGACCTTTACTGTGAGGCTGCTACATAATATGCATTGTATTTGTCACTTAAGTTAGCAGGTTCACTGCTTTTATTTGTTATTACTTTGTATACAAAACAAGAGCTTTTCTTGTCTTCAGGATAACAATTTTAAATATTACAGGCAAGGCATTAGATTAACTTTTTTGATCACCAGCCAAAATGGCTAGAGGTTTTTAAAGTTACCAGCCAGCCAGATTTTCCAGTTGCTTTTTTCTCTCTAAGTTTTTCAGCTCCTCTGTTTTGTCTCGAGCCGTTCTGTTCGTCTTCTCTGTTTCAGCTTAGCTTGTAACCAATAACACACATGCTAGGCACATATCCAACGATTGTATGACACGTCACAACATAGTGTTGATGGTAAATGTAAGATTAGTACTACAAGCAGGGTTGCCAGATAAAGATTACGTTTCCATGCCAAACACACACACAAAACGCCCAAATTTCTTGGCGAAAAGATAGACCAATCTGGCAACTTGTCGCATCGTTTCTGCACCCTGCAGATTTGAACAGACGCAGTGTTCTTTGCTTCATTTACCACCAGCCAAATTGGCTAGTAACTTTACAATGTTACCCGCCAAAATTAATGTTTACCCACATTTGGGGGGTTGGCGGGTGTCAATTTAAAGCCCTGATTACAGGGATGAGATGTACAAAAAAAAACGTGCTGGTTAGATGAAATGCAGGAAATACACTGTGACAGACAGTAATGCAATGTGCAATGGCCCCCTGTCTCTTGAAAGGTGCTATGGTAAAGTTCTGCACATAGTGGCTTCAACTTGAGCCTTATTCAAACAAAGTCTTCACCCTCAAATAAAAGGTTAACCTCATAGGGTTCTCATAGGCTTTTTCTCTATCCCCACAATGTGATTAATCCAACTCCAAACACACATACTGTACACCCTAACCGCCGAGCGGACTGCTGACCTTCTGTGTGCCCTCCTCTTGCTCCGCAGCACCTTTCTCTACTAGAAGGTTCCACCTGTCCAGCTGCACCACCGTACCGTCCTCCACATAACATAAAACCTTGGACACCGGCTCATCTGTGTAACCCTGCAGAGGAACACAAACAAATGTACATTCAGCACAAGAGGGGAGCAAAGGAAAAGAGATGGTAGGAGAGGGAAGCAAAGGGAAAGGAAAGGAGAAGAAAGGAGAGAAAAGGGTAGGAAAGGAATAGGACAGGAGAGGACAGCAAAGGAAAAGAGAGGAAAGGGTAGGAAGGGCAAGGAAAGAAAGGAGAGGAGAGGAATTAAAAGGAAAGGGATGATACAGGGAAGAAAGGGAAGGAAAGGAAATGAAAGGGACGGGAAAAAATGGAAAGAAACAACAGAGACAGAGTGGATAAAAAAAACCTGCAGTCAGAAACATTTCAGCTCGGTCCTTGTTCAAAGTATCGACCTCTCTCTGTATCAGGACCTTTTCTGGATTTTACTCCAGGAATACTGTCAAAGTCATTCACCCGTCCTTAGTCCATCATTCCCCATGAAGAGACTGCAAGTGATAGTAAACTACTAGCAATGCTGTCTCTGAAGTGAATAATATTTGGTTTAATCCCCTTAGTCCGAACAAGTCTCCCCAAAAGTTTAAGCATAAGAGTAAATCCTATAATCTTATAATATATAAACCATTTCATGTAACACATATAATAAAGCAATACGGATTATGCAGATAATGCATCTTGATACGGGTTTGGAAATACTTTTTTTATTATTTAATATTAACGGTAAATAATATAAAATAACTGAAAAACCATTGCAGGTCTTGACTGAGACTTTTGACTCATGCAGAGAGATATTTGGTGTATTATCATCGCTACAAGCCCACATAACGGGTCAAAAGAAAAGCCTATTGTGGTTGCTTGTAAAGGTTCTTCTGTGTTATGGAACAGTTATGCAATTTGTGTGTGTGTGTGTGTGTGTGTGTCAAGGGGGGCAGATTCTGGATGCTTCACCTCATTTTAGTAACTAAAACTCAGAGCTCAACGGGTCCTCGTACAAGCGGATGATATTATTATATTTCACTTTAAGTTTTTGCCACTTAGTCTTGGGCACCCTGGCCTTTAAAAAAAAGAAAAAAAAAAGAGAAAAAACTTGGGGATTTTTGTCACTTGCGGCCACCTACTGTATATACAGTAGAGTAGCACTAGTGCTGGTGTGCCTCAGAGGTTTGCTGATGGTATAGTGTAATTCAAATGTAAATGAAAATACTACACAGAACGGAGACAAGATCAAATTAATTGAAGGGAACGGTCTATACTGACTGTCATCTTTAATTGTTGTGCTGTGCCTTGGAGAGGTCAGATAATTGCTAAATGTCAGGGTTAGGGGGAAGAGTAACGCAGGAAGAACAGTGTTGCAGGCTTCCCGGAATGTGGGCAAGTTGTTTTACTGCTCCCAGAGGTGTCTGTGAGGTAAATATTGAGTTTATTTAAACATATAAATATTTGTCCATAATTTACACTTATCACATTTTTATTTTCTTTTATATTTGCCATACCTTAGCTTTTTTAAATACCTATACAAATATATTGTATATATTAATAAAGTACTTTAAATTCACACATTTCTATTTAAGTTGTGTTGGAAATGCTGGCATTATTAGGGGCCGAGCAGCAAAGCTGCGTGGACCCTATTGTATTTGCAAGTATTATTATTATTATTCTCCCCCAAAAACGCCCAAACTTTGCACATAAATCCAGTCCTATGCCAAACCGAATCAGTGCTATTTGTGTGCTAATAGTCCTGATGGAGGCGCGACAACAGCCATGTACAATTAGAAACCTTTAATTAATTTTATTCTCCTCCTCTCCTTATCTTAATATCGTTACACTTTCATGTAACTTATTTTAATCATGATGTGGATGAATGACCCAAACTCATTCATGTCACTAAACAGACAAAACAGACTATTGTGAATGAGTTAATACAGGGAGGAGAAGCAGCTACGTCCTGCCGCTCAGAAGTCAAGGCTAGGAACTCACCCCACCCCAGTTGAGCGTCCTGGCGAGGTCATTTCCTGTTCCCAGAGGAAGAACAGCCACCGGAGGCTGGGGGTTCATCTGTAGCTCATCTAGAGTGGACAGGATCCAACCCACCTACAAAGAGACATGCACAGAAAGTATAAGCAGCGATTCAGAGCAGGATACATTCAAGAGAAATAGATTCTAAGAGAATAGAGTCTTACGGTGCCGTCCCCTCCGCAGGCAAGGATCCTCAGATTTGGCACTTTCCGATACAACTCCAACCTGACAATTACACACAAAGTGCACAAAGCGGAGAGAAATCTGGATTTAGCGTGAAAAAAGCTTCTTCAGCAGAAAACAGTGCCAATTGGTGGTGAGTGGGTGATTGGTTCAAGTTTCAGGAAAATTGCTTGACCAATGAGCAGAGCATTTGAATAAATGAGGATAAGGACTGAAAAGGAAGTGAGAAGATACTGTACAGCACTTTCCCCAATGTTAGATTGTGGAAAACATGTGATAAAAAATGTAGAACATTATCATTTAAATGGTCCTAAAAAAAACTGTAGTATTCTTTACACACTCGTGAAAACGTCAGTCAGTCTATTTCAGACCGTCAAAGTCAGAATGTCATGCTGACTGTGACCCAATGTCCCAACAAAAGGGTACTTACGCCTCTCGCAGCCCCCCCTGTGACAGGTCAAAGACTTGTCGAGGGTTCAGAATCCACATGAACATCTGTAGCACCTTGGCACCCTACAGAGAGACAACAAGAAATTCCCGTAAGGGTTTCCTATAACAACTTGACAAGGACATTAATAATTGTACAATCTTAAACCCTATTAAAACAGCATTGTTTTTGCTGGAGCCGCTCCTATAATTGTCATTACAACCAAAACATCCATGTAATTAAAATCCAGCATGATGTTATCGTGATAATAACAAAGTAAACTCAGGTTATTTAATCAGACTAATCCTGTTTGAACTGACATCTTCTTAATTAAATGTTCTATTGCTGGCAACTGGCAGATTGTAATAACTCTTGAAGGCTCAAATAGCCTGATGAAGGCTTTTATACCATAAATAAATTTAATAAATCAGCCACCGACACCTTGTTGAGACCCGTACAGTGGAGGCGTAAATTAATAAAAGACAATCATCATTTATTAAAATCTGATGTCATGATGCAAGATTGTTTTGATATTTCTTGTATGTCAGTGTTCAGTAGAAAGGTTGTTAGGTTGTTAGAAATCAGGGTCACACAATTTTTATTACCACAATGAAAATTATTTATGGACAATGTAGTGCTGTATATAACTGGCTGGAATAACCAGGATGCATATAAACTACATCGTATGTACTACGAGTATAAATGATATTACAAGACGGTCCTCAAAGATACTGTCCCAGTTCAAAGCTTAAAGGTATCTCAAACAGATAAATAAAAAACATTTTCTGACCTGGTTGCCTCCACTCTTGGGGTTGACAAAAACCAAGATAGGCTTCATGAGAGGTGAAGGGAGAGGCTTCAACATGAATGGACGCCATTTAGACTCCTAAAGAAAGAACAAGACAGAAAAAGTTAGACAAAGAAAGATGTACAAAAAGTGGAAAAATAAAGCATGTAATCTCAAATGTTGAAATGATTAGTCAATTAGTAAGTGAACAGAAAATGAATCCATTTCAACTATTTTGATAGTCTAAATCTACGACATTCCACTTCCGGGATTGCTCCGGTGCTGCAGGAAATTCCACCGGATCACGCTCTTTTCGCCGATGTCCGTTACTTTCCGCTTGCTTTGTGTTGCCGTTCAAAACTCTGGTGGATTTATGAGGACTGTGATTAACCGCTCCTCAGATCTCTGCAGGGTAAACCCGGACAGCTAGCTAGACTATCTGTCCTGAGTTTTCTGTTGCACGACTAAAACAAGCTTTGAACGTACACACGTTCCACAAAAACAAGTTCCTTCCTGAGGCTATTTTGCAGCAGCACTGCTGCTCCTCTTCTCTCTTAAATACAATCTGCTCCTTCCATATATATAGCCTAATGTTAGTTTTGTGTGCTCCTTCACAACAAAGACAATTGAAGAAGAGAGAGAAAGAGCTAGCTCAAAGGAGCAGCTAAACAATTTGAATCTTTGCAGAGCTGGATTAAAACTGCCAGCAGGCCAGCTGTGAGAGAAGCATCTGATAATGTTAAACAACTATCCTACATTATTCATTTAATGTGAAGTTGGCCTATTTTATCAGAAGCATTTTCTTTAAGTTGGAGTAGAGTAATAACTCATTAAAACAAATCATCATTTAATAATAAATACACAGTAAATTGTGTCTGTGCCGTGTATAGCACTGTGAACACAGCCCTAGTGTCAGTGTTCAGCTTTTTAGCAGTGAAAAGTACAGTTTACTGTATAAACTGCCTTTTTTCCAGATTAGACCAATGGTCCCTTCAAATGTCTGTGCATGTCCCTGTATCTCAATTCATTTGTGATAGTACAGTATATCCATTTTTATTTCTTGTTACTACTTGGCCTTTAAAAATATTTCCTACATGAGTGCAAATGAATTTATCCATTACTTATCCATTGCAATAATAGAACAAGAGCAGAGTGCAGGATAATCAATGAATTGACATTTATCAAATAAAATTGCCAAACTTTTCAGTTTTCTACAATTATGGATTGTAATGAGCAAACAATAAATTGAATAATCACTTTAATAAACCTGATAAATGACGATTAAAGAAGTGGCACTACCTGGTAATACATTTACACAAACATTAATCCAGGTTTGTTGATGTTCGCTGATCTATGTTGTCAAAGTATGTGGCTCACCTCCTGCGGGCCGGTTATTTTTATTTATTTAGTTGAATAAATTTTAATCATAAACACATGGTAGGACAGTGAAAACATTGTGAGTAGAAATTAAAACTTATTAGTCTGACCAGCTGAGAGGAAAATATAAATCTGAAGTGTGTGCACTATTATTCAGTCTCTGTCATAGTATTACTTACATCCAGCCCCTTCTTGCTTGTCCTTCGTTTGAAAGATGTCCGCTTTTTTCTCCTGGCAGAGTTCTTAAGTGAGCTCTAGGGTAAAAAACATACACACACAAAGTTCAATGGTTAGTTCACTGTCACTCCCCATGTCCCTTGTGATGGTTATTAAGAGTGCAATAAAGCATGTGATGTGACTGAAAAACGTGTGTGTTGTGTGAGGGAAACACAAACCCTCCCTCAGACAGTTCAGACATGTGTCAACTCATATCACATCTTGTGCGCGCACACACACGCACGCACACAGACACACACACACACACACCTTTTAGAGTTTTAAATTTAGATCCAACTAAGTCATTTTGCATTACTGTCAAAAAATGACAGCTAGTGAACTTTATCAACCGGAGGACAGACTGGTGAGGGGTCTGTAATGGAAATGTGTGTGTGTGTACTTGTATATGTGTGTGTGTGTGTGTATATATGGGATATGTATGTGTGTGTGTGTGTGTGTGTGTGTGTGTGTGTGTGTGTGTGTGTGTACCTGTGGTTTCCTGACTTTGATGATCCAGGACGGTGGTACTATGACTCCAGCATGGGCCCCCAGTGAACATGGTTCCTCAATCTGGTGCAGCATGAAACACGTCACCTTATTGTGGAACTGCGAAAAAAAAACATACCTTGTTTTATATTTATCCTATCAACCAATCAATTTGTATCAAAGACAAAGTTTACATCTGAGCCACAACTCTGCCTCTTAAAGGGTAATTTCAACCAAGTGACAAATATATAAGATAACATACATTTCAACTGAAGAACAGAAACACTGTAATACTATATATTTAAGATTATTTTGATGGAACTAAACACTACTTCTATAGTGAAGTCTAATGGGAGTGAAATTGTTATTTGTGTTATTTTTTATACTTGAGGTTGAATTAATGCAGAGAAAGAATAACTTACCGCCTGTTTACACCAGGAACAACTGATGGCGATTATTTCTTTACTGTGGAAGAACTTCTGTTGAAAACTCTGCAGAAACAGACAGAAATGTATATACATACACTGTAAACAACATTTGTGTGTGTGTGTGTGTGTGTGTGTGTGTGTGTGTGTGTGTGTGTGTGTGTGTGTGTGTGTATACACTAACCTTCCCACACTGTCGACATTTCCCATCCTGTCTTCGTCTGTGAACCCAGTGATGCCTCAGTATGTTCTGCTGTCAGAGGGAGAAATGCTACATGTTCATGTTTTTTCCCTTCACATACAGTGTAAACAGGATCCGTAAAAATACTTCTTCTCTCACATGAATAAAGTCACGCGACACACTTACATCTCGGAGGCACCGGGTTCCACCCTCTCTGAAGGTTGGCTTACATCGGAAGTTAATCTAGAGGGGGACAGAATAGCAAAGACAAAAAAACTAAAATGCTGTGGTCAAATTCAATCGGACTACTATGACATTTTAATAATGAACATAATGGGCCCTATTTTAACGATCTTGTGAAGATCCAGGAGATCGAAGAAGATCCCCCAGCCATGATTGGTGCATCTCAACAGGGAGCGGTGGCTGTAGGCCAGTTAGTTTTAGAAGTCTTACCTACTGCACCTTTAAATGATAGTGTGTCAATCCATTGCATTAAAATGTAAGATTAATTGTGTGGTACCTTGTGTGTGTGTGTGTGTGTGTGTGTGTGTGTGTGTGTGTGTGTGTGTGTGTGTGTGTGTTTTGTACCTTTTCTAGTTGCTCTATGCAGCCAGAGTGAACAACAATCTTACAGACAGCACATTTCCTCCTGGGGGCTGACTTCTTAAAGGAGAAAACAGACACACAGAACAGAGGGGGGGTGAGATACTCAGCAACAAACAAACACACGACAAACACAAGCAGCATGCAAAGACGCATTGCACACTGATGATACGTTCCTGTTACACACAGATAAACGCACACACGGATACACACAGAGATGTGTTCAAGGTGCCCGAACATTTCGCTTCTTTTCCCATTCAGGTATTAAGGTATATCTTGTTTGTTTAATGTACAAAAACCAAAAGTGTTATAAAAAAAGATATAATGTATGAATTAGTGAGTTTGGATATGCTGTTAAGCAGAGGTTTTTTTACCTTTGAAGTGAGCCAGGCTAGCTGTTTCCACCTGTTTCCAGTATTTATGCTAAGCTAAGCTAACCACCTGCTGGCTCTAGCTTGTACAGATACTCTAATCTGTCAGTGGTATCAGTCTTCTTGTCTAACTTGGCACGAAAGCAAATATGCATAATTCCCAAAATGTTAAAGTTTTGCTTCAGTTATTGGGAAAAACATACTATTTTCAAGTAAACATGGTTAAATAAAACAATAAATATGCAGGTGTAAGATGGCTCAGAGATAGCCCGTGTAATTTGTGTTTGGCAACAACTCAATCAGCAAATACTCAAGATGACAAAGTGCTGTTTGCCTTCAATACATAATATTGCCCTGCTGCCCTTGCTCTTAAAACACTACTCATTATGGGTAAATAATATGACAGCTGATAATGGAGTGGTCTCCAGTCACTCTGAACTGTCACAGTGAGCAACACTTATTGGCACAGTTTCACAATACAAAAAACAGCCTTTAACTCTCATAGTAGATTTATTTCTTTGATTAGGACAATGCACATTAATCAACATTTCTGTAAATGCGCCAGTGTAAGCTAATTTTCAACTGTAGTCCTAGTTACCCAGCATGCAAGCTGACAGAAATCGTAATCATCTCTTCATATCTCATTAGTTAGCAGCTTAGTTTGTTCTCACAGTGCAAAAGAGCCACCACAAAACCCTCTTAACACAAAATACATCCTGTAAGCAAGCAAGATGTTCTTTTTTAAGATCTCCTGACTGATAGCATGTAGGGGGATGATGGCTCTTGGACAAGTAACTTGCAAAGGCGTCAATAGCGGAAAGTTTTTTTTGTAGCTATTTGCTAGCTGATAGAAATCTTAATCATCTCCTTTTGTATTGGGGGAGGGTTACATAATCCTACAATCATGGATTTAAATGAGTTGGTTGGCAGACAGTTGATAAAAAGAATTAATGTCAGCAATTCAAGTAATTCAAAAAGTCTTTAAAGGCGAGAAAAAAAGGATGACACTATTGCGTATTACAGATTGCAGAATTACCTAAGAAGCAGTGGTTTAGTGGTTTGACTCTAGTGTTCCAGTTTGTACAGTCTCAGAGAGTGAGCATGGGCAGCAAAGACATTCAATACACTGGTAGTGTTTCACTGCTTACACACACACACACACACACACACACACACACACACACACACACACACACACACACACACACAATCCTGCTCGAACTGTGAGAGAAAATTTGTTGAAAAAAAACTGTAAATTTATTTAACAATTTTGAGGTACTTGAGTATTTTCATTTTTAGCGACTTTATACCTCTACTCCACTCTATTTCAGACTATTTAAGAAAGGATTGTACTTTTTACTCCACTACATTTATTTGAGAGCTCTCTGAGATTTTTTTTAAAGATGATTTTTTTAGTGGAAGGGGACAGGATGAGGAGGAGGGAAGGCCGAGCTAGCCTCCGTTTTGTTTGACAATACTTTGAACGTCAACAAGAAGTGACATTACCCAACACTGCTTAGAGCGCCTTTAAAGCAGTGGTTCCCAACCTCTTTGTAACTCTGTCTAGTTGGGACTCTTTGTCAGTGTGAAACAACAAGAGTATCCAGTCAATTCCCCAAAAGACCCCCTCCAATATGGTAAATGTTTCCTCTACAACACCACAGAAAACGAGAAATTCATCACGGAGGTTGAAAAACATAATACCACATCACAGAGAAGGCATGGAGTTAACTGTAGGAGTGCCTGGAGAGGAACATAGATACCAGCTAAACACACGATTGTTCTGTAAAGTACTTGTAGAGACGCGCATGGCGGTGGATGGAAAAAACAGCGGCGCAGCCAGAACGCAGCACAGACGTGCCCAGTGGAGAATCAAAGTTAATCAGCCATTATCTAGCTGAGCGCAGGTAGGAATGTGCTTGTGTATGTCAGCCATGACTTGTCAAAAGCAATCTGAGATTCCACCGAGGTCACGTTGTCCTTTTAAGTAGCTGAAAGTATGCAGTGCTGGTGGAATATTTATCTAATTAAACGTCTGAGAAATTATAGTGAAGTTATTTTTTGCTGCAGCCACATCTAGCTGGCAGCAGTCTCACCATGTTACTGTCCACTCACTCTGTACTGTAATTACACACCATCAGTGAAAATATCCAGATATGTCATTATATTTTTGTCACTATTAAAAGGTTATTTCTCAGCTCTCCAATTCCAAGTGCCGGTCTTTGTAAGAGGTGTGTGGATGCAGAGAGGATCCATAATTTACACATCTTAACACACTGCTCTGCATTTGAAGGGTCACTGTCTCTGTTTTCCAAGTAATTCATTCTGCTGCTTTGTAGCCATGGATCACCTGAATGAGAGTGTGGCATTCTGTTTAAAATAACGCTAAATTGCTAGACTGCATTTAAGACTGGAAGCATACAATACGCTTCGCTGCAAAGGACACTGGGACCACCTGCTCCATACACGTACTGAGTGACCATGATTTGACGTTGATTTGATTGTATGCGTATGATTTTTTGAAAATGTTGAAACATTAAGCAATTGATATGTGAAAAACAAATTAAATCTAAAATATATCTTTAACCTCATGTTGTCCTTGGGTCAAACTGATCCATTTTTCTATATCAATGTTATTTTTATCTACCCAAAATAACATGATTGATTCCACTCAACGCTCTTAATTTCAACAATTAATTTTGGGGTGTCTAAGTCAATTGTATAGCATTTAAAAAAATTGAAGTGGTTTTGAAATAGTTTTGAGTAAAACAATTTTTGCTTTTCTAACTCAAACATTAGGTATAATTTCCAATAAATTAGGTTTATTGACCATAAATTCCAAAAATAACTGTAAAACTAAAGTTAATAAGTTAGTGTTACGAACTGTTGAAAACATCAAAAAGTGGCAAACATTGAAAAAGGGACAAAAACATATGAAAAAGTTTTTTTAATCGATAAAGAGCCACAACAAAAGTGTTGATTTTCAATTTTGACAGGAAGATAACACAAGGGTTAAATGAGTTACTGGCATGTAAAGTTGAACTGAAATCAGTTTTCTACTGAACATTGAGATTTTAGAAGTTCCAGTTCAGCTTGTTCTTATTTTCAGCCCATATCTTTTGATATGGAATTCAGAACCAATACTTAATCTTCTTGTATCATGTATTGACTGCCTTGTGGCTAGCATCTGCCCTGTGTTTAGACTGGCAGGTGGCAGGAGGATTTTTGGATAAGGTTAGAGCGAAGGTTCCCAACCCTTGGACCACAGACCAGTACCATGCTTTAGAGAATGTGCTACTGGTCCACAATGATTCGGAAAAAAATGATCTAAATATTTAAATAACTGCAAAACAAAGCTACAAAATCTTCATAATTGACCTCTTCCTCCTGCATTCACATTCTTAAACACTGATTCTACCATGCAAGTCGCTAGTCTAACCATTGGGAGCAATTTGGGGTTAAAGGTCTTTCCCAACTACAGTTCAGCATGTGGATACGAGGAGCTGTTGATCAAACCGCCAGCCTTGTGATTAGTGGACGACCCGGTCACCCTCCTGAGCCACAGCCGCCCGTTTTAAGTATTAATCTGCATATACAGCATTATACATTTAGATTATAACATAACATTCCTTTAGACCACACACTATAGCATCAGTATTATTACTTTGGCTTGTCTGTCACACACACATACACACACGCCCACACACACATACACAAATTTGCACAAAGAACACACACCCACACACATACACACACACACACACACACGTATTTGCACAAAGAACACACACACACACGTATATGCACAACACACACACACACACACACACACACACACACACACACACACACACACACACACACACACACACACACACACACACACACACACACACACACACACTCACAGGAGGTCAGTGTGTACAGTACTCACTGCGGCCTTGAGTAGGCAGGTGTCCTCTCCGAGATAACAGAGCTCTCCTGAACAACTCGTCTCCATCCACAGGTGATCCCCATTTACGGCGTTTTCCTGCAGAAACACAGACAGAGGAAGAAATAAGGGGAGGGGGGGGGTGTAAATGATATAATAAATCCCATTATCCTTCTGCATATCTCCCTGTTTCTCCGTCACATTTAACCGCAACCATATGCACATAGACACTCACTGATAGCTGTCAACAAGTGAGTCAAGCACATAATTGCCGCTGCTGAGTAAGTGGGTAATTTCACAGTGTAATTTAAGGTGTTGATCTAAACACTACAGGACCTACTGATTGGAGTGCAAACACACACACACACACACACACACACACACACACACACACACACACACACACACACACACCAACGTATACATACAACATATAATGTACAGTAAATGTATGACTGCATGCATGTGTGTGTCAGTAAAAGGATGTCACTAGGTTCATTGTGACTTTTCAATTTGATCCATACCAAAATTACAGGTGTTAACCCTCCTCCTAAAACCTCCCCTGGACCACCATCAAAGCTGAGAATACATCAGTTTACTTGTTAAGTGGTAGTAAATGTACAGTGTAGGTTTCCGTTTGTCGCTGAATAAATGCTGCAGGAAGAAAGTTCCTGTGTCTTGCTTCTCAACATCACAACAAAACAAAAAGAGCCGCGGCAGTAGGGGAGAGCAGCGGTCAGTAGAAAAAACTATGACAGAGAGAGGATAGGAGAGGACGGGGTTAACCTGTTTACAAACCAATCAATTATCATTAAGTATAGGGAGAGACAGCTCACGTATGTGATGACGGCAGGACGTAGTTTTGTCACGTATAGATCTTCAGTGAGCTTGCATAACTGCAGTGTGAAACCAAAACTTAACATATGAAATGCAGAATAACAAACCTTGGTCCGGACCTTAGTTTGGACTTTCTAGGTGTGAAAGCCCCCTTTGTGATTGATTTACAATGTCTATGAAAAATATCATCAGGACCAGGTCTTGGCAGTGGCCAAGGAAAACCCCATTACATTTTGGAGCAGATCCAAATCACGGGGCAGATACACACATTATTTTTCACTTTTGTTGACATTGCGAGATAGGGTGCTTGTGTTGCTTTCATGTGGTGTTGGAATAATCCCAAAAAATAAGTTCCCGACTGGGAAAATGCACACTGCGTTAACATTATGACAGAAGGTACGCCCTAGCAGAGACCTGTGCTCTCCGAGTGCCCTTAGACAAACAGAGCTAGACTGTGACAAGAAAAGAAGAAGTCAAAGCTGTCTGATCTTTTTCTAATCTCTCTCTCTGGTTTTCACAGTAAACCACAGGCATACAGTAGTTGCAGTACAGAAAATCACTTTCAACGGCCATTTGTTTACATTTCAATTTCCTTTTTCCCTATTTTGTGATCCCACATACAGCAGCAACGCAACAAGTACAAAACATCAGTTCTTAGTTATGTCTCTTTACTTTCATTTAGCTAAATTCACTAGCTGAGTCATTAGCACCTAAAAGCTGTAGTAAATAAACAGTGTGTATAATGTATATTAATGAATCATTAGGTACAATGATTATTTATGAGTGTGTGTGTCATGTAGAGAGTTAAAGGGCAGTGATGACGTAGTGGATGTGTCCCTGCAGATAGAGCCAGAGGGGAATCTCAGATGTGGGTTTGTCGTCTTACATCTTCTAATTAAATAATACAGTACGTTCTTACCAACGTTTCTTAAACTTGCTTATACAAGATGCATTTTCAGCTGTTTTTTTTTTGGCCCAATGCGCATTGTTTGGTCTTATTTCTGAGCCTGGTGTGCTCTAAATTAAAGATGCTCCTACATTGATGTTTCTGAGTAAAAACCTCCCTCTGTCACAGTCATTCTCTTCTTGTTGAATCAGATAAAAATAGAAGCTTTGCTTTTCCTCTGTTGGGCCCACTGCAAACAAAGTTGGCAGGAGTTATTTCTGCACAGACTATCATTAAAATCAGTTCAAACAGGAACTTCGATTGTATTTGTGGAAACTGCACACCAAAAGGACTGAATGTGCATGGGTCGTTGGGAAAAACTGTGGTACAATACATGAATGTTTAACTCATTTAAAGCTAAAGTGCGTAGTTTCTGTCGCCCCCATGAGGAATTCTAAGCAATGACAACAACACTGTCGGTGCCTCCACATGATACAAGCCATCCATTATTGCGTACCACCCCCACGACTCCTCCACGCAATTGCTAGTAGCCAAGGAGGACAGGGACGATTAAAAAAACATGGACTTTTCAAAAGAGGTAATTCTCTTCACTCGAGTTTCTGTGCATGAATGTCGTCAGACGACCCAATCTTCTGAACGTAGCTGTACTGAGGAATACAGAGAGAGTTGTGTGGAGCTGAGAGTATTAATTAGCTTTGTAGCAACTCATGGCTTGAATGTAACGATGTAATGTTCATTAATATTAAACAAAAATTACGCACTTAGGCTTTAAAGAAATCCTTTCTAGGTAGCTATTTTCAGTATGTTGTTTGTAGTACTGTGAAATGGCTGAGTTTAGGTACTTATGGTTAAATCGGATTTGTAAGATTTGAACTGGTGGAATTTACCATAAACAGCCTAGATGTACACGCTCACTAAAGATAGTGAATTATTTATTATTACTGACAATTTCTAAGCTTCCCTTTGATTTGGCATTTTTCTGCAAAATCTCAAAAAAGAGCTTTACAAATTTCCTATTTGTATTCACATGGATTTTAATGGAAATTCAGATGCCTTGTTGCTATTTTTGACCATTGCTGTCTGATTTGCTGAGTGGTTTCATGACATTTTTTCAAAGTTCTTTCCATATCAACTTGGCATTTCCCTAAGCATTGGGCCTTTGCTACATTTCAAAGCATAATGCGTTTTAAAATGTCTTTTTAGCTTTACCTTGTTTTTCTGCTAAATAAAACCAGAAAGAGTCACAGCCCACAAAGTCCTGACACATGAAACTTTTCCTTCCCACGCTCAGTGATTAAGACGTTTTCTAGTACTGATCAAAAACCAAAAAGAAAACTGCTACTTTACATTTCCACATACGAACATACAGCTGTTGAAACAAGTCTGCCTACAAAATCCATTAGCATTAAAACCCAAATGTCATTGAGTGACTCAGCCAAACTAAAAACACAAACTATTTGAACACGCATTCATGTATATGCATGATGTACATTTTGCATTTAAGTCTGCATGTGTAAAATGTAGAAAAACATACATAGATATGCAATAAATACACATAAATATGGATCAGATAAAGAAACAAACAGAAATCTGATGATTATTCATATTAAATTATATAGGTGTATGTGCATGTCTGACCGTCCAGTCCACAAAGGTACGTAGCTCCTTGTTGGGCCCATTGGATGCGGGAGGCGGGGAGGGTTGGGGTGGACCAAGGTGCTGGAGGCCTGAGCGGGAGATCGCTTTCCTAAAAAAACACACACACACACACACACACACACACACACACAAACAAGAAAAATTCATTAACAATCAAAAACAAAAGCCTATAAAGCGAGAGATGCAAAAATCAACACTATCATCCTTTTTTATGACACAGCTCTCTCACCACAGAGCAGCTAAATCACAGAGAGAACTAGATTTCAGTATAATTTAGTATGTAAAGTTAATTATTCATGGTATGAGACCACATTTCAGAGGGTTTAACTGGAGCTATTCGGTTGAGGAGAAGCAGGAACAGCTTGGAGGAGAGACTGCCAGCAGCACTTTGGGGTGACGGAGACAGATCTGTTCTGTCAGAGGATGAGTCAGCAGTCCCCACCACCCCCTCTCTCTCTCTCTCTCTCACCCTATTATACTTCCCCTTCTCATTTAATTTATTTTTTTATTTCTTCACCATCACAACCTCCTCAGGACCAAAACCTCACGCCATAAAAACAGTTTCCTCCCCTATGCAGTCAGCCTCACCCACAAGGCACCAGTCCCCCACTGACATTGACGCTCATATCAAGGTTAAGTTGGAAAAAAGTGACATCACGCTTGCCACGCCTACAACATCCTGATGAAGCAGAAAACCTTTGACTGGAAAATTTTATTAAATGATAAAGATTTTCTTTTCCAAACTTCAGCTTTGACTGTTGCTTATTTAGTCATGAATATTCATTGTTGCTTTGCAATATTTTGCATTGTTGTTTAAGATCGGGGTGGGGGAATCAACATGCATATTAAGTTGCTGAAATATGACTTTATTGGAAAACAAAATCACTAAAAGAAAATGCAGTATTCAGTGCTCCCCAAGAAATGAATTCTCACGAAGGTGGAAAAGTCCCTACCATTGTTTTACACCATGTGACACAAACAATTTCCATTTGAACCCAAAGGAAGCGTAAGCACAACAATATCAGTGGAAAAAAATAACACCAGCAGATTAAAGTAGTTTCCATTACATTTATAGAATTATTAACAATTCTTGACTAAATTGCATATAAAAGGTTAATGTCACTTCAATATTTACACATGAATTTGTTGCAAACTGAATTTAGCTTTTAAACGTGACTTCAGAAACGGTTTCTGAACCAGCACTGTTGGCTTTTTTTCCGCTGCATTTATCTTTATCATAAATAATAATTTTTGATAAAAATAAATTTTTTTATTCCTCGGATTTTGTATTAAGTGAACTTTTTCCTGTATGTACCTACAATATAGCAAAGAACATATCATCTGTGCTTTTTTCCCCATCCTTTCATCCATACACACTTTCTAACTATTGCAGATTTGGAAAATGCAGAATTTCTGAATTATAAGACTTTTTGTGTGTGTGTGTGTGTGTGTGTGTGTGTGTCTGTCTGTCTGTCTGTCAATGAAAAAGGTTGTTACAGGAGCATCTGACCCCCCCGTTGAAAGTTTCAGTGGCCACCGTCTTTCTATAATTATCAACCAGGACAAAGAGGAGTCCACTTACACACAGTGTAACCTGATGACACACCCTGACACACACACCCTGACACACACACACACACACACACACACACACACACACACACACACACACACACACACACACACACACACAAGCACTCGCCCTTATGACTCTTGGGATAAAAATAGTATTGCGTGGGTGACAACAGCACAAATGCAAGGACGTATGGTGACTGGACATATGCCACATTTAACGGTGGATCAAACACACACAAATAAACCTCATGTGTCTAATGTCAGAAATTTATTCTGATAAATGTATATTTTTGGTGGAAATGATAAAGAATGTTTAAAATTGTTATAGTTTTGATAACTTCTAGGCATAACTGCTGAGATCTGAGGACATGGCAACATGGTAGTGCCGAGTCCATTAAGGGAAGTAACATAAGCGTTTTATTGAAACCATTTGTTTAGAAGTGAAACCAAAGGCAGGAAGTTTGTGTGTATGGATGAAATCAAACAACAGAATGCAAAACACAGACTAAGCTCTTTTGTGGTTTGCTCTGTTTTGTGTTCATATTTAATCATCTTTGCTGTCGTTTTTGTTTCATTTCTCCTTGTTTCTGACTGAGTTTTGTTTGAGGATATGTGTGTAGAGGAGAGGTGGAAGAAGTATTTAAACCGTTAAGTAAAAGTAGCAATACCACACTATAGAAATACTCAATTACAAGTTCTGCATTAGAAATTCCACCTAAGTAAAAGTACAATTAGCAAAATGTACTCAAGTATCCAAACTGTTTGTCAGAATGGGCCTCGTCAGTGTTAAATCATTAAACTAACTGGCGACCATTATTAAGGCATTAACTTGTCAACATGTTGAGCTAATTTTAAACACTTCTGGATGGTTAAATCTATAAACCTAAGGACAATATTTGGTTTAATGTACTTAGTTACTCTCCATCACTGTGTGTATGTCATGTTTGTTGAAAATCTATATTAAAACAGGAAGTGAAAATGAAGGAAAATGTTTTACTTTCTGATTCAGCTTTGACCTTTTGTGCTTCCTGTATTGAGTGAAGTTTTTCCAACACAGTGGATTACTGCAATGGATATTTTAGGTGTGTTCACCATTGAAATCACTGTGTTCCCAAATACAACTGAAGGCTTGTCTTCAACCGGACTGGCTGACTGTGCTGCTGCTGACGAACGGTATTCTTGCTGCATCTGGCCATTTAGTTGGTGAGTAAAGTATGATCATAGTAGAAATGATAGCCAGAACCATGGAAATAAGATCTTGATTGATGATCACACACACACACACACACACACACACACACACACACACACACACACACACACACACACACACACACACACACCTGTTGCTTTTTCAGGGTTTTTGCAGGTTTCACCAAGTCAAATTTAAGACTTTTAAAGACCATTATGAATGAAATTTAAGACCTTCATCATAACATCAACTGAGCTCTAAATTCAGTTTTTTTTAGTAACGCTAAACTTGCACTACCCCATAGCTGAGAATAAAATCAGTTCTATGTCTGTGGTACAATCTGAAAGAGACTCACGCCACTAACATGAAAGCTGATTGGCTGCAATATAAGTTGCATGTTGGTCTCATTTGTAGTCATAATACAGCAAAATTATATTTGGACTAGCAAAAGAAAGAACTACAATGCCACAGAAATAAAAAAAATTAAAGCATTAGAGGTAGCGTTTCATGGACGTAGGAAAATTAAGACCTGTTTAAATTATTTAAGACAATACTTCAGCAAATTTAAGACTAAAAAGTCTTAGATTTGCTGAAGTATTGTTTCTTAAATAATTTTATATAATAGGGTTGGGTATTGTTTGGGTTTTTTTCCGATACCGGTTCTAAAACAATCCTTTTAAAATGGTGCCGGTGCCTGAACCGATACTTAAAAAAAAAAAAAAAACTTTTACAATAACTTTAAATTCACACCATCTGTGCACCGTCTGTGTTGTTTTTGTCGACAACGGCAGCTGCACACTGCTTAACGTCCCGCTGTTGGAATCCTTTGCAGTGAAATACAGACACCCTTTACAACGTTTAGCTGTTAGTATTTTTTCCATCCATCTTTGTCCGCTTAACCCATGTCGGCTCACGGGGGGAGCAGCTCCAGCAGGGGACCCCAAACCTTCCTTTCCCGAGCCACATTAACCAGCTCCGACTGGGGGATCCTAGGCGCTCCTAGGCCAGATTGGAGATATAATCCCTCAACCTAGTCCTGGGTCTTCCCCGAGGCCTCCTTCCAGCTGTACACGCCTGGAACACCACCCTAGTGAGGCGCCCAGGAGGCATCCTTACCAGATGCCCAAACCACCTCATCTGGTTCCTTTCGACGCGAAGGAGCAGCAACTCTAGTCCGAACTCCCCACGGATGACTGAGCTTCTCCCCCTATCTCTAAGGAAGATGCCAGCTGGATCTCATTCTTTCAGTCATGACCCAACCGTCGTGACCATAGGTGAGGGTAGGAACAAAAACTGACCGGCAGATCGAGAGCTTTGCCTTCTGGCTCAGCTCTCTTTTCGTCACAACGGTGCAATAAATTGAATGTAATACCGCGCCCCCTGCGCCGATTCTCCGACCAATCTCCCGCACCATTGTGCCCCTCACTCAATAACAAGACCCCAAAGTATTTGAGCTCCTTTACTGGGGGTAAGGACTCATTCCCTACATGGAGTATAGTCACTCCATCAGTTTTCTGCTGAGAAGAAATAAAGATATAAAGTACATAATTCACACAGGCATAAAATACAAAACTGAATACAAATAAAACACAAGACATAAAACAATAGAAGACAGCCATATAGTAAAACTGTAAAATGATTCATTAAAATGAATGAATGAAGGAAAAGTCTGTGGTGTGTGTTAGTCATAATGAAACAAATGTGTACCTGAGAAGGAAAGTCAAGGCTTCTAAAAAAAGACTCAAAGGCATCAATGCAGTTGACGTACTAATCACAAAACACGGTATCATTTAGAGGTCATGGGACAACACTTTATTTAAGTGAGTCCTAATCTACTAAAAGCAGACAGGATCACTGCCATTACGGCTCACTCCTAAAATCCTAAAACACACACACACACACACACACACACACACACACACACACACACACACACACACACACACACACAGATATGCATTCAACTAGACAGACACAAAACTGTTTTGAGAGTATAAGTGGGGGAACATACTCCATTACTGGTTGAAATACACATTAAATGACTGCTTGTATTTCTGAAACAGAAACTCCACAAACATTATCCTTCAAATAAATACTCTATTTGGGTTGTAGGAAAAGTCACGTTCTGCAGGTAAGTAGAAGAACCAAAAGTGTAAATACACTCCATCACAAATGAATGTAAGAAGTATTGCAGTATGAGCTAAATATATTTAAATTCTTAAAATAAGTAAATTGCAGAAAAACCTGCATACATAATTATTATTATGTGTAAGTAGCATTTTAATGTTGCTTTTTTTCAATGTGGAGCACATTTTTAACTACTTTGTACATTCTTGAGTAGGTTAATTTAAAGCAATGTTGTTTTGTAATTGTATTTTTAAAAGCTTTTCAAGCTGTTGTTATGTTACCAATGCTAAACGACAAAGTATCTTATGTCTATAGTTGTCAGATAAATGTGTAAAAAAGGACAATATTTCCCTCTGAAATGTAGTTTAGTATTAATAAAAATAGCATAAAATACAAATACTCAAGTAAAGTACAAGTGAATCGAAATTGTACTTAAGTACCATACTAGCAATAGCAAGCTGGATACGGACAACAACCTCCAATGAGACATCATACTAAAAATCAAACGTTTAATAAATGATGGTTCACCCAGACCATGGTATAAAGTTAAAATAATAATAATAATGATCATCTGTTTGACCAAAACTAACATATTTTAGGTAGGGAGAAAAGAAACAGACTCTCAGTTTGTAAAAGCCTCCGGTGAAGAAATTAGATTGAATCCTGAATAGTGGAGAACACCACCTACTCTCTCCTCTCGCTCTATTATCGTGTCTCTCTCCTTCTCTGCCATTTCTCTCCTCTAATCTGGCACTTTCCCCTTTACTGTCTCTGAAACTAATTGCGCTCCTCTTCATCCCCCACTCTCTTCTATTCTCCTCCTCCTCTTCCCACACTCTGGTCTCCTTTTTGTCCTGTACATCACCCTCCCGTTCCATCACCTCGTCCCCCTCTAATCTCCCTCATTTCACTTTTGCTCCTCCTCTACCATTCTTCCTCTGCTCTTCTCTCTCATCCTCCCCCTCTCCTTATTTTCATTCGCCTCCTTCTCTTCTTCCTCCTCCTCCTCCTCCAGCAGAGGTGGGTTGTCAGAGTTGCCATGGTGATGGCACAGCGGGAGCATCGGCAGCTCATCCAGTAATTATATTGGTAGTGAATCTGCTCTGTGTGTGTGTGTGTGTGTGTGTCAGCAACTTTAACAGTAAACTGTAAATGCAGTTACTTAGACAGAAGTCTCATCACCCCATGTGGGATAACTGTGTAATACACACACACACACACACACACACACACACACACACACGCGCAGCATATACTGTTTATATTTCACAGCCTTCACACACTCAGGATGATGCAATCTGTGTGATGCCTCAACATTTTTCTAAATACAGATCTTGGGTATCCATGGAAGGAGGGGTCAACAGCTACTACAGTCAGAACTGTTTGTGTAGTATTCAGGTGATTAAGGTGGAAAGAAAATCCTCTCCACACCAGTCATTTAACCAGTTTCTGTGTACTCGGCGGACCTCGACATAGCTAGGCAACACCGCTTACGATTAATGATAAAGTAAGAACAAAAGTGATAGCCACACAGATGAAAAGGCAGCTGCAAGTGGGAGGAATTAAATTTAACATCTTCTGACTCGCGGAGCAGAGGATGTGGTGGATATATGTGGGAAGAAGTTGGTTGACAAAAGAAACACAACTGCACCAGTGTGGGTTTACTGTACAGTTTAACCAGTTTCTATGTGCAGGCAAATCTTTGTTCAAAGGAAAATGTTTTTTTTGTTTTGTTTTTTTGATGCTTTCATAACGGTTTTTCAAAAAGGCACTGAGTGGGAAATGTGTCTTTCTTTATCCGTAATTGTGCCTATAAAGCTTAAAATGTTAAAGTGTCATATGCAGCACAATCTCAGAGGTGTTTTTGGCATATTATGACTTTAAGTAATTTAAAACTTTAAAAGCAACATGCAGTGTAAAAAAAAAAAAAAAAAATCTACTTTTTTCAACAAATGATCCTTTATTCGTTTTTCTTTTGAGGAAGGTTGTGTGTATACTGCTGGTCATGTTACTCAAAAACAACAAGTCGACTGACACAAAATGAATCTATGCAACTATTTTGCTAATCAAATAGTTTTGTATTAAAACATATTTGATTCAAAATACTTGATTCATCCCTCAAGGCTGGGTTCAATTTGTAGCAAGTGAGTTTATAAACACAAATACCCATGAACACTTTATTCACACACATCAAAAAAAGGACTTTATTGGTATTGGTAGGACTTTAAGGGTACTGGTATTGGTACCAAAATTGTTTTAAACCATACCCAGCCTTACACACGTACAATAAGTGTGTATTTAGTCAATAACAAATACCTATCAATCGGTCCCAAGCATCAGAGTTGGATAGTAAATGCTGTAAACGTGTTCTTTGTAAATCCCAAATTCCCCAAAAGAACCAAGCAGGCCTGCCTATATGCACAACCAACATTTTCCTAAAAACCTGCCATTTTCAGCAAATAGCTCAAAGTTTGTTGATGTTTCCCAAAACTAAGTGTTTTGCACGATGAGGGACATCCGGCAGAAGATCCGGCTGCGACAGATGTTCAGGCGGTGATCCGGTAAATGAATTGTCATTGATCCAGACTAACCCAACTAACACAAATGCAATTACTAAAATTCCCTCGAGATGGATAAAGTCTCAATCTATTAGGGGTGTGCAAAAAAAAGGAAGAAAAAAAAAATCAATTCACATTCATGAATCGATTCAAGCTCTGCTTTTGTTTTGTGATGGCGTGTATACTATCATGGGATAGTATATTAATTGACAATCGGGTTTGAATCTAAAATCGTTTTTTTGAATCAAATCTTGGTATCAAATCGTGACATTTTCAAAAAGTCATCAGCCAAAAAGTTGCCCTTGGTTGTTTTTTTTTTTAACTTAAGCTGAACTAAAAGTGCGCCTGAGTTATGAGTAACCGCAAAAAGGTTATTTTTTCAGGACTTTTCCATACTTTTGTGTGATGAGCAACATGTACACTGAAAACATACAGTATGTAACAGCACCAACAGAAGCTGAAAAGCTGCACAAAATCTTCACACTAAAAAAATAAACTAATAAAAAGAGTCCGAATCAGCCTTGAAAAGCCCACAGCAGTCATTAAGACTAGGAAGTAGCAGCTCAAGAATTGATTTGCGTCACTACTGGGTAACAAGGGAAAAAAAGCTATAATATGGACATGTTACGCTGGTTTAATAGATACAGTTTCAGGCAGAATCTCAAAGGTTAACATGGCAGCTGCTCTCATCACTCACCTGTAGCCGAGAAGCCGATGAAACCAACGCACCTTTTTCACCCTCCCTCTCCTGCCTCGCTGCCCACCTGCTCCAACATTTATCATGATTATTCTCAAAGCTTCTCTCACTTATTCAGCTTCTAACAGCCTTGTCTCCCCGGGACTGAATCCACCAACAGTCATTTCCCTGTACACTCACAGCACGGGTCAGGTAATTAGGCCAATCAACGTGACAGGCAGTGGGGACCTGACACCAGACATCTGAGCTCTGTGCTGCTGTGTCACAATGTGTGTGTGTGTGTGTGTGTGTGTGTGTGTGTGTGTGTGTGTGTGTGTGTGTGTGTGTGTGTGTTTTGATTCCGGTAAGGGTTGAATTAAAGTAGGTAGTACAGAGTTACGATTTAGCTCAAGATTAGGCTTGAGGTTATAGATCAGGCTTGAGGATGGCCAAAGCAGTGGTGAGATTCAGGTAATGCTTATAGGAATAAAAGTAGTCATTGGAAGAAACAAAGTGAGTGTGAGAGCAGTGGTGTCCAATGAACTATGACACTGGATCCATGACACCTCAGCTCCGTCATCAATTCTCCTCTACCTTTTGACAAGGTAATGAGCAAATAAGCATCCTAATAAAGCAATCATACAGGGATTAGAGTCGGGCATTATATCAAGATATTATAAATAACATTGGTCCTAGATATTGTCTGGGATTTTGGTTTATGATTAATGTGTTTATTTCTGGTCTGGAATGCTGTATTACAGTGAAAAATATCAAAATCAGTCTGTAATGTGAAGGTACATGTTCTGAAAATATTCAATTAAAAAAGTGTTTATGCATAAAATAACAAACAGACATTTTATATGAAGGTACCTTATCATATTGATGCAAAACTTCTAAAACATAATATTACCATTACAGAGTATAGCTAACACTGCTAGCCTGATAAAGCCAGTGACATTAACAAGATAGCTAACTTGGTATTTATCCTAAAATACTATACAGTATTAGTATAGTATATAGTATAGTATACAGTTTAAATAAAAGAATAAAAGGGCCAATTTCCCCCTTCAGTCATTGCTTACTTTTTTGTCTCCTCTACAATATGTCTCCTACCCTCCCCTTCATTCCCTTACAGGTTATTCTGCTCTATTTTTGGGACATTACGTAAGAGATTACCTGGCAAAGGCAACCTGAGAAACACATGCACACACAAAAGCACAAGTTTATGCACACAGAATTTAATTATTGACTGTGATGAGAAAGAAATATGTTCAAGAGGATTTAAATTTCTCCTTGTGAGCAAAAAATAAAACAATATAAAAGGGATGATTAATTTTTTTTTTTTTTACTCATGTTTTCATGAGAAGAGAGTGTGATTGCTTAATTGTGCAGACATGAACATTTTATAAAACAATTAAAGAAGTCTTAGATCTGACAGAAGTCACTAAGACCTGCTCACAAGCAAATGTTGCAGGGAATGTGTCTCATCGCATCAGCGTTTTTGTGAAAAAATAGACTGAAAATGAACTGTTCATCCATATTTTGATGGTGACCACTTTTTTCGAATTCAATCTACTCACCAACAAATACAAATAACACAGTCAGGAGGTGACAACTCAATGCTACTTGGACAGTAGTAAGATACAGTTTGCAGCACTGATGATGACCCCAGCCGTCTAATTCATTCAACCAAAAAGGTGCTCTTCTTCAGACCTCAACTGTTTGACACTTCACAAACTCTGGTGGGTAAGATATAATAGTGTCACCTCCAGCTCTGTCAAGTCAGCCACTATAACTTGTTTGAAGAGGAGAAGCTAATGAGGGTTCATGTTATTCACTCACGACCAGCATTAATCTTAAGATGGACACACAGATGCTAAAGCGTCATTTACATGGAGCTCAAGCATTATAGTTGACAGTTCAGGACACTTCGGCTACTGGGAGCCCATCCTTCATTTTGTACAATTTAACTAACGCTCGCTCTATTTTTCTTCTTCTTCTGTTTCTTTATCTCTCTCCTTTTAATCTTCCCCTTTCTTTCTATCTCAACCCAATTTCTCTACCTCCTTTTCTCTCTCTCTCTCTCTATTTGGGTCATTGTGAAAGGCTTGTTCGTTGCCGCTGGTGACACAGCATGCCCAGAGTGTGTGTGTGTGTGTGTGTGTGTGTGTGTGTGTGTGTGTGTGTGTGTGTGTGTGCAGAGAGACAGGAGAGAGAGTATGAGCCTGTGTGTCTCTACAGGCCTCCTCTCAGTGCCTCAGGTAATGGGGTGTGATGGATTACGGTTGATCACCACATGCAAACACACACAGAAAAACATACCCACAAAACTCACACAGGCTCTATGAGACCGGAGTCAGGTGGGTTTAAGCATCTCATGATGAGTTGTCATTTTTGATGTGCTATAAAACAGGAAACACACACACACGCACACACGCACACACACACACACACGCACACACAACAACCTTTACACGCTTTTTGTTCAAACCTCTGAGAAAGAAACAAACTATGAACAAATTGATATGTCTTAAACTAAAGGACCAACTAAAAATCCACTGTGGTCAGAAGAAAAAGACATACCGTACCTAATCATAGAAGTGTCACTGTTCTTCAAATCCACAATTCAATTTTATTTTGGATTTCAGGATCCCAATTCAATGCAGGGACTTTTCAAAGCAACAATAAAAGCCACTAGATAGCAGAAGCGTACTTTGCAACAACCAAATTTGGAGATACATGGTATTAACTTGGCAACAAAAAATGAGTTTACTGTAGATGCCAAAAGGTTGTTTTCTATGTTATATTAAAAACACAAGCAAAAAAATACATTACCCTGCAGCTGTTTCACACCATTGTATGGCTTCTAGACTCGGTCTCAAAGCCCACAAACATGCACTCAAACACAAACAAACCGGCTTGTGACTGCACACAATAGCAGGAAGAAATCAACACACAAAAGACACAAACCGTAAGACACACAGAGTTACTATAGCGAACTACAGATAGTGCTTCTTCTTCTTCTTGTGTGTAATTTATTGTCAATCTGCACAGAAGCTATAAAAACCACACAACATTTTCCATCTCCCTGCTGTGGACTGGTCAATGTGTTTGTGTGTAAGTGTGTAGGAAAGCAGGGTGTAAAAGGCGTGGTTGTCATGGCAACCCCACTCAGACTTCCTTCCCAGTTTTAGCTGAGCATACAGCATTCCTCTCTGTGTCTGTTTTCCTCCCTGTCTGTATGTCCGTCTACAGTGTGTACAGTAGGCTACCTCTCTTTCTGAACAAACCTCTTCTAAGGCTGCATCTCCACTAACACGTTTTTGTTTAAAAACGCATATATTTTGCTACATTTATGCCTCACGTAAACACTGGTCCGGCATTTTTGAGCCCCTAAAACGGAGACATTTGGAAACGCTGTTGACCCCGTCTGAGTTTTAAAAAACTGTGGGTTTGCGCTGTAGTCTTAACGGGCAGAAACTGAGACCTTTGGAAGCGACAACGTAGGCGCCCACAGTCAGTTGTTGTTGGTCCACGCAAATAAATCCCTGGTCTTAGTTTCCGCAATCGTTGTTTATCCAAAGTATTTTCTGTATTTTCAACTTCATCTGCAGAGTAACGTCAGACAATCTGCTTCCTGTTTACACTGGCTCGCGCATGCCCAGTGTATACAAATGGTCATAGACATGGACGGAGATCATTTCTGATACGGAGTCTAAACAAGTGTGGACAAAGATCGTTTTTGTTTCAAAACGCCATTTAAAAATGAAAACCTAGTGTGGATGTAGCCTAACTGTGTGCATCTGTGTGTATGCCTGTGTCAGTTAAGCTCGGGTCTGTAGGTGCCCCATGACAACCAGCCACAAGCTTGAATGATTTCACCCAACACTTGTGTCTTTTTGTTTCCAGATGGTCACTCTGTCAGATCAAGAGGTCATGGTCCTGCTGTGACCTGGATACCAGACATGTGTGAGTTTGTGTTGAGTCTTGACCACCACCTGCATGCTGTGCAAACGGGGTCTGGCCGAGGGGCATGCGACACATTTTTGGGAACATATCTGACCTGCAGTGCAGCGTTGGGTATTTGTCTTTACTTCTCCTGAATTGTAAGAAGGTTTTGTTGTGTGTTGTGCCAATGTGATCAATCAATCAGCTGCTGAGCTGAGAGTTGGTTCACAAAAGAATATATGTGCCTATTTGTAGGTTTTATGGGTATCCATTTTGCTATCAAAATATGTCAATGTCTTTAGATAATACAAGGGTTTGCTGCAGAATTGTGTAGTGGAGGCCCCCGACCTCCCTTGAATTAAGGAGCACCTCTGCTAACAGAAGAAGAAGAAGTTACTTATGTTATGAAATATCATGTTTTATTTACACTTATAATGTTGTCAAGCTTCAGGGAAAAAACAAGCAGTAACACTACATTCAACGTGTCACTCTGTGGTGTATAGGTGATTATGAATGGTTTTTTTTGACATGAAAATTCGTAGGACTACAAATTTAACAATTAAGTAACAAGCCTGCTGCTTGATTTGTCGCATTGTTGATTAATCAATAGTAAATTACTGAATCAATAAGTGATGGCATGCTTATTAACAATGCTAAATCACCGACACATTAATGTTTATTGTAAATGTATAATCTGTTATAATGCAGGTTAAACCCTTAGATAACTGAATTTATCAGTAAATGTTTTATTGATGCATTAACTAATTAGTACTACTTCATTCTACATTGTGTCGTTACATTTCTATACATAAGCTGAGTTTGATTCTAGCTGAGCTGAGGTATTTTTCTCTACTTTAATAAGTATAATATGTTTAATTACAGTCTACTTTTCTCTTCTGTATGTGTCTCTGACAGGGAGTGGGTGTGTGTGAGCGCAGCTGCAGTCGGGTACACTATATCCACTCTTATTAGATCACTTTCGCGCGCACACACACACACACACACACACACACACACACACACACACAGGTGTACTGTATGACAGAAATACCGAAGACATACATTACATGCAAAGCGAACAGTTTCAAAGAAGGAGCAGATGTTAAGATAGCACACAAGTAGACAGAAGAAAACAAATATGGAGTGCAAACAATCTTTATGAATGTATCAACAGATAATAATCAATAATTTGAGTCATTTATTGTGATCAGGTTTATATCGCTGGGAATGAATAAATGTCTTTGGGTTTTGGAGTGTTGCTTGCACAAAATGAGCAATTTGAAGATTTCCTAATTTTGCTCTAGGAAATTGTGATTGGCATTTTATTTATTATTGTTCACATATTTATTTTTACTAAATACAATACTTTTTTTTTTAGTTCTTAATAAAACTTTAACCATTTAAACTGTAAACATGTAACACATTAAAACATTTACAATTCATTTTGTTTTGTGTATGTGCATTTGTGTGTGTGTATGTATGTATCCGGTTGTGAGGCTGGATTCAGGAAGCCTGACTCTTTCCCTCTGACCTTCCTCCCTCTATTTATAAGCAGTCTCTCTCTCTCTCCCTCTCTCAATAACAGGCATGTCAGTTTTACCTTCTCAACTTTGTGTCCTTATTCTCTGACTTTAATCTTTCTGTCAACAGTACAGTACACAGTACTGATCATTTTTACAGTGTACTGGTTTTTATAGTTGGCATGCACCAACGTCTGTTAATCAAACTACTGCCAGTTGCATTTTACAGGCAAGCTACTGAGTAATAGTAATGCCTTTCACAGTTTGTTTTCCAACTTTGTCAGCACGCATGCTTAGGCACACTTTTTCCAGGCATATATTTCTATGGGTGACACTGTCAGTCTATTGGTCATTAATGGTCACCAGAGAATGAATCCTGATGACTTTGCTGATCCATTCCTGACTTTTCCTCTAGTGCCGCCATGAAGATCGCACTTTAGGTTTTAGATCAAATGTCTCAACAACCATTAGGATGGCATGGATTGCCATTGAATTTGGTTCAGACATTCATGCCTCCTAAAGATAAATTGGAACTCTGTTGACACTTTAACTTTTTTATCTAGGTCAAAAAGTCAATGTGTCCAATTCGTTGATTTATGACCAAATACCTGCCGAACAAATGGCCGCACAAATTACAGTGGCCTCCAGGGGCAAACGCACTGCAACTTAATGAAACACACGCAAATAGACAAAACACATGCAACATTTAGCAAATGTGCTGCAAATACACACCACACAACCAAATACACAAAAGGCACTGCAAATAAATAAACAATGCAAAAAGAAAAGCACACAATCCCCAAAAACAAATACAACAAAAAAATGCAGCATCCAGGTTATACAACGGAAGTTCTCCAGGCCTCTAGAATTTCTCCGCATTTTCTAAATGAACTGTCACACACACACACACACACACACACACACACACACCATAGACAGTTAAAGAAATGGACCAACAGATCCTGTTGCGCTGGACGGAGACCAGTGAAGGATATTAGAAGCACTTTTCCGGTGATGGCTGAGCATTACTGCGCAAATGAGGCAAAGACACAATAATTTGTGTTCACAGCGTTGTGTTGGCACGTTGATGCTAGATTTTATCTCACTGGTGTGCATACAAAAATTATTTTGTAGTGTAAACACACTACAGACTAAAAAACATGCTCAGAATTAGTATGGAATCGGTAAACAGACCACGTCTCTGCCTTTCTCTCAGTGATGTTCAATTCTATCCCGCTTCCCTGGCGTGACAAGACAAAAACCATGCACCAGTCTATCTCTGAATATTTATAAGTCTCTTTAGGACTTCAGGACAGACCATATGTGCACATTTGATGCTGTCCTTCAGTGGACAAGGTGATGGTCTGGATGTGTGAGTTTGTTTGCCTGCCCTTTGCTTCACTTCTCCATTGGCCTACATCACTTCTCCTCTGGGGGTGGTGGAGGAGGAGGAGAGTGAGGACTGAGAGGAGGGAAAGTCACATTACAGAGGAAGGGAGGAGAAATGAGTGTGAAATAGAGAGAGAGAGAGAGAGAGAGAGAGAGAGAGAGAGAGAGAGAGAGAGAATCTGTAGGCGGTCTTAGCTTTGCCCAAAGGCCTTGGCTTCTCTCCTCATCCTCCTCAACATCCTCTCTCTCCTTCACACTTCCACTCTTTCCTGCTCTCTCTCCTTACCCTTATCAAACTCATCTATCTCTCTACTCACATTCTTATTCCTCCATCCATCCAATTTTATTTTATTTTTGTTTTTCCCCCACTCACTCACACGTCCGGTTCAAATTTGGATCCAAGTTTGAATGTATTCAATTGAAATAAAGCAGCAGGTCTATAAGACTTCAACAATCAATAAAAGCCATCATGATGAAATGTGCCTTGGTAATGGATAATTGGGTGTTTGCATTAAATATGCTTCTTGCAACATTCATAATCCAGCTAATCATGCTGACACTGGCCATTGATGGGTAACAGGAAAGAGAGATCAACTCATAGACGCAAAGTCAGACATTTGAAATCATTATGAACTCATGTCTTCCGCTTCCCCAATTTAACGGAAATATGAACTGATGGACTGGAAAGGCAACCTTGTCTTTGTTTGTGGCTTTAAACTGTGGTAGGGTTACTGTGTTAGGATTGGCAATTCTGGCGAGAAACAAAAGAAATACGTTGTCAGTGAACATTTTACTGATACATTCAGTATCAACATTTCCTCATTGTGTTAATAGAAAACAGTATAGAATAGGACAGCAGGAAAAAAAGACTGTCACAACAAACAACTGTACACAAAACTAGTTTATTTATTACTATTTGGCAAACACTGCTGCTTCACTACCAGTCTCTCTCTCTTTTTGTCCAGCAGAGTCAGCAGAGTATCATTTCCAAAACTCCCACTCAGAAAACCCACTCTGTTTCTATAAGTGGAGGAAAGAGAGGACGAGAGTGAGAGAACTGCCTATTGTCTGTGTACTGACTGCTAACAGTGGTGGAGCATCAACTAAACATACTGACACCCACACCCACACCCACACCCACACAGACAGATTGAACATGATGCAAACTTTAGGCAGCATAAATACATAAAAATCAACTGAAAGACACGAATAGACGCAAATGGATATTACAGTTGTTGCCGATTGCTTACACAGTGGAATCAAAAGTATTTCATAATTATCAAAACCTTACACTAAAAGGACCAAAAAAGGCCCAGATGTGCACCACTATAAGCACAACGTCAGCCTCGCACTGCTTGCAAAAAAAATACACACAGTAATTTGCAAAACACTAAACACACTTGTATACATTAGACACAAAAGTATCATCATGTCACTTTCTTGCAAAGCACTGACTGTCATATTACTTCACCTGTGAGCCAATGTGTAAAACACAGCCATCAGGTACGCAGACACATGATTGCTTAACTGTAGACACACCAATCAGGTTCAAGCACTATAAAAATGCAGCAGATATGTCTAGTATTTTCTTTACTGTATTTTCAGTTTTATTTCAGGTCTTTTTTTTTGTTTTCTTTTTTTTTTTTAATGGTAATTGTAACTTGCTGGATACAGTATTTTATGTTTGTCGGTTGTTTGCTGAGCTAACAGTGCACACTACTGCAGTAGCATGAAAACTGGGACATGTTTTGTTGGCATTCTCCATGTTGACTGATTTGGGTACATATATGAAGAAAATAAATAATATTTTCCTCAGTCTGCAGCATTGGTCTTGTGTAGTGTTTGGTGAACCTATTGTATATTTGAATTTTCTCTGTGTACTTCATTTACAGTACTCTAATCACTGAGAAGTAGAATTGCAAAAACCGAGAAAAAGAATGAGACAATCATTTGTGTTTTTGACTTCATGGACACAGGATCAGAAAGAACAGGTATTGGAGAAAATAAGAAACCATTGGGAGTAGTCAATGTAAAAAGTACAATATTTCCATCTGATTGTAGTGGAGTATAACGTAGCACAAAATGTAAATACAAAAAGTTAAATACAAGTACCTCGGAGCATTGCATTGCATCTCTATACAAGTTGTCCATCATGTTGCACACGCACAAACAAAAAAGATGTGTGCAGTAGTATGCCAAACTGTATATTCTACTCCACAATCAGCTAATACATGTCATGAACCACAGCCAGAACATAGGAGTGATACTACCCTCTCCTCACCCTCTCTCACACACAGTCACATCTTCCTCTGACACCTACATAATTACAGACTGTCAGTGTGTGTGTGTGTGTGTGTGTGTGTGTGTGTGTGTGTGTGTGTGTGTGTGTGAGAGAGAGAGAGAGAGAGAGGGAGGCATCAGATCGACACTGTGCATCTCTTTCTGACCTACTGCTTAGAATAGATACACACACACACACACAACAAAAGAAAGCAAGCTGGGAAAAAAAGTGTAAAAAGAGAAAGGGAAAAGTACAATTGAGGGGAAGAAAGACAGAGCAAATTATTTCTAGTAGTAAGTATCAAAATAATTTAAATCTTTGCAGTATAAAGGGAGAAAGTGAGAGAAACCAGGTAAGAGTACCATCACTCCAACCGCAGGCCACAGCTGCCTAATAAATTTAATTATTTAGTAATGACCCTCATCGAACCTGAGCAATTAGTGCGCGCACACTCCTGTCTCTTTGCACGCACACACGCACACACACACACACACACACACACACACACACAGAAAGTGAGAGCAAGAGCGGGCTAAAGATGCTGTCTCACTAATTATAGCGTGTCTCTGCAGCTGAGGTCTGCTGGGTTGTGTGTGTGTGTGTGTGTGTGTGTGTGTGTGTGTGTGTGTGTGTGTGTGTGTGTGTGTGTGTGTGTGGACTCATCTTTGAGCTGAGAGATGATCAGTGCTCAGTAATCCTACCTGCGTAGACACACACACACACCCACACACACACAACACTTTTCAAAGCCGAGGGTTTATCCATGCAGAACATACATGTTTACAATCATGGAATTGTATACAGTATGTGTGTGTATATTAATATAGGTCTATAAACAGAGAGCGGTGCAGATGTGTTAGAGAAACAGAAAAGTAAGAATAACCCAGTATATGTCCATATTTACCAAAGAGGAGATTAGAAAACTAAAAAGAAAGCAAACCACACAGAATAAAGCCCAAATCTCTCCTTTATGGATGTGGAGCTGATGGAGCAGCTGGCCGTGAGCCCCACCAAATTAGTCAGCTCAGCCATTTGGCATCCGAGCCACAGATCTCTCTCATCCATCAAAAAACCTTTGAAATACATTTAAAAGATGATTACACACGACAATAAAGCGATGAGAATAAATCTAAAAATAAAATGCCCTTTTGTCGGTCCCTTAGCTGACGAATCCATCTGGCAGAAAAAAGCTCAAAATGAGAAGTCAAATTAAAGGATCAGAGGTCAAAAACGTGAGGCTGATCGTGGTGGGAAATTAAAATTGTGGAGCAACATGAAATATGTCTTTCATACCTAGAATCTAAAATAAAAATACATTTATTTCCAAAACTACAAAAAAGAATCAAAGTGTTTCATGTTTAAAAAAAATAAAAAATAAAAAGCTATTCCAGGTTTTGTGACGCTGCAAGAAAATGAAAAGCTTCTTTGTGTCTTAGATGAATATTGTCAAACATTTACTACGTTTGTCTCTTTAAAACCTTTTACTGAGTGTTTAACTTATTGTATAAAAGATATAATATTACAGAGAAGTCAGAAAACCGCTTGTGTTGTCCGACTAACATTTCAAAATCCCAAATTTATTCAATTTACTAGAATATAAAAAGAAAAGCACCAAATCCTCACAAAGACAAGCTGGAACTGAAAAATGATCCTAAACAACTGAACAATTATCATAATTGTTTATAATTGTACTGTTGATCGAATGATGGCTTAATGGACTAGTCCAGGGGTTCGCTTAAAAGGTCCGCATCTGATTTTTATTCCAGGGTCAGAGGTCCGGAACAATTGGCAATAACAGAATAACATTTAATCAACTCACTTTTAACATATATTCAAGTTGAGTATTGTTTTCCTGGTCAACTTTTGTACCGATTTGGGTAATGTACATGGATTTCGGTCTCGGGAACTCAACGGTACCTTCTTTTTAATTATTTTTTTAAGCTTCATGCAGTAAATGTACAGCAGTATTCTCAGCTTCATGTAGTACAAGGACCTTTTTAGGAAGTTTTTCTTTCTTTTTTTCTTTTAAAAATGTTGTTAGCCCCAATTTTTTTTTCAACTTGTTCAACATTTTTGTCATTTTAATTTGTGTATATTCAACATCACTAACAATTTATTGATCAACAGAAAATGTATATTTCTAAAATAGAAAACGTTACACTTTATAAAGTATTCATGAAGTAGTCCTTGCAGCTCTATGCGAGGTGTTCATCATATAAACACTAGCTGTATGTTTTCCTTCAACAGATTTGAGTGTTACATGTTATATTCTCTTCTATGTCCATGCCTTTATCTTCAGGTCCCCGCGGTTTATTCTTGTGCAACACTAATGTATATGTACATGATTATCTGATGGTTATTAATGCGTGGTGAAGAAGGGGATTAAATAATCTTATGCTTCTTCCTATTCCTTTTCGGGCATGTTAAAAGATGCACTGTGAGTTCCTGCATGGTTTCAGCGTGATTTCATTTTTGTCCCAAATCGTAGGCATCTCTCCATGATCCGCTAGCTGCCCGCCCCCCTCCCCCCCTGAATACACTGCAAAAAAGCCCAGTCTCAGGAGACAACACAGGGGTCGTAAACTGCAAACAAACACTAGAGGCACAGGATAGGCACCAAAAACACAACAAACCACTCCAGCCAATCACCAATAAGATGGTTGGGGGTGGGGGTTAGTGCCAGTTAGTCAGTTATAAAAATTAAAAAAAAAAACTAAACCAAACTAGCAAACCTGTTTTAAAAACTAAAACTAAACTGAATTTGAAAACAAAAAGTCAAGACGAAATAAAAATAAAAACTAATGAAAAATGCAAAACTTTGATAACTTACATCGGGGAGTGACAAGGACAGTTATGGAAACATGGGGGCAGCAAACTCTGTTTTGAATGTACTCAACAAAAGTGACCACGCAGGAACTCATAGTGCACCTCTGAATTAGTATTGTTTTTTAGTTTTTTAGCTTTTATTGTATTATTTTTTTACATGTTTTAAATTCACTTGTTCATTCATGCCATGCCATTAAACTGAGCTGAAACTGATATAAGAGCGAGACGGAGAAAAAGAGAGTTAGAGCTGCAGTGATGGAGTCAGTGTCACCTCAGCGGTCGACTCCACAGGTTCATTATCGACTCGAACGAGACAGATGGGCTTGTCGGAAGTGAGAGAGGAGGTGCTACTTTCAGAGTACAAATGCAAACCAAGGAACCATGGCTGCTGATTACTCTAGAGCAGTGGTTCCCAAACTTTTTTACGTCAAGGACCCCTAAACTGACACACAACACAAATCACACCAAGGACCCCTTATCTCAGGGATTTCCCTGCCGTTATAAAGGTTTTTGGGAAGCACCTGAACCGCATGAATGTAACTAAAAGACTTGCCTCCGATCTAATGATTGTAGTCAGACTTCTTAAGCTTTATGTTTTGTCTTTAAGCTTTTGGAGTGTTATGCATTTTTTATGATCTGCTCTAGCTTTTCCAACGTTTCAGATACAGATACGATGATAATGATGCTCCAAAATGATACAAAAAAAAAGAGACTCAAAACTACCCAAAGGGACCCAAACCATCTACAAAGAGACGCTAAATGACCACAGAGACCCAAAAACAACCCCAAAGAAAACAAAAATGATCAAAAGAGATGCCAAAACCTAAAAAGAGAAATCAAACGTATTGGGAAATTGCATGTTTAAAAAAAAAAAAAAACATTTCTTGAGAAGACCCAGGACTAGGTGGAGGGATTATATCTCCACCCTGGCCTAGGAACGCCTCAGGATCCCCCAGTCGGAGCTGGTTACTGTGGCTATGGGAAAGGGAAGTTTGGGGTCCCCTGATGGAACTGCTGTTCCCAACCCAACTCCCTACAGACTGAGCTACTTCCATTCCACACAAAAAACTGATTAAAACAGATCACCAGTCTCACTTTGCTCTGGTTTATTGGCATTTCTTCAAACCAACCCCAATCATCTTGGGCGCCGCTAAGCAACGGGAAAAGCCGCTGTACTTCTGCAAAATAGCCTTGGGAAGGAACTTGTTTTGGTGGAACATGAGTTAGTTCAAAGGTTTTTTTAGTCGTGAAACAGAAAACTCAGATTGGACAGATAATCTGAGGAGCAGGTAACCCTAGTCCACATAAATCCACCAGAGTTTAAAATGCCAACACAAAGGAAGCCCAACGCAACGGATATCCGGGCTAAAAGAGTGGAATCCCACGGAATTTCCGTCGACAACAGAGCAATCCAAGAAGTGGGACTCAAGACTATAGACTATAACGGCAGCAACCAGCTGTACAGCACACAAACCAGAAAGAGAGACTACCAGTAAGCCAATCATCACACCACCCAGTCTTTCAATTTGACTGTTTTAACTGAAAAGCTTGGGGTCCAGGATCATGATAAAAGTTCCATTTGCGTGTTTTGCTTCAGAAAGGACCTCCAGCTCGGAGACTATCTCACTTACAGACAGTAATCCTGTCCTTTCACAGTCAGTCTATTAGCCATTCAATCAATCATTCAGCCAGCTGTCCATCCAAACACATTTTCTTCCACACAGTTACATATGTCCAGCTTCATCCTGTCTAGCTTTGGTTGTTTTAGGGCTGCTCGATTATGGGGGAAAAAATCATTATCACAATTATTTTGGAGCTGTGCTTGGTCATGGAAGGCTTGTATCATGTGGATGTGCCGACAGTTTCATTGTCTTTACTTAGAATTCCTCATAGGGGCGACAGAAACTACACACTATAGCTTTAAGAACACAAGACAACAAAACGGCAAAATAATTTTTTTCTCAATTATTCTCTTTCTGTTGTCATTAGGAGCCAAAATCGTAATCACAATTAAACTTTGGATACAATGGACTAGGTTGTGTTAATGAATGTCAACATGCTGTTTTGGTGCAACTAAAGAAAGAAAATCAAATCAGTATAACCTTTCAAAAAGAACTGATCAAAACAAGACATTGCTGTTTTATACAGTGGCAAGTCATTATGTTAATCATAAACATAAAAACCAAGCAGGTACAGGAGCTCAGTGCTGTCGCTTTTTTAAAAATGTTTTCTGTCAGACAGGTCAGAGAAAGACACTGGAAGTTCGATCCCAGTGAGAAGTTAGGCTCAATAAAGCAAGACGTTCAACAATAGTGCTTTTCTGAAATCATTTGTGAAACATACAAGGTCATAACCGGCCACACGTCTTGGTAAAGTCTTGCAAGAAATGTGTGATAGAGAAGGAAGTTATTGACTCAGTCAAGGTTTCTCTCAAACAAGGTTCCTCTTCTTTTCTATAACACCAAAAAGATCCACTTCTCTTTTCTCTTCTTTTTCGCCTTTCACCCTCTCGGGGGTTGGGTGTTTCAGGTTCATTTTGAAGCAGAAAGCCTCTTACAGCCAGCCAGACGACTAATAAGGAGCGGCTCCTGACAGCGAATCCCACATAATGCCTTAGCACAGTGCATTATGGGCAAAATAATCCCCAACACACACACACACACACACACACACACACACACACACACACACACACACACACACACACACACACACACACACACACACACACACACGCTTAAACAGGCAAGGCAAGGCGACAGAGAGAGAGAGAGAGAGAGAGAAGAAATCTCACTACTATTCCTAAAACAGCCATCATCATTCTTCTTAGCAGAAAATGATTGATGTGCGTAAGCACACACAAACACACCGCCGGCCAACTGGAACGGCGTTTTCAGAGAAAGTGGGGAGGAATGTACTAATGCCTCTGTCTGTCTATAATATGTGTAAAGAAAGATAAGATAAGAGACAGAAGAGAAACACATCACATCATCGTGATTAACGCAGGCTTACGCTCATGCTAACATACACATTATTCGCCACGTTTGACTGAGCCACAAAAAGATAAAGTATCACAGAATCCGTCCTACTCAAAGTTACTAATATCCAGGTTGGCCTCACCTTCACCCTAAGTGGTCAGTCACACCATCTGGAACATGTAAAAAAAATTATGAAATATGTTTTGAATACTTTCCACTAAAAATGGATCAAGATTTAAAACGCTTCGGGCACCCGTATAGCTCAGTTGGTGGACCGGGCGCCCATTGAGATTTACTCCTCGACACAGCGGCGCAGGGTTCGACTCCGACCTGCGGCCCTTTGCTGCTTGTCTTCCCCCCCCCCCTTTATGATTTCAGCTGTCCTGTCAAAATAAAGGCCAAAAATGCCCAATAATTTAGGCAGTGTTGTCAGCTGGAGAGGTTACTAACTATATTCATTGTTTTCAACTAACCAGCAAAATTGCACCCTTAGGTGTCGACACTCGATTAACTCAGTGTCTCATGATGGCTGTTTCTAAGGAAACATCTGAGGAAAATTCAATGGGAGTGAGAATGTGATGGCTACCGCGTAGTGTCCACGTCTACCCGTACCTACGGCGTAGATTCAACGAGAATTATAAATCAAACGGGAAGACTATCATAAATATGCATGTATATCTGTTCATCCATCCTGAGGATGAAATGAGAGAGGGGAAATTGTGTCAGTGAGCCGTGTATTTCATCAACAATTGGTCCTCTGATCATCTGCTTAAACATTCATGAGTGTCTTTAAGCTGCCCAGACTCTGAGCCAAAGCGTTCCACTGAATTTAACACAGACTGAGCAACAAAACTGACTCATACTGGTTGTATAAACCATAAGGGAACCGCTCTTTGCACAGGACACTGCTGGGAGTACAGGTGTATTCAGGTGAAAGATCTCATTCCTTATTGATTTTATTAGTTTATTAGTTTAAAAAAGCAATTACCAGTCAAACAAAGGGTGCAACAAGCCCATTGTGCTAGTTACTGACAAATATTAATAATCTTATATATGATTTTTACAGAAATATTTAAATCATTTAATCATTCACAGACTACATAGGGGGGAAAAAACAGGAGATCAACAATGTTTGGGTACCGAGACCCGGTACTAATACGGCACCGGTGCCCTTTAACAACCGGTCTCTACCAGACCAAATAGTAACACAGATTTCGATGCCTCATTTCATCATCAGGGACGTGCAGCTGCCGTTGTGGGTAAAACAACACAGATGGCATTTACTTGAAAACTCGCCTCGTGGTGCGTTCAAAGTTATGGAAAATAACCTTCTCCCATCTAGTGATTGTTTTTGTTGTTTACCAGCAATTTTCTGGTGAAATAAGACATTGTTATGAGTTGTTATTATTTTTAATAAATCATCAAATTTTGACCAACAAGCAGTTATTAAATTTCCAACTGTTGTTTTTTGCTCTTTTGTACAGTATATATATATATATATATATATATATATATATATATATATATATATATATATATATATATATATATATATATATATATAAATGTCTTTGATTTTTGATATCGTAATATGGCATAAGTGTTGTCTTTTCCTGGTTTTAAAGGCTGCATTACAGTAAAGTTGTCATTTTCATTTGCCTTTACCCACTTAGTCATTGTATCCACATTACTGATGATTATTTATCAAAAAGCTCATTGTGTAAATATTTTGTGAAAGCACCAATAGTCAACATCTTTGCGTTATTGATATATTGAAGTATTTGGTCAAACATTTCGTGATATATGATTTTCTCCATATCGCCCAGCCCTAACATTAATATATATAATCATATGCGAGTATTCCCTGTGATGGATTAAATGTGTTGAATGTTGTTTCCTGTTGTGCATAATATCCTTTCAGACTTAACTTCCCTGGGGTGATGCATTGCACGGACTGCTCGGTTAGACAATTACTTTAAACACCATGGCATTACAGAGGTTTTCTAAATCTGAGATATGGTTTCCTTTAGGCTGTTGAACCGTGTGCGTTGTTTATATAAAAATAACTAAAGACTTGGGTCACGAGGTTAAAAATGCATGACTGCCTTTGAGAGCCCCAAGGTAAATATGCCTATGAAATCTGATAAAGGCTCAACTCAAACATGCCGATCCACTAAACTCTTTCTATTGCCATGTTTTGTTTTATTTTTTAAATAAAATGTTCTAGAGCAACACAATTAAAGCATTTGGCATACAGACAGAACACTTATGAAATCTTTGGTAGACTGGTGAGGAAAAATAAAAAATATAACCGAGACCTTAAATGCTTTATTCAGACGCCTAAAGGCAGTCTTGGAAGTCACAGAGTTATCAGCCTTGTTTTATTTTTAGAGCAAGTTAACTTTATTTGCTCCACCTAACGTATTAGTTCTCCATCGGGTAATACAGTAATTGCCTATTAGTGAGTAGGCACCAAATCTGTCGCTATTCCTCCTTTTTCTGCCTGTCTTGAGTCACCATTTGACTTTGTCTCAAACAATATTTTATCCCCCCCCCATCTTTTTTATCTTTCCCTTTATTCTCCCTCTACTCTTTGTATTTTGTCCTAATTGAAGGCTGAACAGAGTTTTATATTCTGGCAGCGTCAGATGATGAAAGGCCTTTGATCACTGTTTACCCCTGCAGGTGGTACACAGCAGGAGTAACATGAGATACATTTATATCTTATGTTTTTCCTCTCTTCGTGTCTCTCCGGTCTTTCTTCCCCGTCCCTACTGTACATTGTCCCACAGCCTAAGAGGACATGAACCCCAAAGTAAATTGGATTGTGGTATGACATGCACTTATTGTGATCCGTTGTTTGTGAAGTGGGCTGTAAATAGTGGAAGGATAACGTGTCGACATCCTGTCCTGTGGCAGTTTGTTTCTGCACCATTTCCCACACAGGCGGTGGTGAAATCTCACCACATGATAAGCTGGGTGAAGAAACAAAGCGCTTGTTTCTTTGTATTTTTCCCTCTTGGGCCAACAGGTCATGGTGGCATGTTTACTCAGCAGAGTTATGGCCAGGGGCAGCTGGCTAGTCTGCCACGCGGAGGGTCGAGCAGAGATTCATGTAGTCATTAAAAGCCTTTGTCCATCCAGCTGTAGCATCACGTCTGGTTCTGTGTGGTCCAAATGTCAATCTTGACTATGCTGATGTATCAAAGAAGCAGCCATGGACAGTGTTTAACAGTGGGACAATATTAATGGATATCAGCTTTAAAAGGTGCTCTAAGCAATGCCACGCGTGTTTTAGGCTAGAACATTTGTTGTCACATGCAGCAAATATCTTTAGTTTTTTTTCGTATTAAACAATTTTAGTATTTTAAATGTAATCATGCATGCATTCGTCATTTTTTGATATATTAATGTCAATGTAATTTCACTTGTATTGTCAATTTATCAGTTATATTATGACATACATCATAATGATGTAACACAATGAATAAAATAACCAGACAAGACTGCCTGTTTTTATTTCATACAATTAATATTTTGCAATTCAAAATATTTCATCACATTGTTGTAAATTTCTTGTTAATATCCAAGTCCTATTTGCAAAATCTTGCACATAATTGCCCAATACACCCATAAAAGTTAAATCCCGGTATATATCAACATATCTCCCACCACTAATTCCAGCCAGATTGCATTGTAATATTTTATGTTTATCTTTGTACAGCCATCAGTCAATTGTGACATTAGTAATAGGGTAGTTCAGTAAGTTGCAGATATTGTAGATGTCTACAAAGAGTGGTCAGGGATGGTCAATTGTTTGAGTCTAAAGGCTGTGAAGATGCAGGAACACCATTAGGGCCCATGTCGATTCGATTTTTTTTGTGACAGCTGGATGCTCCAAATAATGTATAAATTACCTGCTGACCAGCTGACTGACCCAGATAGAAGAAGTGCCAGGAAAAAATGATTTTCTGACTCATTTAAAGATTGGGTGTCCAGCTGCTTGACTGAGTACTAATTGAAGTAATGTCTTACAGACTAACTGGTGTGCTGACTAACTGGTTGGCATGACACACACACATAAAGCAATTGTCTTGCTGACTGTCATGAAGACGGGTGAGACGTCTAAGAATAGATAAAAGGAAGGACAGTATTCTGGGAACACACACAAACACACAGCGACAAAGTGTGACAAATGTCTGGAAGATAAGTTACACGTGCCTTACGCTGCCATAAACACATTACCACAAAAGCACGCAAACACAGTGCCTTTGATGTTCAACGACATCATTTCTCAGCTCTTTCATATTGCCACATATGGTAATTCACTTGTTAGCACTGGCCACTTCAAAGCTAAACTACCTTCTTACAAATCATCTCCCTTGACTGCCTAATGCCATTTCCTCCATATGGCTCATCCCATGATAAGGAAAATTCACAGACTATCCATAGCTTTATCCAAAAAGGTCAAAAGGTCCAAACACCAACAACACCAACACCATGGTCTATATCCATGACGTTCCACTTCCGGGATTGCTCCGGTACCGCAGGAAATTCTGCCAGATGTATATCTTTTCGCAGATGTCTGTTTCCTTCTGCTTTCTTTGTGTTGGAATTTTGAACTCGGGTGGATTTATGAGGACTACGGTTAACTGCTCCTCAGATCTCTGCAGGGTAAATTAAGACAGCTAGCTAGACGTCTGCGATCCACCAAAACACCAAAGTTGTTTTAGTCGTGGTATTTTAGAGCTTAGCACTGCCCATAACGATTGTGATTGGTTTAAAGAAAAGCCAATAGACCTGAGCAAGTTTTTCTCCCATCCCAGAATGCTAATCCAGACCTTCCTCCGCAACGCTGTGGAGGAAGGTCTGGCAAAGCAAGACTACCAACACCAAGACATGGCGGCATGTAACCAACACTCCTGTGTGCCTCTTTAATTGTTATGTAGAGAAGTGCAGGACAAAGACACTGACAGACCGATTTATGACATTATTAAAATGTACCTACATACATACAATTACTGTGGAGGAATAAAAATTAAGCCAAAATCTCAAATAGTCAATAGTAGTCCAGAACATTCTATTCTCTAGAATAGTAATAGAACAAAACTCCATAAAAGAATAAGTGAAGGTGCACTTTTTCATTAATAGTAAAATGTTCTTCTTGTATTTAGCCAAAATACATTTGTATAAACAATAGCAAACAATGGCTGCAGTTACATGAGCCAAATGTTCTCTTTCCAAATGAAATTAATCCTACTGGGGATTTCCGATGAAGCCGTGTACAGTACATGAGCACTGAATAAAATGACTTGGAAATGCTACAGGAGCAGAGGGGGACCTGGGTGGAAAATAATAAAATAAAATAAAATAATAAAAATGGTTTGACTTCTTATTCAAAGTGCAAATTTCCGATTCCAGATTTAAATAATGCGGGCTGAGCTAAAAATGATAGGCCGCACTTTTAAGCAAGCTTTTAGTAGTATCTGACTCCAGGTTCTACGTATAAGGAACAGTTTGAGATTTTTGAGGGCGGTCCAATTGCCATCGCTGTGAGGTTGCCAGGCAACCAGCGGAGTAAAACAAAATAGTCCAGTACATAACCCCCTGTAAAACCACAACCACAAACCACTGATTAAACAAATAAAGCGTGTGAATTAGTGAGCTTCAGAGGTGTTGGTGGGCTGATTTTATTTATCTTTGGACTGAGCCAGGCTAGCTGTTTCCCCGTGTTTCCAATCTTTATGCTAAGCTAAGATAACTGGCTGCTGGCTGTAGCTACACATCTATCGTACAGACATGAGAGTGGTATCTATCTCCTCGTCTAACTCAAGAGAGTCAGTTATTTTGAGGTGTAGTTTGCTGCTCGACTGCACACGTTCAAACAGGTCCAACAGCCCGCGACAGCTTTAAGGGCAACCGGACTAATGCAGTCCAGACCAAAACAAAAGTCGTTTTGCAGAGCACCAAAAGGCTCAGTGACTCATCAGTGACCATCATGTGGAAAAAACTAAATCAAAATGTCTGAAGGACAGCTTACAGCGTCCCCACATGTCAAATATGAACGGTTTATCTTTTGTGAATATTAATATAAGACTGGTTTAGAATACTTCAGCCAGTGTTCACCAGAATAAAATATTGAAGTGTTTCTGCCGCTGAAGATTGATCAGCGCACCTCTAAACATCCCAAACGTTTCACTCATCTCTTGAATTAATGTTGAATAAATAATAAAACATCATGACTTCATGCTGAAACTCTGCAGCACATATTATGAGAGTCAGGTGATAATATAACATCTCTGTGGGTTGTACAAAATTCTTCATCTAATGTCAGCCTTTACTTCACAGTGCATTAATTAGAAAAGGGTTCCGACATGATGCAATGTACCAAATCCATCCCTTCACCGGTGTACTGCTCTTTTTTGGACTAAGGCAACAGATTTATCAGAACAAACCACTCCAAACTAAATTGGACAGGGCAAACCAGCTGTGGCACTCCCCATGAAGCACAATCTCCTGGAAACCAGAGATGGTTTTCCCCGGGGAAAACACAGAGGAAGAGATACTCTATAAATGATGGTACAATAAAAGGGAAAGAGTGGTGAGACTTCCCTCGGTAACGTATGTGCTTTACAGTACATGTAGCTCAAGTGGATGTTTAAAAGACTAAGAATCTTCAGAAAAAAAATGAATATAATGATTGGGACAAATGATCATCTGTCAATGGATTGTAATAGGATTACCTGTGCCATCTCTTTTTCAAATGCAATGAATTTCCTTCCCAAATGGTCAGTTTATTCTGTTTTCATGTGTTTACACAATGCATATTTAATCTCGTTGCACTCATGAAACACTTTATTCAAAACCAATATGAGCGCTTCTTTTCACATTTTAGCGAGTACAGATTAGGGCTGGACGATTAATCTAAAATGTATAGACATCGAAATTCTGAAGCTGTTATTGACGTATTTTTCCCATAACAATAATTTTTATAAAACTGTGAAATCTGACTTTTTTTCACAAGACCCTTAATTTCAAGCAATGTGTGCTTTCATTTCAATTGTACACATTTTCAATAAACAGCCATAATAGTTCCAGCTTTGTGTGTTTCCTTCGATTATTTTAAAATCACAAAAATAAGCACTTTGAATTAGAACAATATCTATATTTGAGCCCATTTACTGTACAAACTTTTCCAATAAACTATGACAACAATACAACAAATCACAAGTATTGTTTTCCGTTCATTTATCGTTATCGAGATAAATGTGCAAATTAATCATGATTTTCATTTTAGGTCATATTGTGCAGCCCTAGATTTATTTTTCAAATGAAGGTAAATGTATAAAGATATAGAAGGAAAACTTAAAGTCTGAAATACAACCCGGCAGGTAAATGACCTTATCGCCATATTTCTCTTAGGATGAGTCAAAAATCCACAAATATTCAATTGCTGACATGGATTTTGGAGATTTTAGATGCACAAACTGTTGCTTTACTTTGCCACAGTTCCCCAAACAAGTCATTCAGACACAAACAAGTTAAAACGATTGATTTGACCTCCAAATGCAGATCAGTTAGGCTGACACACATTCATAGTCAGAGCCACAGACAAGACTAAATTGACAGATGCCACACATTCCTGACAGTGACATTTGAGTTTGTTTGTGCGTGTGCGTGTGTGTGTGTGTGTGTGTGTGTGTGTGTGTGTTTGGTCTTAGAGTGTTTGGTCTCAGGCCAGTTTTCACTATCAACAGCAGCTGCCAGTCACACCAGGATGTGCTGCTGCTGGCATTTACACACACACACACACACACACACACACACACACACACACACACACACACACACACAATCAATACTGTTTCTCCTCCCCTTACCCCCTTCACATGCTACAACACCACAGGGACATGCAAACGCATTGTTGCATATGCAAAAATTGTCTTGGTCCAGTACTGCCATGAGCTTAAATGCTGCTGTGTATCAATACCATGTTGAGGCTGTTACCAGACAATAATGTGGCCAGCCTGGACAAGCTAATATTTCCCAGAACGTGTGTAGCTATATAAGAATTTAGCTTTGAGAATTAGCAAAAAAATAACCTCTAATCTAATCCCTCACTCTCTTTGTGTCCTGTCCTGTTTGTGTTCATAAGCTTTAGCTAGCCTACATGACATTCTGACATTAGTCTTATTTAAACTAATCATGAGAGCTAGCAACAGTCGTAACAGACAAATACAAACACCAACAGATCTCCTTTGACCAGTATCCTGTTCAAGCATCCTCCCAGCTCCCCACTCACCGATAGGAGGTCTGTTTTCTGAACGCCAGTCCTCTTAATTTCTCTTCCAGTGTCTCCTGCTCCATGTCTGGCAGACTGCTGAACGTATCACTGCAGCAGCCAGTTTCTTCCGAGCCGGCTCCGGACTCCGAGTCACCCCCGTCGGCTCCAAGAGAGGCCAGGCGCCCGCTAAAGCCCCCTGCAGCCAGGCTATTTCGATCCTTCACTTGGGGGTCCATGCTGGTCGGTCCTCGCTGTCTCGCCCCGCTCTGGACCCCCACTCTCTCCCGGCTTGTGAGGGGTCACAGGTGCCGGTGGTAGAGAGGAAGATTGAACGGTTTTGGGGGAGTAAATACGACAGCGTTAACGTTTTTGAGCGGCTTGAGCGTTGTGATTTCTGACCGTTGACTGCTTGTATATATTGCAGCCAGGCACGGCAGCACGCGCAGCCGCCTGGACAACAGACCGAACTGCACTCACGAGCCCCAAACCAACTGGAAGCGAGCTATGTCAAGCTAACAACGGCAGGCAGGAAGTGCAGCGTCTTAACCTTCAAAATAAAGCATTTCCCAAAATTACTCCATTTAACTACTGTGTAGAAAACAGACACAGCGAAAATAATGTAAACATGTGTACTGGTATCTACTGGTTAAAAAGGGTTATGTCTGAAAATAATTATTTTCATGACATAAAAGCAGTTATCTATCTATCTATCTATCCATCCGTCTGTCTTTTTTATTTTACATATTTGTTAGATTCGTTCTGGAGCTAAGTCATCTAAGAATTTCTAGACTGTGTATTATTGTATATGTTGCAATTACTATACTTGATTTAATATATTACCTATATTATCTGGGCATTGTCAGTTTATTTGTATTTTAGCAATGTTTACACTTTATCCATCATTTATTTTGTGAGAATTTTTTTGCAAAATCTTTCAGACCAGATTTTGAGCCAATAAATAAGTTATTTAATTATGTGTATGTATATGTATTGATAATCAATGCTTGCTGATTACGATGGGTGCACCATTATTGTAAAAAGGCTTTTATTGTTCAAATATATCACCGGAAGTCGGGTATTTGATCTTTGTGTGACATGACAGGTTTTAAAAACTGCGAAAGCACGATCTGCTGTGAGGGCGGCGACAATTAACACGTTCAGTGTTTGCGGACTACAACTAACTGCAGCACCCATCAATCTATAAGCTTATCCGTCTTTCTGTGTTCGTCCATCCATCCATCTGGACCAAGGGATGAGCAGCATGGCATTGTGGGATATTCCCTCACCTCCTCCTTTCTGCAGCATCATCAGTCAGAAAGTAGGGCAGAGGGTGAGCATACACGCACAAACACATGCACCCTCTCAGTATCTCATTCTCACACACTAATCTCTCACACACACACACACACACACACACACACACACACACACACACACAGGCTGTGTTGTGATGATAGTATTCTCACATTGCCTTTCATTAAGTGTGAGCTCATTCTTTGCAGCAGTAGGTCTTCCTGTCAAACATCAGGACACATCTGTCCTCTCGCTTCCCTGCACTGAGCCATCTGTTTGATAAAGTTGTCACTGACCTGAGATGAACTGTTTGACCTTCATGTACCTTTTTTCTGCAGGGGAGCATCTGTCTGTAATCTCTGCATTTATTAACCATGAATAATTTAACAAAGCACAAATTTGAAATGACAGACTTAGATGCTAGGTGTCAAAACTTCAGTTTGGTTGAATGTTATTATCATTGTTACAACCCTTTTGGTCAACATAATTTTGACTTAATATGTCCACATTTTGACTTTGTATCTCATAATTCTGACTTAATATCATATTTTTGACTAAATAAGTCAACATTTGGACTTTGTGGCAGCCAGGTAGCTCAGCTGGTAGAGCGGCCATATATAGATGTTTAGTCCTCGACACAGCGGGTCGGGATTCAACTCCAACCTGTGGCCCTTTGCTGCATGTCATTCCCCCCTCTCTCCCCCCTTTCATATCTTCAGCTGTCCTGTCAAAAATAAAGGCTAAAAAATGCCCAAAAAATATCTTAAAAAAACATTTGGGCCTAGTATATCATAATTCTGACTGAATAAGTCAACGTTTTGATTTTGTATCTCATATTTCTGACTGAAAACGTCAACTGTTTGGCTTTGTATCTCTTAATTTTGTCTTAGTAATTAAAATATTTAATTTAGCATCTTATAATTGTGACTTATAGCTCATAATTGTGAGGCAGAAATATGCTTTAATTGCCCTCTCCAGAAGAGGAAGGAGGGTCAAGAAAAAAAACTACCATTTTAGAAAAAGAAGAAAAAAGTCTAGAAGCCATCTTTAAATTTGATGAGACCAGACTCACAAAGCCAGGTTACAATAAAACGTTTTCTATATGCCTCTATTAAAAGATTTTTTTTTCATTTCTTAACTAACTCCTGCAATCAAATGGTTCATCACACAGTTTAGAAAGCCTGTTCTGTTTTTCATTTCATTACAAATAACTGCCCATACACCATAACTGGAGCGGTAATGGAATTTATTGTTGCTGTGTTACTATGAGACTGGACTGTTATGAAGATGTGGGACTGTGTATTGTCTTGGTACTGTCAGAGCAATACGCACAACTAATTATGACGCGCTGCTGCTGATCTATTTCAGGAACCTTGTCATGATGGAGGAGACAGAAACTTCTCTGTAGGCCATTGTGTTAATCCTGAGACGCCTGTCTGTCCTAATGGAGTTTGGCCTTAACTTAATTTAAAGTTGCACAGAAACTGCTTTGAAGCTAGCAACAACTATTTATCATCTGCTGAAGTAAACATTATATTTTAAGCAGTTGTTGCACTTTTTCTGGATGTTTCTACTTAATGTAAAAACGTAACTTTTTGTATTTAAAATTACTATAAAGAAAATATCTCTTAAACAATAAAAAGAGTCTGCAGCCATGCTAGCAGCAAGGCTGTACTTAAAGTTCCCATTTTCTGAAAAAAATAATTACTTTTTCTGGGATTCGGGGTGTTTTTTTGTGTCACGCATAGAAACTTGGGAAAATATCATCCATGCTGTTTTGAGTCAGATCCGGTTTCTGAATGTCCTCTGTCTTCAGTCTCCGGGTGAGCTGTTCAAAATCTGCACGGCTTTCTACGTCACTAGCCGAGACGAGGTGGCTAAACGTAGCATGCTAGTGCTAGCATGCTAGCAAAACACTGCTACAACACCCACTAGTTCACCATAATCTCCAAAAGAACTACTTCCTGTCCCTGTTCTGCAGGTATTCCACAAGTGGCCCTCGTCTAGAAGAAGTCTCCCAGCTAATCCTGCCTTGTACCGACCAAAGCTGGAGAAAGAGTTATCTAGCTGATGGGATCTTACCGAGCTACTGAGCATGTGTGGCTCCCAACAAAGATAGTAAAGAAGTGAGATGTCTCACTCTGGAGCTAAAACAGAGACCCAAACACACAGGGTGAAAACAGGATCTGCAGCAATGTGCAGTACAAGAAAAATATGGTGTTTTTTGAAAATGAAACCATGTAAACCTATTCTGGTACAACCTTCAAAATACAATTATGAACCTGAAAATTAGCATCATATGGGCGCTTTAAACATATCAGTGCTTCAAGCTAAATGCTAACATGCTCACAATGACAACGCTAACATGTTGATATTTTGGAGGTATACAGTTTACCATGTTCACCATCTTGGTTTAGCGGGCTAGCATGCTAACATTGGCTAATTAGCACTAAATACAAAGCACAGCTGAGGCTGAATATCATTAGTTTTGCAGGTACACTGGATAAGTTAGAATGTTGACCTGATGATGACGCTAGACAAAGTTTACCAACGTTATTATAATGTATATGCACACAATATTTCCCTGTAAGCAAAAACGTGACATCGTGCACCATTGTTATACCAAAATGTTTGTGCCTTGTCGGTCACCCTTGTATTACCATTATATTACTTGTACAATGGCAAGTCTAATGGCATTATTATTTGTTCAATATGTAGGCCTAACATCAAAGTATCATGGTACTTTTTACAGTATACCCAGCTGTAACATGCATTTTGTCTTCTCTACTATCAACACTTGACCATAAACAGATCACACACAATCTCAGAAAATACGCTTTTACTAAGTAAAATACTATATTCATTTGAAAGCCAAAAGACAGGAGTGGCTTTACAAAGAAGCAACATGGAAATTAAATCTGATTTAGGAAAAGAAAAAACTCTTCACTGGCTACTAGTTTAAACTAGAAGAGAATTTTCCATAAAAATGTCAGAATAAAATCTATATCTTGTGTTTCCTATGATCTCTCCTGTTTATAGACTCAGCAGTGAGTGAGGAAAGTTGCTGTGGCTTGGAGCAAAGACTATCATCAATGTGTCCTTAAATACAGATTTAACAATAAATCTTTGACAATCTAGCCAATGATTGATCTACAAAGCTTAAAATATGAGACCAGGATATACAAATATTGTTTTCTAGTCTCTAAACAGGACTGGGATCTATTTCTGTTGACACCTTGACTCGTCCTCACAATGTGAGTCACAATTTCTTACGTTTCTGGGCTTAATTTACTTAAAACTATTTCATTTTCAACAAATGTGTTTGTATTTACAACATGGATGCAAAGACCTGGAACACAAGAGGTCTGTAACATACATGAAATAACATGTTTCAATTTTTAAGAATCCATCTGTAATACACTTGAAGTAGACAATTAAGACTTTTCAAGCCATGACCTGTAATTAACAAACTAAACCCAACAGTGAAGCTGCATTTATAATTTATCAACAACATTGCATTCCCAAATAAACTCTGAATGAATTATGGATTGGTTTATTAACTACAGATCCCAGACACATTTAGACTTGCTTATTTATTAACAACTTATATTTACAAAAATAGATACTTTTTTCATGTCGGGGAAGACAGTGTTTTGGTAAATGCTGAAAAATATCAAATAAAGACTCTCGGAGCTGACAGTAGAAGTGTTTAAGGCAAAAGCATCGCAGGATTAAAGGCCAAATACAGTTAGTGCAGAAAGTTAAATCTGTGGTTCCATCACACTTGGTTGACATTTGGGGACATACGCCTTTTCAATTTTTTGCCCAGAGTTAGACGAGAAGATTGATACCACTCATGTCTGTACAATACATATGAAGCTACTGACAGCAGGCGCTTAGCTTAGCATGAAAACAGCTAGCGTAGCTCTGTCTAAGGTAACAACCATCACCTCTAAAGCTCACAAATGAATATCTCAAATCTCATTTGAAAATTAGTGACTTTAGAGGTGCTGATAGGTGTTTTTTGTTGTTTTTTATCTTTGGAAATAAAAGAGCTGTTTCCCTGTTTCTAGTCTTTATGCTAAGCTAAGCCAGCTGGTTGGTGGCATCAATCTTCTCATCCAAGTATCCACAAAAAGGCAAATAAAGGATATGTCCTAAAATGTCCAACTATTCTTAAAGAAGGTGTTTGTTGCTCAACTGCACACAAAAGCTATACTAGTAATCTGACAAAAAATAGTCTTCTCAAGAGGCTTTTGACTCTTGACTCACACTCATCACACAGACAGAGCGAAGTCAAAATGTCTGAAGCATAGCTAACAGGTTCCCCACATATCAAATATGAACATTTGTGGAAAAGGTGCTCTCTTTTGCTTTTTATTTAACTCGACATTAAAACTACAGTCAGTATTAACTGTGAGAAAATAGCAGAATTGAGCCGCAGATTGATCATCACACATATAAACATCCCAAATATGATCAAATAAAGAATTTTTAAACTTTTTTTTCAAATGAGTGCAGGAACCCCCAAGTTAAGACCCCGATTTGAAATGTCAAGTCAGCTGACAAAAATATATAACAATAACAATATATTGAGTAGAGTACAATAAAATAACAAAATAAAACAAAAACAAAACATGAACACAAACACGTATCAAAATGGGATGTATGCCTTCCTGGAATGGAATAAAAACATTAAAAGAACTACAAAAAGCAATAACTTTAACAAAACAAACAAGGTTTCTATAAATACAAAGGTTTTCTTTCAGTGTCCTGTAAAAAGCCTCACGTGTCATATTTTAATATATTTTCCACTGGAATAAATGCCACTCTGCATCATTAAATAAATCTATTTGAATTTATCTCAACGTGATTCAAGCCGGGTCAGTTAAGACAACAGATACAACTGATACATTGACTCATGTAAGAATAATTCAGTGCAAGTTTACTTAAGAAACTAAGGCAACCAGTGCCTCTTTGAAATTATTATTGTTGTTATTATTATTATTATTATTATTATTATTACTACTACTACTATTACAGTGTATCTGATTAAGCATAGATGGAACAATCAGTGGGAACTACTGTATGAGGTTTGCTCCAGGACACTGAACCATGCTCTACGGGAGGGGGAGGTCAAATGTCATTATGGGTTGTAAGGGAAGTGGGGTCCAGGGATGGAGGGGCATTTAGGGTGGGTGTTGACTTGAACCTCAGGAGGTCTCGTTGACCCTTCGCTCCAGGTCTATCACTTTACTGCTGCTCTCATTCGTCCTCTGCTCCAGAGACCTGAGAGACAACGATCAGAGGTGTGTTCAGACAACATGAAACAATATGTCACTTCCCACGTTAAGATGACACAGAGCTAGATTTAAATAAAGCAAAGTATCTCTTTGTGTAGTGAGACCAGGGAAACAAATCTAGGTTTTCATGATATCGAGGGCTTATTTAAACTGCTTGTCAGAGTTTTAAGTTAAATTCAGGGCTAAATACATGTAAGTCATCGGAAAAAGTCTGATTTGTCCCCTGTTCAGCTGCAGTCTGACTGTTGAGTGTCTGTAGGTGGCGCTGTTTTCTTCGTGTGTTCAGCTATTGCTGCTATCACTACTCATGCTAACTACTTCTCCTGTTATATTCTAAATAACTGTAAAGCTTGTGTGTGTTTACCTTTGCAGGTCCAGCAGCAGGTTTTTTGATGTCTGCGTCTCATTGCTTTTATTTCTGAAGGGTGGGTGTGTTTCCACCATTTTGGGCTCCACCACCGCCACTTTCTGTTGCTCTGAGCGACGCCACACTGCCATGACAACAGCCGACGTGTCCTCCCATTGGGCGGGATATTCCCCGCCTAGACCAAGGAGGTGTGGCTGCTCGTCTTCGAACGTTGATAACAGATTCCTCGACTTCACTAAAAAAGAAAAAAATACTTTTTAATTAACTTTTTTATTTGAATATATTACTGTTTGAGGAAAAACGGCGCTCTGTATCTTAAACAGGATAATAACGTTTTTCAACCTTTTCAGACTGAACACTCACCACTGGCACCAGCCATGCATGGGAGCAACACACACAAACACACACTATGCCCACACACCCTTTTATGTTATTTTCTGCCTTTTGAAAAACTGCCTGTGTGTTTGTTTGTGTGGGAAAGATTGGACCGGAAACTGAATTTGATTGTTAAGAAAATTATATCTGGTTTCTATTTAAAATGTGAGTGTGTGTGTGTTCTTGTTTAACTATATTCATGGGGTCCAAAAACCGGGAGTTTAGTAGATTTGTGGGGTCCCGACAGCGTTGTGCTGGATCCCACAACTTTAAAGGGCTGTTTGAGGGTTAAGACTAGGTTTTTGGATTAAGCCTATAATTAGGTTATGGTTACGGTGAGAGAAAGGGTTAGGGTTAGGCATTTAGTTGTGATGGTTAAGGTTAAGGTTAGGAGCTAGGGAATGCATTATGGCAATGACTTGGTCCACACAAAGATAGTGCCAAGATAGTGTGTGTGTGTGTGTGTGTGTGTGTGTGTGTGTGTGTGTGTGTGTGTGTGTGTGTGTGTGTGTGTGTGTGTGTGTGTGTGTGTGTGTGTGTGTGTGTGTGTGTGGGAGGTAGTAAAGAGGATGTAGTGAAAGGTCAACTCTTCTAATCAGTGGTTCTGTAGCTCTCATAGCAGTGTTGTAGGTGGAATCTGATTATTGGCGAGGTTATAATGGGCCTCCACAGTTCCATAGTCGGGAACTAATGATGTAATAATTCATTACAATGGAAACTGCAGGAAAGGTCAGTTTCGCTGAAAATTGTCTAAAAGTCTACTTTCAATATCCATTATTTGAAAGCCAGTCTCAGGGTGCATATCTTACTGTAGCGACACACATAAATTAATATATTTGTTTTTTTGGTTAAATTGGAAACAATAGCATTTCTATATCGTTCAAAATACAGTATGTGTATAACATGTCTGTATAATTGTGATCACTTGTTAATGTTGAGGTTTCTTCAACTTAAAGATCCCATATTAGGCTCATTTCCAGCATCATACTTGTATTTTGGGTCTCTACTAGAACATGTTTACATGCTTTAATGTACTAAAAACACATAATTGTCTGAAATCATCAGTCTTGACGGCTCATTTAAAAGGAAGTTGCTGAATACAGAATACTTTCTCTGTGGGTTGAGCGTACTGTGGTATTGTCACAGTATTTATATAGCACCTTGCCCTGCTTTATAAACCACAAAAGACACGGAAATCTCACTGTTAACAATATGGAACCTATAAGATGACATGTCACCTTTAATTTGTCTCTTCCTGCAATAAAAAAGAGGCTGTTCAGACATGATCAGGTGTGAATCTCAATGAATAAGATTATTTTTGACAAGCTTTAAAACACACACAGTAAGTAACATCACCTTAGAAAGTTTATGGAGTGTATAGTTTAATTACCTGTGGTTGTGTAAGACTCTTTGACAGCCAGCTGTTTAGAAACAAGGCCAGTTTCAGTGATGGTGGAGCATGGAGTCAAACTGCTGGGGTAGAAACTTCCCAAAAACAGAGCAAAACACAACACGACTACCTACAGACAGAGGGGAGAGAGAGAGAGAGAGAATTTATAAATGCTAAGCTGCTAATGACTGATGGAAGCAGATGTTTCAAATTTAATATTTTAATCAATGTTTCACCACCACACACACACACACACACACACACACACACACACACACACACAACTACCATTAGGCATGATGATGTCTGGGTGCCTGCCATCCTGCAGGACTTGGGGACTTTGCCGGCCACCATCGCCTGCAGAGACTGCAGCTGCTGTAGCAGAGACCTGGGGAGGAAGCACACACACAGGTTAGACATACACACACACACACACACACACACACACACACACACACACACACACACACACACAACATACACAGGTTACATGATTTTACTTGTAGAAGTTTTACTTCACTGTAAGTAAAAGATCTTCTTTCACCACAAAGGTATGGGTATAAACAGGAACAAAACTGTTAAAACAGAGTTAATGGCTTTTCATTCAGCATTAGTCAGAGGATTTGTTCCGTTGTTTGCTTCGTTAAAAGGGCAGCTTAACAAGACATGCACACGGTCCAGGTGCACCAGCATCAACACACACTAAACACACACACACACCCACTCCCACTCACACAACTGGTTCATTTAACTTTCAGGCAGAAAGCCCACTTTAACCACTGAGTGGAAAACAAGACCCAAAACAGCTGTGGTCCAGTCAGATGTATACACTGCACTCACTGGGTGCATCTCACACACACACACACACACACACACACACACACACACACACACACACACACACACACACACACACACACACACAGTTCATCCATGCAAAACAAGAGCGAACAACACAGTCTAAATTGAAGCAGCTTGAGCACTTTACATTCAAATAGCCTCATGATTATACATGGGTGCAAAATTGCTTTTGAACAGATCTACAGGGAGCTTTTGATTCAATAATATAATTCAATGTTTCCTAACACATCCTTCCTCCCTGATCCTCTCAGCTGCACTGTGTGTCATCAAATCAAATACTTTTAAATTATTGTGAAAAGTAAAAATAGTACATTAAAGTTTGAAAGTGAAATTCCAGAGGATGTGACAGGCTTGGATTCAACGTGACATTTTCATTTTCAGAACTGAATCCTCCCTTGTTTTTTTCAATTGCTACGACGACAATGGGCACAACTGGAGCTACATGTGCAAAACTCTAACCACAGTCTGCAACACAACTCTTAACATACGTCTCAAAACAGGCTCAGTGCAGAACACACTATGCATAATCCTCACTGAGACTAAAAACACTAGCATCAAACACCAATACAGAAAATACTAACTTTTCATCTTTACAGTTTGTACAATTTGAGTGACTTACATGTAAGGTAAACAAGAAGGAACAAAGATGTTGTCTCTAGTAATTTATGGAATTACTGGGAAAAAAAACTAAAGGTACATGACAGTAACAAAGAATAGTGTGACTAATCCTGCCTCTCTCCAGCATTATGCAGCAAGTTTTCTTCATCACATTGGATGTCTGCATCATCTCTAAATACTAATGAATGTGCTGTTTCCATTGCTTTCACCTCCATTACTTTCTGAAAAACAGCAAGAACGCAGTTTTACTATAGTAAAGGTAGTGTTTTTCACATTTCTTTTTTTAATAGCTGTGTATGTAACCTCAGACATATGACCTGGACATATTGGTATCTTTGCTCTTTTAGCTGTTTCTCTCATACGGTACAGTGTATATTTGTATAAAAAAAATTTACAGTATATGTCAATAACTAGTCTAAAACAAGACACCGGCTTAAGCTTTCAGCTAAAATTACAATCAGCAGAGTTTGATAGGCACCAGACTGATCTCTATTCTGTTTTGAATGTGTAATTAACAGTTGTGACAGCAGTGTGTTAGCATCTGAACAAAGTGCTGGAAATCCACAGTGTTGTATAGGTCGTGGTTAAAGTTATGGGATATGTGTGAAGAGTTTTGAAAAATGTATTCAAGCAATGAAAAACAAACTAGAGTTTGGACCATGTAGTTAGAGTTTTGCACATATAGCTCCAGTTGTGCCCGCTGTTGTTCAGCAATCCCAAAAAAAAGCAATAAAACAAGATAATAAAATATTATTAATAGCTATCATTATTATAACCACATGTATTTTATTGTTGATATGATACAGATATGTAGAAATATGTTCTCTAGCTATTAAACAATCTTTTTGTTACCTGAACCTCTTCTTACTCCAAAATCAGAACTACTTGAATTTAATGGGTGGAGAGTCTAAAACATGTTTCAGGACCTTTATACAAAGTCAATCACATGTGCCGTGAGTGTATTAATATGTATGTGTGTGTAATCTGTGTACGTCGAATGTATGTTCTTACTTGTTGGTACACTCCAGAGTTTCCACTTTCCTGCGCAGCTCGTTGTTTTCATTGGAGCAGGTCTCCACCCTGTGGTCAGACAGGAGTACTGCAGGATCAGTGACTGGACATTTTCTATGTATGTCTATCTACAGTGACATGACTAAATGCATATATTTCAGATTTTTTTTTTTTTTTTTTTAAATATCTAATTTGTTTCACATTTGTTTTTGCAGGCGACAAAATTGATTGATTGATTTTATTCTGCGCACACGCGCAAAGCCTCATTTCAACCTTACAATAATATATTTCAATCAATCAATCAATCAATAAATCAACATTTATTCATATAGCACTTTACAGCAATCAGGAGGTATCCAAAGTGCTTTACATCCAGAACCAATAATAAAACAACATAACATACAATAAAAAGAGTGAAACATAGAAAATAGTAAAATCAGAAAAAGGTTACATAGAAACAAGAGAAGAGGCAAATTGTCACGCAATTACAACGTACTAAAATCATTCTAAGCTACATCTGTAAATATATATATATATATATATATATATATATATATATATATATATATATATATATATATATATATCAAGGTTTGCTCATAATGTATGAAATACTGTAATAGTTGAAAATCCAGAATACAGAACTATTCCATGTATTCAGTGAAAGAAAATCAGTAATAGAGTTGCAGTAAATCCAAACGTGACATTAATATATGAAATGAGCAGAAAAGCAACAAAAGCAGCAAAAGCCAATGTCTTTTTTTTTTTTTTTTGCAGAGCAATATTTATTTGAATGTCCCGGTCTCTGTGCTTCGATGATAGAATAAAGAAGAAGAGGAGGACTTACTTCTTCTCCAGAGCGTCCATGTACTCTTTCTTCTTCCTGCGACTCTCCTGAGCCGAAATCTAAAACAAAGAAAAATACATTTAGAGAAGAACAAGCACGTGTGTTTACGTTATGTCATGTTACAGAGTTCAACTAGTATTGAGGTTTTATTCAGCTTTATTTTTTTTAAAACATGACCTCCAATAATCTGTTCATGTCAGGGATGATAAAACAGGAACGTTTGTGAATACTGAATTCTTCTGTCACTGCTTCCAGCAAAAAAGGTCATGTTTTAATATTTCATCCAAAGTATTTCTTCAATCTACGCTTTGAGTCTACACACTTTCTTAAAGATAGATGCTAAAATAACAATATCTCTCCCAATTATTTGCTTTTTCCATCCCTTCTATTCTTATCAGAGCAGAACTCCGCTGAATCAAAATGTATCACCACCATATAAATATGAAGTCCATTTACATTTAATTCACATTAAGTAAGACTGTAATTCACAACTTGTTTGGGTTGTTTATTAATAATAATAATATGGCGATCGATATACTGGCCTGATATATTAGTCTGTACCTTATTTTTGATCTTCCTGCGGATCTTTTTCAGCGCCTTCTCCTCAGATTTGGTCAGCGGCAGTTTGGTGGGGACCGGGTAACCTTCAGCCACCAGCGTACGCCGCTCCTCCTCCGTCAGCATCAACGGGCCCGACCCCTGCAGCTTCTACACACACAAAAAGAGAAATCCAATCGTTATGACCCAGAAAATGTTTTGTTGAAGCCAGTTCTTAACGAGGCAAGAAGATGGCTTTCTGAAATACAGTTTATTATTAGCTGGTAAACAACTCTAAATGAGTGGAAGTCTCTAATAACACTTTTTGGCTGTTTATATGTAATTAGTCTCGCATTGCCAGACTTTCCTCCACAGCGCTGCACAGGAGGGTCTGGATCATCCACACAGCATTCAGGGATGGGAGAAAAACGTGCTCTGGTTTATTGGCATTTCTTTAAACCAATCACAGCTGTTGTGGGCAGAGCTAAGCGCCGGACGGAGCAACGGCGCCTCTGCAAAATAACCTCAGGAAGGAACTTGTTTTGGTGGAACGTGTGTACGTTCAGAAGTTTTAGTTGTGCAACAAAAACTCTGATTGGACAGATAGTCTAGCTAGCTGTCTGGATTTACCCTGCAGAGATCTGAGGAGCAGGTAACCATAGTCCTCAGAAATCCACCGGATTTTAGAACGCCAACACAAAGAAAGCGGAAGGTAACAAACATCCGGCAGAATTTCCGGCTGCACCTGAACAATCCGGGAAGCGAAACGCTGTCAATATAGACTACTATGTAATAAAATGTGAGACGTTTTGAGTGATGGGTAGAAAAAAGAAGCAAACTAACACCCAAATGACATCAGATGTTACTTACGTGAGCGGCGGTGAGCAGAGGGGAGTTGGACAGCGAGGAAGCCGCGCGAGGAGACACCTTCAGACCAGCCTGGGATGGAGGAGGGCTGGTGGGGGAGGTGGGGCAAGACAGGCCGGGAGGGGCGTGGACGGGGCTCTGACTGCCCTCAGAGTCGCTGCTGAGGCTGCTGGGAGGAGTGGGAGGCATCTGCAGCGACTCCAGACCTGAAAGACGATTGTTATGAGGGACTTTTTTAAGATAAAGACGTATTCAAACGTATTTCTAAATATGAAGTGATTGTTGAGTAAAGTTTTCTCAGAGGACATCAAAGTGCATTTTTTGATGAAAATCTTGATTAAAAATGCTTAACGGAACTGGACACAGATGCCTTTTCCCTTCAAAGTCTTATTGCTGATAGTAGCATTAAAATAAACTACTGTAGTATCAACTTATTTGCAGAGTAAGAACATTATGAGGAAACGACAAATGGCCAGCAGGGGTCCTTGTAGCATTAGATAACTGACATGCAACAGCAAGAGGAAGAGGAAGAATCATTTAAATTCAGACCTTTGGGTGAAAGATTGAGAAACTGGTCCACTTCATGAGGCTCAAGTTTAATCTGGGGGATGATGTTCTCCTCTTTGATCTGTAGAAAGAAGGGATAGTGAAAAAAAAAAAAATCACCAAAATCCAAATATCCGTTTTCATCCTGCTCATCACCCCGAGCGCTCACCTTGAGGCCTTTGCTTTGGTTGTGGCTGCTGACTGTGGTCTGAGCTGGGCTGGCGGCAGCGTCAGGGGCCACAGCGGGGCCCTCAGGAGCCTGGGTCCCTGCGCTGGAGGCCAGAGAGAGAGAGAGGTTGGGGAGGAAGGAAGGAGTCTCACACAAGATGCTGTCAATTGCGTCCTCCTGCTCCATGGGCCAATCAGCGTCCCCATCAGACTCTGCTGCACAACAAGCAACATGGACTCCTGTTAGTGTTTCTGTGACTTTTATAAAGCTTTATTGCAGACACAGGTCCATATTACACATCATACCGTACAAAAAGTATAAAAAGGAGATCCAGACACACAAAACAATTCCATATTCACCTATAGGATATACAGGCTATTGTACCAAAATTGTCTTAATCTAGAAGTGTATCTATAACAGCTTTTCAGAGGACTGACAAGGGCTTCAATTATATGGTTGTCTGACTTGTCCAAACAACATAAAACTAAAGATCAGTTGTCTTAAGAGTGCCTCACAGTTGGCACTATGCCACCTAGGGACACCATGCAGCAGCCTCATTGCATCATTGTATGCTACCTTGAGCCTCTGCATACTCTTTTGCTTAAAGTTCAACCACAGTTGAGCAGTATATAGCGGTGCAATGTAGGTTCTAAACAAAGAGCACTTCACAGAGTCAGAGCACATAGAAAGCCTCCTCATAAGCATGTTAGCTTGAGAATAAATCTTACATCGCTGTCGGTAAAGGTCTTTGTCATGCGTCATGACAAAGACATTGGATATGACATGACCTAAATATTTAGTTTCCTCACACAGCAACTATCTGTCTGACTATCTGACAAATAAAAGGTTGAAAAAGTTGATTTCCTGTCCTCATCGCTTCTAACTATCATTACGTGGCTTTTCTTGGCGTTGTACTTTATGTCATAATCAAGACCATACAGAGAACCTTAAGCATCAGCTGCAGCCCAGCACTACATGGACAGAGCAGGACTAGATCGTCTGCATACATAAGGTGATTAACAATAGTGTTGCCCACAGCTTTAAATGGACTAAACATCTGAAATACATATCTCCAATTTAAAGGACTTGGATGTTCTATAGCCTGTTTTTTTTTTTTTTTAAATCTATTTCCACTTTTAACTGAGAAGAATTCCTGCACACTGTCATTCACTTACATTTTATTAAGGGATTTTGGTTGGTAGATTAATTTGACTGTGTACCTTCTCTGTTTATTATTGGTCCTATACACCTGCTATTAAGACTTAAAGGTGTGTATATACAGTATATATTATACAAATTTAAAGAGAAAGAATAACGTAAAATAAATGCATAGGTAAAAATGCATGTATAATGCAAAGTATAAGAGAAGTTTGTAGAGGAAATGTCTGCTTTTATAAAACAAGCCAAAAGGTTTGAAACCTCTGGTTTTAACCTTTATTATTTATTTATTATTTTAATATTTTGTAAAGTAACAAGAAGCTATATCTGTTTGATACATGAAGAGGAGTAAAAAAAAGTCTAGGTGTATAAAGTGAAATCAAATGGAAACACTCAAGTACAGGTACCTAAACATAGTACTTAACAGTACTTATAGTAAATATACTTTCCACCACTGAAATCAGCAAACTTACACAGTCAGTTACACAGCAATATCTTCAACTTGTATTATTAAGATACTATGATGATCTGTGTCTCACCGGCGTCGCTGCCTTGCTCTCCGGTCAGGTGCGACAGGGGCGACTGTGGGCGGCTGTCCCCGCAGAGCGAGTAGCTGTGCTCGGCCGTGATGTGCGGGGGGAGAGGGGAAGACGGGGACAGGTCGCTCCCGTCCTCCCCCTCCATGGCCTCTGCTCCGCCTCTCACCCCGGACAGGAAGGGATCGCTGAGCAGCTGGCCCAGCAAAGCATCCTGGGACAGATCGTCGAGGAGCTCGGAGAAGTGCTGCACAAAGAAGGAAGAAAACACTATAAATATCTTACTTAATGCAAGCATTAAATATCAATTTGAAGCCAGCGGAGTCAAGGAGAAAGACAGATAATTATACAAAGCCACTCGGTTAGAGCCTGTGACAGCCAGCCCTGTAATTATAGACTGCTAGATCTTTTTATTGCCACCTTTCCTTGAAGTTTTCCTCTGCTCTCTCCCTCAGGGAACACTGAAGCAGCCAATTATAAACTTGTCTTTCACTGTTTCCAATCACTGTTTCTCTTTCTGGGTGTGTGCGTGTCTGAATCTCAGTTAATCTCCTCTTTCATCCCCCCTTCGTCCTCCTACACTACATTTCCGCTGCTGGATCCTTCTTTCCTGCTCTCTATCTTTTTGTTCCATCCCTCAAAAAGCTGAGTGTTCAGATGTCGTGTCCTCCATGCTCAGGTGTTGTGATGAACACAAACAATAGGCCCTGCAGCTGTTGATAACATACTGAGATACAGTTCCTGTGTGAACATTAGTGAGCATGACACTCTATTACTGTTGAGCAGCCAGCAAATCATCACTAACTTTTATTTCATATTCATTTTCTTCATTGTCATCAACAAAATATTAGTAAAAAAGTGACAAATGTTTGTCACAATTTGTTGACAAATGTATTGCTCTGTCCGACTAACAGTCCTCTGTTCTAAGAAAAGTTAAAAGCCTAACACAATATTTCAAGTCTACTACGAGTAAGAGTTAACTAATCATTGGAACAGCACAATCTTATGATATAATGTCTGACATTCACATAAAAACTACATGAAAGTCCTGTCCTCACTCGAACTCAACGCCCCCAACATTAAAATATTTTCTGATGTAACTTCAGCTGCTGCTGCTGTTGTCGGGCAGAATACGCTGAAAGTGTCCAATGAAATATTGGACATATGGGAAAAGTCTGGCCTCAGCCAATGAGGAGGGGACAAACAATTCAAATCAAATATGCATTAAACTGTGACACTGAAAACTGAGAAGAGGAAAGAAATGGAAAAAAGGACACAAAAGAAGGAAATTATGCAAAGGAAAGGAAATGATAAAGAAAGGAAATAAGAGAAAAGGAATGGAATGAAAAGGAAAAGAAAGATAAAAGAAAGAAAGAAAGATAGAAAGAAAGGTTAAGAAACAATAAAAGCAAAGAAAATAGAAACAATGCAAGGACATGAAATAAAAGGAAAGCAAGGAAAGGAAAGGAGAAGAAAGCAAGGAAAAGAAAGAAACTAGGTAAGGAAATTAAATTTGAAAAAAGGAAAGGAAAAACAAGTAAGGAAAGGAGAAGAGAGAAAAGGATAAGAAGGAAAGGAAAAGGAAGGAAAGAAGGTAAGGAAAGAAAAGGAAAGTATATCTAGTCCACACAAAGTTAGGCAAGTTAGGTAACATCAGACAAAAGAGGAATGACAAAAGATTTAGGGACACAGGTCTATGGATAAAGACGGGGTGAAATCAAGATGGAGGAAACAGGAGAAGGGTGGAGAGCTGAACGGCAAACGTGGATTCAATTACAGGCCGAGAGGCTTCAAGCACTTTCTATCACACACAAACATACACACATTCAGTGAAAGGATGTCCTTACTCTATAAACACAGCAGCACACTCCTGCCACCTCATGCTGCCCTATAAGGCAGGTTTCAGTCCTGTGTGTGTGTGTGTGTGTGTGTGTGTGTGTGTGTTGCAAACAGACCATGAATCTACATTACTAAACATTACAGTAGTTTACACACCCCCATGTCTCCTGGTAACCACATCACAAGAGTTACCAAGAGCCATCGTTTCCGTCAAACTATGCTGCTGATATTATTAAACCTTTTCAGACGCTGACAGTTGCGGTTTTTGCTGCGATGATAGTAATTATAATGCAATTAACTCCTCTAAAAGTGAGCATTATTTTCAAGTAACTAAAATGAAGTTTATTTTTGTACAATAAACAGAAGTAAGGCCCTGAATATTTTCTTACTTGGTTATATGGAAGCTAAAAGATTTTAGTATTTACTGGTCTGTATTATGAGGATATTTTGTACAATTCTGTTTTTTTTAATTCAGATTCAGAGAAGAAAAACATCATAATGGTAAAAGAGAAAGAGGGTGTAGTTTTAGGGAGGGGTAATTACATACAGAACCCATCTTTAAAAAAGAAACAAGACTATATTTTGTGGGTTTACATGACCTTTGACATCACCATGTAATCCCTTGGAGCCCAACTGTCACAATTCAGTCCATCGCAAATAAATATCCATAAATCTGCTCTGAAATCCTAGAGAAAAGACACAGAACTTGCCTGAGAAACATCTTTTTTTAAATCCGGTGATAGTTTTCTGCACACATTCACACTGCAAACAGCAGTTGCCAATAGCTAATTCGGCATACTTTTAGTTTAGTGCTAATTTGCCCAAATGAAAACAAATAAAGACAAAAACGGGGCTCAAGTTGTAGCCGACCACGAATAATTCACAGCGTCAGACTTTTACACAGACAGAAATAAAGCCTCATTTTGTTTAAGAAAAGGAAACGGGAGAGGGCTTACTTTGCAGAACCACACCAATAGATGCATAGAGCGAGGATCTGTATACGCTCCCTGTCATTTCTGCAGTGGGAGTGTGTGGTTGTGGTTGAAAGAAGAAAATGTGATGGAGACTGGGCTGCAGGATCGGTCACTGGTCGGGCGTAACTCATCACACACACAACAGAAACCTCTTTGTTTTAGCAGCCTAACAGAGAGGTGTCATTTGGGGTTGAATGTAACTCGACACTCTCCAGCTGGGAAACAGAACCTGAAGCCTCAATGGGAAAACTGGAAGTTTAAACTGGGGCAAGTATCAGTAAAAACTCTAAAAAGGAGCAGTGACAATAACAAAGAGGCTATTCTCACACGTTTCTTGCAACATGTTGAAAACGTTGTTGAAAGTGCAGATTGTAATCTTTTAACAAAGCCACAATGAAGTCTGTAGACGGAGGAGGAAATACAGAGTGATTATCGCTCGAGTTCTGGCGAAACATCGGTATTGCACACAGAAATCCTGTGCAATCCAAAGAGAGACAGCCCTTTGAGAAGCTTCGCTATCTATTTAATATGTCTTATTTAAATCAGAGAAATGCTGATGAAGGACAGTCACCAAACTAGGTCAGAAAAGTCTTTTGAACAATCAGAAGCGGAGCAGTGTGTGAATGCACAGTCTTTGCTAATCAGCAACTAACACTAAGTACAGCCGAGGCATCTAGAAATGTAATTTGTTTGGCAGGTATTTGGTTATAAATAAATAAAAGTATTGGACTAAGAAAGGTGGAGGGATCACCAGAGTTGTTACAATTCATCGTGAGGGGGCCATGAATGTGTGCACCAAATTTCAATGCCATTTCATCCGTCTTTTCACTCAAAACAACAAGCATCAACCCTGTGGTGGTGCTACAGGTAAAGTCAGAGAATCACCAAAGTCATTGATGTCTATACAAAATGTAATTGCAATCTATTTGATAATTGTTCCAATATTTCAGTCTGAAGGAAAGGGGTCAACCAGGCGGAATGGCAAGTGACAAGGCTTCACAATAAAAGCCTCAACAGCTGTGTTGGTAGTTAACACTTAAATTACTGGTCTGGGAGTTTGAAAGAGGAGGAAGGAATGTCCTCTCAGGTGTGTAATTCTTCTGTAAAGTGAAGTAGGACGTCTGTTTTAACCCTTCATGATCAGAGGTTTATACTTCAGAGGTAAGAGGAGGAGGAGGAAAGTTTGATGATGTAATACCTTCCTCCTCTGTGAAGCAAATACCAGATGTGAAGCGTCTCCTGAAAATACACACACACAAGCCCAAGGGTCATCTGCCTCAAGTGTGTGTGTGTGTGTGTGTGTGTGTACCTTGCCCTGGACTCATCTGTGTGTACTTTGCTGATGACCCAGCTTCAACACACACCAATAAAAAAAGAAAAACACACAGCGTTGACTTTTTTTTGTCAAGATGAACTGAATGACTCATTTGTTTGGTTTGGATCCAGGTTGAAGACTAATCACACATTACCAACACGTGCCCCATCATAACCAGATAACCAGAATTAAAGTCCGAAGAGGTCCCTGACCATTTATCTGCCGGTTTATCTGTCTGTTATTTATTAATTTCTGTGAGAAAATTAAAAGAGATCTTTGTTATATACCACTAATCAGTCTAGCAAGTCACCAATAGGTTTATAATTTGTAACTAATGGTTTTGTCGATGGTTAATAAATAATTTACCACTTCACTTAATAGATCGATATAAACCATTAATAAGAAAAGTCCATCGCAACTAAACACCCATAAAGAGCACCATGATAGCATGCACTGAGAAGATGTATAATAGAGCTGGGTGATATGGAGATATCACAATATATTTGACCAATTACATCAAAGTCGATATTGTGGCAATATAGTAGGGTTGACTATTGGAGCTTTCACAAAATATTAACACAAGAGTTTTTATATTTAATCACAAATAATGTGAATATAATGACTAAGTGGGTAAAGGCAAATAATAGACACCCAGAACAGTTTGGTAAGAATATCACATCACCTTACTGTAATGCAGCCTTTTAAATCAGGAAAAGACAACAATTGTGGGCGCCCGGATAGCACAGTTGGTAGAGCGGGGGCCATAGAGGTTCACTCCTTGACACAGCAAGCCCGGGTTCAACTCCGACCTGCGGCCCTTTGCTGCACGTCATTCCGCTCTCTCTCTCCCCTTTCATAACTTCAGCTGTCCTGTAAAAATTAAAGGCCGAAATGCCCAAAAAAAACACCTGTGCCATATTACGGTATCCAAAATGTAACACAATATCTAATCTCATATATTGATATCGATATGATATCGATATATTGCCCAGTCCTTATACCTAATACGTATTGAAGCACAGACCTGAAGGCAGTGGAAACAAGTCAAGATAGAGAAGTAAGCCTAAAATAAAAAATATATTTCAGTTTCAGTTTTGTTGCAGCTTATTTTTTCAGCCCAAATTGAGTCGAGCTCCAGGGTATTTCTATGTAGTAACTCTTAGAACTGAATGCTTTCCTCAGTGGTATTTTGACGCTGAAGAATGATGTTATTCATTCTTCCTCAGCTACCCAGCCGGTCTAAGACTCTCGAAAAATCCAGTTCCTCGCCTTCTAAGCTAATTCTTCACATTCTGTCCCTATGGCGAAATTCCCAAAACATATATGATAACAAATATCACAAAAATGTACCTTTTTGAACATCAGTTGCTGTAGTTGCTTCCCACCCCTGCAGCGGAAAGCCAGAAGTGCAGCAAGTATCTGCTGGAATGCTAACAATGTGTGCATGCTGATTTAACACTTAGCTGAAGTACATGTGTAGAAACGTTATCTACAGAGCCGCAGGAATTCCTTCTCTGGCTCTGTATACAATCCTTAATACTAATACCATTATTTGTGCATCAAACATGTCAGGAGCTTTTAACCTAAAAACATTTTTTAATCCAAGAGACATATATTTAGTCTTTTAAATTCCTATTTCTATTTATGTCAAAATGTATAGTCAATATGCCCACATGAGACTGTAAGCACTTGACCTGAGGGTAGCCTCAGAAGAAACTGTGTGGTTACCCAAATCAGCCTTTCATCAGTGGACCTTTGATAGCGTGAGGTGTATCCAGCTATTTGAGTTTATGGGCCTCATATCCAATATCAGTTTTGGACCCTCAAAACGACACCCTCTCCCAAACAGAAATTGGCATGCATATGATATCAGACTGAATAAAGAAGGGTAAAAAAAAAGGCTTTTCAGTCTTATATCAGGTCACCAAAGACTTTAAATTTCTGGAAGAACATGACAGTGTTAGACTGAAAAACCAACTAAAAACAGCTGTTCAGTGTTAGTAATGGCGTCTTCCCACTGCATGGTACCTCCTCGACTTGCCTCACCTTTTTTGGTTTTCCTTTACAAAAAAAAAGTCCCTGGTACCTGCTAACAGGTACTTATTTTAGCAGCAGCTCCATCGAGGATCCAAGCTATCTGAGGCGATACCGATTGGTCGGAGAGAATCGTCACTACTCACTGTGTCATCATTGCTAGCGACAGACGGGGGTGTCCTGAACAAACCCACCGTGTTTAAGTAGTTTAGCCAGCAGGTTGTTGTTTTTTTTGCTGCCTCCAGCTTTTTTTGAAACTAAGTTTGTCTTCTGGCTGTGGCAACAACCACATGCAGAGAATCAAAAACAACACACCTTCAATGTTCTGTGTGTGTGTGTGTGTGTGTGTGTGTGTGTGTTGCGTTAGGTCACGGCAGTTTCCTACTATGATGACCAGCCACGGCTCTTCTCATGCATGAGGCGGTACTAATCTGCAATGGAAAAAGGAGAACAGGGCAACGCGGCCGAGTGGAGCAGGTACCATTAATGGAAAAACGCCATAAGTAAGGTATGTGTGATCAAACCCAGCACAAGCTGCACCATAAGGAGCCAAAACAAATCTCTTTAAAACAACTTAAACCATCATGTGTTTGCGCCAGATAACCCTGATAGTAAACAGGACTATATATCAGTCTGGAACCACTTTTCATTATTGTGACAGCACTGAGAGTTGAGGCTGTGGCATTGAAGTTGTTTGTGTTGGCATAATGAGACAAATCACAGGCCTTGGAAGGCTTCTGCTATCTACGTCTTATCAGGAGGGGGGGAGACTGCAGGAGGCGGGCCCAGCACCAAGGCTGCATGTCTGGACTGTGTTGGGAGTACTAACAGGGTAACACCATCATTTCCAACAAATTGCTTGCAGTCTGTAGCTATGTGTCGCCACATGCATGACACTAAAAAAAAAAAAAACACATCTGTCTTATTGACATCATTCGTTCCGTAATGTCTCATCTCAACCGGCATGAGTGACCTCGCTTTTACAGAAATGTCCTCATTGCAACGCAGACTGGAACCTCTTCTCACAAGAATAAAAGTACAACCCACACTCTCCCCGACTTAGATTCTACACATCGATTCCAGCTTGATTTATCAAAACCTATCTACTAACCAAGGACATCATGAGCGCCCCAGGAAAAAGAAGAAAAACAGAAGGAACATAGAGCAGCAAAGAATCTCCTGCAAGTTTTATCTCACAAGGAAATCCTGACCTGACTAGATTCATTGTTAATTAATCTGCCTGTTTTGTTGTAATATAACTGAATTAATGATTATTTATAGCCCTGATCAACACCCAAACATATTCCTGGTGAGCACTGAGGTGGATACTTCACCCACCCAACCCTTATGGCGCTCATAAACCAATCCGATTATTGGCCGTCAGACAGTCTGGAGAGGTCGGTTTGGTGTGTTCCGCGACGTCGTCAGCCGAAGGAGCCGTCGGACTTTACTTTGGCCGATTTGACATGTTGTATCGGTGGGTGGACAATTGGACTCAACGACCAATCTGATTGGTGGAGTGCTAACCCGGAAATGACGAGCGGGATGAGCGTGACGAACGCCTCTCAAAAAAACTGATGAAAATCTTTTAATTTTTTTGTCAATCTGAAACAAAGACAGCTTCAGCAACTGCACGGCCTATTTCTCGTTCAAATCTTTCAGAAAAAAATTCAGAAACACGTTTCGGTGAACTATTTTTGTAAAATATGAGATCGTATTCTGCAGACGGTTGTGTTGTGTGTGTCAGAGCTTTAAAGGCAGAGTCTCCTCTCTGAGCGGGGTTAAAGGTCACAGTGACTAATCAGATACTTCAGTTAGAGGTGTGGCTTTGTCCTGAAAAATGACTAAGGATATGTACGCATGCATAAAGCGTACAATTGAGAAAAATATGTACAATAAACTTTACATGGAAAAAAAAGCCTTAAAATAGTAAATTTTAGACACCCTAAATGTACAAAAAAAATAACAAGATCTGCCTTGATATGATCATATATTTGACTTTGTTCTTTAAACAGAACTGTGATGGGGTGTAGTTATGGTCAATGGATGTAAAGAGCAGGATGTGGAAGAGAGTAACAGTGGGCGTGACCTCCAGCAGGGCTCTCCGCCCACCGGGTGAGGGCAGGGATAGCTAAACACACAACGTCTGTGATAGAAATAAAGGCAGATTTATTACAAGCCAGCTTCCTAACCTTAAATTTCCTGTTTAACACCGCGGCCCTCAACCTCTTTTCAGTCTCATTAATATTTCACGCTTGATTAAAAGAAGTAAAAGAATGTATGCAGAGCCACGGCAGGAAGTGTGTTCAAAAATAGGACGTGCTGCAGCGGAGACAAAGACATCTGGAGTCAAAGTTCAAATCTGTGAGTCAGCAGTTATCTGGTGGACACGCTGCTGATATTAGAGTGTGTGTGTGTGTGTGTGTGTGTGTGTAAGTTCATTAGTAAAACAGGCAAACAGAAGAGGCCTCGAACAGAGAAGATAAAGAAAAACAGACCCACAAAATGACAAATGGAAAATGGTGTAATTTTCTCCTCATTGTAGGTCCCCCTCTTCTTGTAAAAATCCCCCCTTGTCTGGCTCCTGGAGCTTCCCAAAAGTTAAAAATTCCACACACACACCCACACCACACTCTTTCCAGTCTTGTCATACAGAGTACACCCCCCGCCCCTTCCACACACATCCAAACACACACACACACACACTGACCAACAGATGACACAATGACTTCACCAGGGTTAGTTTGAAAATACCTATATTTTTAGGCTGATATGTTATGCTTTTGTATTTATATTCATGACATTTTGATCACATTCTGGTATGATTGAAAGCTCCAGATCCAGTTAAACTAACTAAATGACATTATGGGACAAAATCTATTGGCAACAACATCACTTAATCTCTGTTTGGGACAACCCTATACTTCCTGTCCTCAAACACTGTTTGTGTTAAAAAACAAGCACAGCTGTCTCTCACCCGCTCTCTCCTGAGTGTGTGTGCTTGTTATAAACTGAGTCAACAACACACACACAGACACACACACACACACACACACACACACACACACACACACGCACACATACGAATAACTTTTTCCATCCCTGCACTCCAGCATTGACTGGCCATCAAGTACCATTAAACACACACACATCCAGCCGTTACTCAACAAGTGAACTCCCTCACCCCCGCTAGCTTTCTCTAGCTCTCCATTTGTACTTAGAAAATATTTTCCTCCAACACAAACTGCTCCTTTTCTCCTCTTCATTGCCATCAAATCTCTCAACTTCAAATCACTTAACCTCAACAAGTGTCTTGTGTAAATCACGTCAAGGCATTGCTGTCCTGATGTAGAGAAAGCTAAGCTCAACTCAACTAAATGTATCAGTCTTCTCTTGAGTGCTATCATTGTGTTTGGTTGTTAGCTGCGGGATTATCCCCCAAACATTTGTTGTCAAGATCAGTAAGAAACTCATTTTCATTGACGCAATCCTGACTCCACCTCCTGCTGGATTCTGGGTAAAAAGTGGGTCAATGCCGATGTTCAGTACCCCATTGGGATGGTTTAATCCCCGCAAAAGGCAAACACTCTGGGAAACTTGTTTAGGCACGTCTCTGATCTTAATTCCTGAGGCGGATGCTTGCCAAGTAGATGCATGTTTGCATGTCAAGTCACACATACACACACACACACACACACACACACACACACACACACACACACACACACACACACACACACACACACACACACACATCCACACCCACACAGGGAGGGGGTTTGACGGTATCAAAATTTGGATACCGCCCAACTCTAGTGCAGACACTGCCCCAAAGTTGGATCGTGTGCTGCCAAGTGACGGGACAAAGTTGAGGGTTGAGGGAAAATAAGGAAAAACTGTGTATAGGAGAGAAGATACATCCTCACAAGTCTAACAATGGGAAAAGTGATGCATAGAGGGAGTATTGAGAGTTGGGACTCAAAAAGTTGAATTAAAAAAAAAAAACTTAAAAAACAGATAGGAAAGAGGAAAATTAAAAGAAATGGGAGCGTTGGAGAAATTTCTGGCATTTTGGACAGGAACCGACTCGCACGACTCTCACCCTGGAGAAGTGAGGGATGAGAAGGAGGGCTAAAAAAAAGATGGGTGGAAGGTTAACTAGACAGTGGATGGAGGTTTCTGTTTTAAGCGGTCTTGATTGCACACAGGATATAACATCCATTAAAAAAGTCCCATCAAAGTTAAGTGGGTCTCAAAGTTCATACACCTTACTGTTTAATAAGCAGTTTACAGGCTTTAAACACTTTGATGTTTCCAACACTGAAGCTCATGCAGAAAGCCCCGAAAATTAAATTCTGTTGATTCTGCCACTTTAAAGCCTATAACATGGATATTATTAGACTCCCTGCCCCAAAACTATGAACTGAAGCTCAATTTTCAACCTCGGTTACTTTTAAAATTGCTATAGGTCCAAAGAAAAAAAAAAAAAAGAAAGAGTGATGAGTTAGCTGCATTTTCACTATACAAAACTGCTTCCAGGCTCATTTCAGGGCTGGGTGTATAAACTACTCACAGACATTAAGCCCACACCCGTGCTAACCACACACACACTCATACACATCCATTTAAAACCTTTTATGGTGCCTAAAGCAAAACCAGAGGGGGCAGATGGGGGACGGGGAAATGCAGAATCAAGAGAATGACAGACAGAAGTACTGAGGAGGAGGTAAATTTAGCGATGCCTCCGAGAACGAAGGCTCCTGTGGATTTTCCATAATGATCCCTCACACACTGATTACTACCTTCGCTTTGCCCTCAAATGGCCGCCGGCCTGCAGCTAAACGTGAGCACACTTTCAAAGACAGGAGAAAAGTTGCATCAGATTTGGGAAAAGGGAAAAATGTGTCTTTCATGAGTCCATGTGCGCACCATGTGTAGACCGGCTGTCACTTTTTTAAAGCTAAAGAGTTCAAGTCAGCAAGATGGCTCCGATAAAAGCAATGTCAAAGTGAGTAAAGAGGTACATTCGAGTAAAGGGACTGCCTTTATATAGCGTCTTTCTACCTTACTGGACAAAGCGCTTACAATTTGCATCTCGGACACCGATTCACACATAATATATATATATATAATATACACAGATGGTGGCGAAGTTGCCATGCAAGGCAGATGTTGTTTGCCAATTACATTATGAGTAGAGAAATCTCAGAAGAAGCCTTTGGACCGCAAGACACCCAAACTTTGAAACAAACATATATGATCTGAACAAAATTTCACTAAAAATATGAATTTAACCATTTGTCGTTAAATGTAGGCAATCCTGCATTGACCTGATTTAACTTTTACTAAAGTATGTCACTATATATTAAAATGTTTCACTTGTAAAGTTAAAGCATGCAAACATTTGCCAGTTAGCACTAAACAGCGTTGAACAAATAGAAATGTTGACCTGGTAATTCAAACTCTAACGCCCATGTGTACTCATTGTACTCTTCCACTGCTGCTGCCAGGTGAAAAGCGTACAACTCTTTAAATTTTATGATATTTCTTTTGCATATCTTGACTGTGAGAATTTACATCGTCCAGTCGGGAGCTAATTAAACGACTTTCATTCATAACCCTGAGTACAACTGTTAAACAAGCCCTCCTGTCCACTGGACTATATGAAGAAAAAAACACTTTAAGTTTCTACAAGCAGCACAAATATATCATTTTTGAATTAAATGTATCACAGAAGGCTATCTGGGTATATAATAATTAGTTTAATATCTCAATCAGTCAACTCCCAGTCAACCAACCTGAAGATCTGGCACCACACCTGCAGTAATAACTCACTGTGTGTGCTCTATTGTCATACACAGGAGTGTTCATTTAGCTGCCTGACAGCTTTGCTTTTCCCATTACAATTCATCTGCATCCTGTCCAGGGAAAACCATGTATCTCCAGATATGTTGATACGTGGTTCTCACAGGACAGCTACGCTATAAACATATGACGATCTTATAGAATATGATGCATTGCTGTAGATTGAACTACCCAATAAGGAGTTCAAATGAGCGTAACCTTAAACATCTACAGCAGTAAAAATGCAACATACAACCTGAATGCTGCAGGAATATTAATCCAGAAACATCATGAGACAGGAAAACACTGGCAGGGAACATGAAGTACTTTTACTTTTGAAGTAAATATTGCGGACAAAACTTACTTTTACTTCAGTAAAGTTTTGCATGCAGGACTTTTACTTGAAGTGGAGTATTTCCACAGTGTGGTATTAGTAGTATTTTTAGTATAAGTAAAGGGTTTGAATACTTCTTCCATCCCCTGCTGGAACGTGAGTATTTCTGAAATATTGATAACAGACACACTTGACCTTTGATTGGCAGTAATCTGGTTATATCATCATTTATTCATTATCTGTATGTCTGTGTGTGTGTGTGTGTGTGTGTGTGTGTGTGTGTGTGTGTGCGCTGTAAATGACCGTCTCTGCCGACAGACCGATACAGACACATGGACCATTCAGAGAGAGAGAGAGACAGAGCGAGGCCACCGGCAAGCAGGATGCCCTGCCCCGACGGAGAACAGGCTCTGCACTGTGAGCACATGGATCATCAAGATGTTTACCTTCAACTCCATGTGTGTTTGCTCTTGTTAAATGAAATAACTCTATGCTGACTGTGTATTCAGATCCTCTACTTGAGTGAAAGTATTAATACCACATTGTGGAAAAAAATACTCCACTACAAGTAAAAATCCTGCATTCAAAACATTACTTAAGTAGAGGTATGTGAGTATTATCACAATTTATTTACAGTATCAAAAGTAAAAAGTACTTGATGACAATATATCTACTGCATTGATGCGTATGTTGTATTTTTCTGCAGTAGATGTTTAAGGTTGTGTTACTTTTAATTCTTTTATATGCAGTTGGGTATCTACAGAAATTCATCATATTCTACAATCATATTCATATCATATTCGCTGTCCTGTGAGAACCACATATCTCTTAAAAAGTCAGAAAAACAGCCCTGTTTTCAGCTTTGTGCGACTTGTGAATCCAAGTCTTTCCAAGTGAATCAATCAATGACTTTACATACTTCTTTAGTGGAAGGGTGTAGCATGGGCCAAGTAGGAACCCATTACATTTAAGAGCGGATCCAAATCACAGGGCACATACAGTCATTATTTTTCATTTCGAGATTTGTGGTGTCGGAATAAATCGGAAAAATGAGTTCCCCACTAGGACATTTCCCACTGCATTGACATTGAGCCCTTCTAGTTCACACGTGTGTATTTAGCGCAGTCCACTTGTGATCAAATCACCCAAAACGCATTTATAAAACAAAGCGTATTATTTGCTTAATTGATCACCTTCTGTTCTGGTGCATGATGATTACCCTTCATGAAATGTCGTACGTCACACAAACGTCTACTTACTACGTCAGGACGGCGTCAAAAAAAAGATTGTTTTAGGCGTGGATGAATGGTTGAAAGAAGAAATTCCACCTTCACGCTAACGCATTGTCATTCTACAACCTGTAGAACTTGATTATGATATTTTACAGCAGTGACACACGTAGAGAGAGAGAGAGAGAGAGAGGGGCGTCTGAGTGTTGAAAGAAACAGGTTTGAGGATCCCACACGTGCTACCGACTGAGAGGCTTTACATTGTTGCGAGGAATCTCAAGTCAACAAACCCCCAGAGAGAGAAAGCGAGAGTGAGACCCAACAAAGACTCCAGTCTGTTTCTCAAGCTGCCTGAGATACAAACGCTGCAGTCTTCATGCACCCCCTCAACCCCCCACACACACACACACACACACATACACACGTCGTGCTTTACTAAATATAGAACATTCACCTCACTAACAAGAGCATCTTAGTATGCTGCTTAACACAACATGGCCTTTACGTGCTGTAGGTATGGGTGGGGGTGCAAGGCTTTATATTAAACACCAACATACCTTGGTTCAACTTTTGAGCTTCTATAGGTGTGCACAGTAAAGTGGAATGATAATACCGCAAAAGCAGGTAATGCAGAGTCAGAATCTCAGACATGAACCCCTCTGAGGTCCAAAGGCATTTTCACACATCTTCTCAAATTAGAGTATTTGCATATAATTGATCCCCATGTGTTTCATATCAAAATGTTCAGAACAAACTCCGCTATGCCATGTAGTGGCACCCAAAAAAATGTCAAGAATAATGTGTAAAGAGATAATTTGGCGCTAAAGCTAAAACATTTATGTTCGCTTTTTGAAATTCCTCAAATCTCTTTTGAGAACAAATCTTAACTTACGATGTGTTGTACGAATTGTTTCGGTGCTCGAAATAAGTTTACCAACGTCTTAGGTTATATATGATTAAAATAGTGAATAAATGTCTGAAATTAAAAATTTTATAATATTGTTTTTTTGGGTAGGGGTTTTGTCAAACATCATCGTCCTCAGAGGGTAAACATGAATATTGACACTTTTTATTATTAAAGGCAGCTAATGTAAAGAGCAACAAATCTTGAAGTGCATCTTTAATACGACCCAATGATTAGCCAAAACATAAGCACTTATTTTTATAAGTAATCTGACTTCTAAAGCAATCCCAACGTGTTCCCAGATCTCAGTAAATATTTTACTGAGTATAACATTATCATAACTGATGAAATGATGGCAAAACAATCCGAGAATGAGACCCAAGTTGTAATAAATAATGCTATAAATGCAAAAAAGATTACATGATTTGTAATTAAGCATTGCACTTTCATAAAGTTGGAGAATTTGCAAAAGGCATAATATTGATCAAAATCGAGATTTTAGTGTTTAATTTGAGTCAATCTCCAAAAACACTGCATTTCCCATAATGCAACATAATCATCATTAGACACATTCCTCGGCTGGTAAACGTGCATGTTATAAAGTAGTTATTATTAAGATATATTATGTTATTCTGTTCTTATCACTGACATATACATGTCAGAGCATTATATTGTTGTAGTGGGGAGAAGAGTACAGTACAGCATCATATCATGTTGATGTCAAAACTAAAGCTAAAGTAAGATAAATATAGTAAAGTAAAAACTACAATATTTGTTTCTGAAATATAATAGAGTACAAGTATAATTAAGTAAAGTACAAGAATTTCAAAATTGTACTTGAGTAAATGAGCTTTTCATAACTGAGATTCTGCAGCTGCTATATATCATTTCCTCTTTATTCAGGAACATTTTTGTCATCCAGTCATTTTCCCATGTAATCCCCCCAAAAGAATCCTAATATTAATAAGTAATAGACAAAGACAGCTGTAGTTCGCTGGTCTGATACTGCTGGTACTTGAATTGTAGCCTCAGGACTTATTTAAAATGATCTACATTCACAGCTTCAACGCTCTGAAGCTTCAACAACACAAGTCTTTACCTGTCTGCAGGATTTCCTAGAGAAGTGTGTGTGTGTGTGTGTGTGTGTGTGTGTGTGTGTGTGTGTGTTGTCTCTGTCTCAGTAGGCCTCTATGGTGTCTGATTCCAATCCTGCAAACCAGCTGGATTTTTCCCCTGTAAACCCAAACGCTCCCTCCCATCGTCTCAAACACACACACACACACACACACACACACACACACACACACACACACACACGTCTCTGTCTCACTCTCTCCATCTCACACATTCTCCTCTCAGTCCACAGACAGACATATGGCTGGAACATACACTTCAAGTTACATAACAAAAGGCGAAAGGCCATTTGAAAGCCGTTTTATTGAGTAGGTGTTGTGTGTTTAACCTATTTCATCATGATTAGTACTTCTGCCTTATGGCAACATATTACACATAAACTTTGGATTTTTTTTTCTTCTCCAAACATTTAACCCAGTCTCCAAGAAATTACGTTTATACATACTCATTTGCAATCACAAATATGTTTGGGGCAAAGTTTAATCCCACCTGGAAACATTTTTCTTCCCTACTGAGCTCCTAACCTTCTCTGGGACGTCCTGGTCTCTAGGATGTCCTGGTCTTTGTCCTGGTCTTTGGGACGTCCCCAATGTCAAATACATGTTAAATGCAACCGCCAAAGGCCAACTATTATCCATTTCTAGCTTCTCAAATGTGAGTTTGTGCTACTTTTATCTGCTTTATATGATAAAAAAAATGAATTAAACTGAATATTCTTTGGAGGGGGGGGGGTCTGCTAAACAAAACAAAACATTTGAAGAGATCACCTTGGACTTTATCCTGCCATTATATTGATTAATTGATGATTTGGTTGCAGCCCTGGACTACAGTCCAAGACTAAACAGTTCAGGTGGGTTTCCCCTCTTACATAACCCCTACCCCGTGTTCATATATCTTTAAATTATGGTTTGCATTATGAGTTTATGTGTCTGTTATTTTGAATACTTTATCAGCATCTTGTTATATATTTATTTATATATATATATAAAAATATGTTGAAAAGAAAAGGGGAGGGGGGGAATAAAGTTGAGAAAAGTTGCATCCTGGACCTCAAGGCTCAAGTTGTGAATGGAGAGCAGGGTACAACACACACACACACACACACACACACACACCTCCCCCTCCTTCTCTCAATCAAAGTGAGATTAAGGTGATTACCCCTAATAAGAAGCTGCAGAGCCGATCACCAGGCCCCTGATCGACACATTTCCTTTACACCCCCTCCTCCCTCCCTCCATCGCTGATCAATAACTTACATTGGTGTACAGCACACTGTCCATCTCTCCAGCCTCAGACAGCTCGCTCAGGTTCCTGTCCCAGTGTAAAAACGGTTCACTACTGTCGAGGATCTCCATGGTTTCCTCCTCAGACTCTCTCGGCTCTTCAGGCTGGTTTGTTGTTGATTTTGCGGCAAAAAAGCAGCGAAAACAGCGCCGGGGGTTTGTTGCAATGCAGTAAGACTGGAACCAAACTCCACAGCTCCAACTCCGAAGGAAAAAAAAAAAAGTTCCCAAGAACTTGTAAAAGAAAAGAAACAGAAACGCGTCCCAGCTGGGTTAGACTTTGAGGATGAATATTTGTTATGTCAGAAAGCTGTAGCAGTCAGATTGACGATGAGTGTTGTGGTTGTTGTTGTTGTTGTTGTTGTTAATCATCTCCTGGCTGGTTCAGCGTCCACAGGCAGCTTTCTGCAGCCTTTCTTTGCTTTTCTTTCCTCCTCCTCCTCCTCCTCACAGCCCCGACACACAGGAATGCATGGGCGGAGTCACAGAGAAACTGAGAAAATAGGGAAATGAAATGAAAAATAAATTCAAGAAAACAATAAAAGCGAGAGCGACTGATAATAGGAATGCAATATAATATATTGTAGATTAATTGTAGGGTATAAATGTCAATGATTAATCTGGTCCAGCTTTTTATGACCCTAGAGTCAAATTCTAACATTAACAGACTAGAGTTGCCGGTTTTGAATTTCAAAATAAAGACGTTCACTTCTCATTGTCACTTCAAGCCATTGCGAGAAGTTCTTACTTTTTTAAATTATAATGAAGGAAACTTGTGTATAAAAAAGGAGATAGTTAATTCAGCCATTCCTTTTCCTGGAAAAGGCCTTCTGCTCCAAATATAACATTTTAAAAAAATACGGAAAACTATTCCTCATATAATAATCATATAATTATTAAATTTATTTATAATCTTTTTTATTTCTTCAGCTGTCCGACAACATGCTAAAATAAAAATATATATATATATATGTATACATATTTTTTCCTTTACCTTTAATACCAGCAGGTGTATTTTCAGATATTCTTTTCCTTTCCTGGTAATCTTGGACTATATAAATAAAGTTAATTTGATTTGAGGATTGTTCAGCTTCTGATGCTCACTGAAATTGATGATTTTTACGCTTTTGTTTTTAAATCCACACCAACCATTTCCGGTGTCATCCTGCTCAAATCGACGCGGCTTCTGAATCCACAGGTTTCTCCCATAACTCACAGTCCCGCCCACTCCATCTGACCGACCAATCAGATCACTCCTCTGTTCGGGCCAATTGACCATCAGCTCTTACCTCCTGTGCTTTTTTTTTTTACTGACAAGTGACGCATCCAATCAGGAAAGAGTTCGAGAATACCTACAACCAATAACATTAGGCCAAGAATACCTTTGACTTATGCCCGCCCCAACTGTCACGGAACCAGCCAATCAAAGACCAGTTGAAAAATCTAATGCAAGAATAACAAAACTAAATAAAATACCTGCAAAAATAAAATGTTTACATAAACTTTCATAAAAAAACGTTTATATATGTTTTTATGCAAAACATCTGTCAATTTTTCCTCTTTTCTTTATAGTTAACATTTCTAAGTTTGTTTTTAATGGTTACTTGTAACTTTTCCTCCTCTGTTAAGTGCTTTGTAAGAGAAATGATGAAGTTTAAATCTTACATGCTCCGACTGTAGAAGATGAACACAAATATGAAGACAAGTAGTCTAGAAAATAAGGTCTATTATAAAAAAATCCACCAGCAGTGTGACCTGAAATCAACAAGTCTATGACCAGGAAGGAAATGAAAAACAGATAAGAGTGATAAGTGAAAGAAAAAGACAAAGCCGAAAAAAGGACTAGATAAAACACCAAATACATACAGTAATGTTATAACTGCACCCAACTCAGGAATGTGTCCAGAAAAACTGAATGCAGAAGGGACAGGGGGGAAACAATGATACATTTAATTGAACAGGCTTCCTCTAAATTTGCATGCTGGTGTCTCTCTCTCTCTCTCTCCTTTTCTTTTTTAACCCTGAAGCATTTCAGTAAATACACACATTTCTCTCCAGCTGAACAACTTTCATTTACGAGAGATTTGCATGAAGAAAAGTCACAGCTGACATTGAACAGACAAGCGAGACATACAAGAAGGAACATCTGGAGATGATCTATATTTTTTCTTATTGTCAACAAATCCAATGAAATGACCACAATTAACCTGCAGCTGCAAATAGTTCCTAGCAAACGTATAAAAAGAAGAAATCTGACCATCAGACTGGTAGGTTTCACAGTCTTCCTCACCTAGAAACCATTTCTGATTCATTGAGTTTTTACTAATGCAAAGAAAAACTACTATAACCTCAGTCTAAAGGACACAAGTAAGAGTTGCTCTTAACAGAGCTACAACATCTTATACTGAGTCATCAAACAGTGAAAACATTTGACTCAAACTTGTATGTCAAACATTATTCTCATACATCCAACTTGAGTACACGGAAAAAAGGGCATAAACTGTATCTCTGTAACGGTTCAGTACAAGTAGCACGAATAAAACCATAATCAGTACGTGTATTTATACTACACAAGTGGGCTCGTTCAGTTTCTCTTGATGCCTCAAGGTGTGCAGGAGGCGTCACAGTCAAACGTGACCGGAGTGTCACAACATAGTCTGTCCCCCTTCTACTTGTGTATGTCAGTTCCTTTACTTGGTGGCGTTCAGGTCCTCATTCGTTATTTTGTAGAGAATACAAAAAGAAGTTGACTTGTTGTTGGGTGGAGCTTCAAGTTCTGTCTCGGATGTTGTCGCTCAGGAAGACGATGTTGTCTGGAAAAGAGTAATCAAATTCATTTTCTTATACACTAACCTGACATGAGAAGAAGCTCCCTAATAGCGAGCAGGTTTACATGCACACTAACATTCCACTATTATTCGGAATATTGTCATATTATACTGGTCAAGTAAACAGTATATTAGATATTTCGGTTGGGAAGGCCAAATTTAGCATTTTCCGATTAAGACGGGTGGGATATTCCTGTATTATTCGGGTTTTTAAAAGTTTCTTTGGACATATACAGCGCATTCGTAATATGAGTCTCAATCAGCCTCTTGTCTGTTTATGGCTTATGGTCAGCTGCGTTGCTATGGTTGCCGTACACAAACCAACTAGCCGTCAGTTTGAAAGGCTGCAGACGCGATCAGCAGGATTTTGCTCACACATCGCTATGACGACCTTTTCAAGAAGCTGGCTGAAGGAATGAAAATGGGAGGCTGTGTTCACATGGTCCAACAAGTCCGCCGCCGCTGGTAAACTTTGAATGAGGGAAAAAAAAAAAATTTGTATTTTGCACGGCTACATGTAAACTGAAATATTAGCGGAATAATCACTTTCATTAGCCATGTAACCACCTTAGTTGGAATATCATCTTTTTTTGGAATAAGTGCAAAAAAATTGAATATTATGCTCATGTAAACGTAGACTACTAGCATATATTCAACAATTATTCAACATATGACAATATTCCATATTCAATATGGGTCATGTGAACAACATATTCCGCTCGGATATGTAGAATTGGGCTTTATTATATGCTGGGATTATTTGGGTTTTAGGAGCATTCTTTCATGTATACAACGCATTCTTAATATGCGTCTTTTTTAATTTTTTTTTTTTTTTTAAAACCACAGTTTGCGGCACACCGCCTCTTGCCTGTTTCCGTTCAGCTCTGTGTGTTGTGTGTGTGTGTGTGTTGCAGGGCTAGGGTGGAGATGCATGGCCAAAAGAAAAAGGAGAACACAGCTACTCCTGAACATGAAGGAGGACTGGGGTGTTAACAGGTTTTTGCTATTGAAATTGAATGACGAGGCATCTTTTCAATACTCTATACTTTAGAGACAATTCGCTGAGTGGCCATAAAGTACTGAACTCGCCCCCCCGCCCTACATCTGATGAAAGCCGGTTTGTTGTCTGACCTGCGATGATGGTGGTGGCCTGGCGTCTGACTTGGTTTTTGTCCACATATTCTCCGTAGTCCAGTTTCCCCTCTACGAGAATCCTTGACCTGGAAGAGGAAAGAGAGAGAGAGAGAGAGAGAGAGAGAGAGATCAGCCACATGATGGTTCCTCTATTGTGTGTCTTGGTTGGCTGACTGTGATGGTGGACACTTCTGAATCTTCACAGTCCCTGAATAACTTTCTCTGAAGGCAGGGCACCTAGATAAAAAGGTCTCAACCTTTTACCTTAAGTACTTTTTTGCAAACTCTTATAAACCGCTGGCCAGAAAGGACCTAAAGGTATGACAATGATTTGCATTGCCACATCTCTGCAGGTTTGAATAAAAAAGGAGCAAATAATAAAACAAAAGCAAATAAACCTTGATGCCATCTGGCTTTAGTTTCTCACATTGGACAAAAGCACAAAGTGCCTGCTGGATGCAAGCGCTATAAATAAAATCCTCTAACCAACTCATGTGTCATTTTATATTACGATATCAATATATATCATGAGAAAAGTCACTTATCAATTATTGTCAGTTATCAATTGAGACTGACTAATACAATTAATTAAATACCTGACAAATTAAAGTAACATCGCCACACTGATGTAACAAAACAAAACAAAAAAACCTGCCCATAATGGCTCAGTGCACCCAGAATAATTAGAGGGATGGACACCATTGTACACAAAATCTCTCACTGTGACCAATGTCTATCGTCCCAGCCAGAGCCATCTGCCAAATTAATGTTTTGTAATGTCACGCAAAATATTTCTAGAGTCCTCACGGACAGGAAACAGCAGCTGTGTTCAGCTTAAATCAGATGTGAGGAAGCATACAAATGGACAGCAGTGTAAAGTGTCATCCAGTTTTTTTGGTTACAAAAACTTCCCCACAGGAATCCTCTGGAACTTTAAATACTTTTAGCCTCAGCTGCTGTATGTTATAAAAAAAAAAAAAAAAGAAAAAGGAAAAGCTAAATTTGTACAGCCACTTTTAAAGCCTTTAAGATGCTGAAGATTTTGCATAGAGCCTCACTTTTAGATATGTAGTGGTCCAAGACGCCAACCACAAAACCAAAACGCATGTCATCCCTCTCTGTCCACACTTCCTGTCTGCCTCGCTGTACGGTACACTATAAATAAGCAAATGTATTCGAGGTGTAGTCCTTGGCCCGTCCAGGCGGCGTGTTGCTCGTACCCTTTCTTGACGTACTGGTAGGCCACGTCTCTCAAACCAGGTTTGAACACCGACACGCGATGCCACGTCGTCTTCTGACTGATGTCACCTGGAGTCACAAAACACAGCACGTACATCAGCCTCATGGACACCACACCGCTTTTTGCACACTCCCACCATGCTTTATACGCTCAACATTAGCACAGTACTTAGTCAATATTTTGCACTTTTTCTTAAAGATTGTTTTTGGGGGGAATTTTTAGGCCTTTATTTCCACAGGACAACTGAAGACATGAAAAAGGAGGGGGGGTAACATGCAGCAAAGGGCCGCAGGTCGGACTCAAACCTGCAGCCGCTGCGTCGAGGAGTAAACCTCTATTTATGTGCACCTGCTCTACCAACTGAGCTTTCCTGGCTACACAAACACTTTGTTTTTTTTTTTTATTTTAAAACATATTATTAACAAATCTTTAAATTGTAAATGTCTATTTTTATTTCAGATTGTTGACTTGTGCAGTATACCATTATTGCTTTTCTCTTCCTGTGTTTATTGTGACTGTTTTAAATTCCTTGTATGTGAAAACCTACTTGGCATTAAACCAGATTCTGATTCACATAATGGACTCTTACAGTCTACAGGTGACTAAGAACATTGTATAAACAGACAATAAAAACACAAGTATAAGTGAACCTTCACTGAAGGCTGTCTGCACTGACTTAACAGGGTTTCCTTTTTTATTCATAATTTAAATATAAGACGGTGAATGATGTATAAGGGTTGGAAATTAATGCTTGAGGGTCAGACACAGTATTACAGTGCCTTTTTGTGTCGTTCACCTTCACATGCTGTACACATTTAAAAATACAATAACAGTAATGTAGTATGTGTTCACTTTTAGGGACAAAAATCAGAGTGTAACAATGACCTCTAGTGGCAAAATACGACACTTCAAGAGCAGATTGTGAGTACAATTTCCAGCTAGTGGCACAGTAATATCTCGACTTATTTAACCACCGGCTCCATGGCCAAATCATTCTCAAATGCTCAACCCATAAATAAGTCCATAGGCTGTCAATTACCCGTTCAACGGGAATGTAAGATCACTGTTCTGTGAAAACCATGTATCTCTAAAACACTAATTTTTCAGCAGCCAAGAAGAACAGCCTTGTTTCCAGCTCTGTGACAATGCTCTTCTAATCAGATAATCCAATTAGATGTTGTTGTTTTTTTATTTATACTTTACTGATCCCCAGTGGGGAAATTACAATTTATTATGAATATAAATAATGTATTACTTTAATGGTTTATTTAGCCCAAGTATTTTCTCAACACATAAAAAAAAAAAAACATTCACAAATTCAGTTTGAGTGAAAAAACAAAAATGCACCTAACTCTTTTCACTGGACAGCGACATTAAATAAATGCGTGCACCTACACTAACACACTTCCTGCAGGAAAAACAGGGACACTGGCGAGTCAAAGGATACTGTATTTTAGCCACAACCCTGAAGTGCAGACAGACTTTCACCTGTAGCAAGCACCAGTGTCAAAAGAGGAAGGTCAGACTCGGGGCGCTCTGAGATTCTATAATTCCAGCCAGACATACAGTACGTGGTGTGGGGAAAAATACATATTTGTAGACAAATATGTCTTATCCAACAAACTGGGAACTACATTCTCAGAAGCCAAAGCACTGCTACGTGGGCAGAGTGAATAGCTCAACACTTGAAAAGCACTGTTGTTACTCTCGGCTCCTCACCACGGGGCTTCTCGTGTGCTTTGAGCAAATCATTCCGCCCAAGCAGCAGAAGCAGCAGTGCTTCGGCTTCTGAGAATATAGTTCCCAGTTTGTATACGGTTAGAAGACAGAGTTACAACACGCACAGAGATGAGAAGGGTACGTATGGACTTGTCTAACTCTGGGTGATACGGTGAATAAACTCAAGTCCCAATAAGTCGGCGTGTTCCTTTAAGGAAGTCCAAGTCTGGATGTTTTGTGGCAGATTATTACTCAACAGCTCTGAAGTGTCAGATCAAAACCATCTTAAATAATTTACATGAGCCTGGGCGGGGGGTTTTATTTATTGGTTGATGGTCACAACGTTTTCCACCTGGACAGCAACAAAACCGGACTAAATATCCAACTCTGGTGAAGCCGCTTTTTGTTTGATTGTGCCAACTGACCGGAGCTCTGCCACAATCTTGCCTACTATCAAAAGCAAACTGAAATCTTGAATCTATTTTCTCAGGCGCATGATAAGTTACTATATGCATAATAAACATGTGGGGGTGGCAGTAGCTCAGTTGGTAGGGAGTTGGGTTAGGAATTGGAGGGTCGCTGGTTCAAGTCCCCGTTCGGACCAAAGTATGGTGGAGGACTGGTAGCTGGAGAGGTGCCAGTTCACCTCCTGGGTACTGCCAAGGTGCCTCTTGAGCCCCAACTGCTCGGGGCGCCTTTCCATGGACAGCCCCCTCACTCTGACATCTCTCCATTAGTGCATGTATAGGTACTGAGCATGTGTGTGTAATTCAGGCCTGTGTGTAATGTGTGTAATAACAACAGAGTGTAAATTGAAATTTCCCCTTGTGGGATTAATAAAGTATACATTATTATGTGGGTCTTTAGTTTTTGTGGATTTCTTACCGTTTTTGCATAAAAGAACAGTAAGTTTAAAAATACGGTTTTCCTGTATTTCTATCATCAAGTATGACATGACACTGTACCTGTTGCACTCATCTCTCCGTCTCCAGACCGCCACATTTCATTGGTTGCTAAGGAGAAGATGGTAACCGGGTTACGACCCTCCACTTGTCTCATCACTGGGTCCTGACCCACTCGTCCTAACAGCTGCACACGGTTTATCGCTGGAATAAAGACACAGAAGATCCCCGTTATTAGAAATACATGTTTCATGGGTAAAGAGTAGATAGGTTTAATTAATAAGAGAGAGGAAGTAAAACAGGAAGCTGACTCACATCTCTCCAGGATGAGGCTGGTGTCTGTGCTTCTGTACCGCACCACCTGTCTGAAAATCTGTGGAGGGATGAGATCATAGGTTTACTTTGTAAAGCCGCAAGTATTCGGTGTGCATATTTCGGCATGCACTCGAGTGTTTTTATCTCGTTCTTCTCATCAACTAAGATGCTTTTCTTTGTGCATAAAGTGCAATAAATTAGAGCCCGACCAATAGATCGGCATTTATAATGGCCGATAAATGATTCTTATAAATGAATATTTAAAAAATAAAAACGAACTGTCAACCATGTTATGAGCGTTGGCGTTGCATAGTTTGTCCACCAGAGGACGCTCTATGACGCATCAGTTGGGGGAAAAGTTTCATATCTTAAGTTTGTATCTTTTATACATTTTATTTATCAGACCTTTAATACATTTTGATGTTCTTCTGTTCTGTTGTGACAATAAAACAAATTATTATCATATTATTTTAGTGAGAAGTCAAATAACTAATGTTAGGGAAATCTAATTATGTTTTGTAACGCGTTTATCGGTCGGGCTCTACAATGAATGACTATTAATAGTTACACTGACAGTGTCTGACTCCAAGTTAAGCCTAAGTCTTCCACAAACCTATGGGAAACACAGTATGTGGTCTAGTAATGATCATTTCTTACTCACCTGTGCTGACGCACTTCTCAACATCTTGTCTGTGCAGCGCAGACAGCTCAGAGGACTTCTCAGGGACGGATCTGAACAACCAGAAAATGTGTGGCATGTAAACATGTCATCTTGAAGACAGTAGAAAAGAAAAAAGCAACTGTATAACACTGGAGTCAATTCCAGTGTTATTCAGTACCAAGCAAACTAAAATAATCAAAAGGGGATTTTTTATTTAACCTAATCGAATAAAACAGACAAAACAAACACCTCTCAGGATTCAAAGCATCACTAACTACAGCTATAACTGATCATTCAGTTGAAGCAACACCTCAACAACTGTACACTTAATGTCAGATTTCTAGCAGAAATGTTGCATTAAGTTCTTTTTAGCTAGGGGTACCTAATACACTGGTTACTTGGTGTATAACAGCACACTAGCAGTGTAAAGGGACCCCGGAATCAATATTATCATCATACAGCGAAGTGAATTATCGTTATTAGATGGTTTAAGTCATGACTACAAGATGAGATGTGTGTTGACCGACAAGCAAGGCAGCAACACAATTAACAGCTTTTAGCATGGAGTCTGGTGAGACTACCAGTAGTTATAGAAAGTCTGCTCAGGGTTTCTGGGTCTGCAGACAGCCAAGCTCAGGAATCAAACATGCGAACGTGGACTCAAAGTCACAGCAGCAATGCGGCTTCTGGGTCTCCCGCCATTAGGATGTGGACTTGAAATATATCTTTAAAATTAACGTTTTTCTCAAAATGTTTTGGTTTACATGTTGCTGTAGCTTAAACAGCAGAGGAGCAGCAGTGTGTTGGTAGAAAACGGTGTCAAAATGCGCTGAAAAAGACACAAAAAAAGCTTTTTAAAACTTACCAGGTGCAAGACTTCAGAACAGACTTCGGTAACCTCACGCTGTTTCCGGTCCGTCATCAACAAAGGTCCGACAGTCTTCCGGATGTCGACAAAGTTCCGCTTCGTAACTTAAAATATCGTATTTATCGGTTTTGAACATACACTGTAAAGAAAATAAACTAAAATGAACTACCATTTGAATATTAAACTCAATTTGACATATTTCTAATAATGGCCCTCGCTCACTGCGCCCTTTTAAATGCTTCATCATGATTACACAAACTGTAATTTTATTTAGTATTTTTGTTGTGAAAGTTAATTAAAGATCACATTTATAATTTATCCTTTATATTATTTAATGACAATTTTTATGTAGTGTTTGCCTTGTGTAAATTAAAGTGATTAATAAATACAGATTTTAATATTATATTATCATTTCATCCCATAGGCTATATATTTAGTAAACCACTAAACTATTTCCAGGAGTGCTACAATCTCTATCGTTATTTATGACCTTATGTTGTTGATTGTTGGGATGTAACTGCGGATGATAGATGAGATAAATGAATTACATTGTGGGTGCAACAAAAACAAAAAGGTTGGCTGTTCTGTTCTTGACCCTTGACCCCTAGAACCTTGCCCCACAGATCTCCGACCGAGTGACTTCCCACCTAGAGTTAGTTTCTAACTTTATTACAACCACCAACAAAACTGAGTGTAGGGATTGTGTAAGTATTGCAAAAATTAAGATATTAAATAAATAAATGAAAGTAATTCACTATGTTATATCAGTAATACAAATGCCAAATTTAGCTTAAACTCCATTTATTTTAATATAGCCTGTGACATTTTTCCGTTACAACAAAAAACTGTAATCTTTGTCCATGTAATTAGTGTTCTTTTCCTGTAGCTGGATCAATGACACCCCAGAGGAAACGACAAGGGAGGGCTAGGAATAAGTGCAGCTGAAAGAAAGTGTTTTGAAAGGTATAAAGTCCAGAAAGCAGCAGATTAACAGATTTCTCTGAGCCCTCGTGGACCTGTTGGGAATGTGTGTCTAACTCAGTGAGTCCTTTTGCTGAAACTGATATTCGTTTCATTTTAAGACTTGCCCAAACATCTATTTGTGGGTAAATAGTTGATATAAAGTCTTGAAACTAGCTGGAGTGAATGTCACATATAGCACACATTTATATTTTGTCAATATTTTGCATAATCTCAATGTATCTGGATGAGGCGCTGCATGAATGACTTCAGTATACAAGACCAGATGGATCATTATTCTTCATTCATTCTTTTATACAGTTATGAAATATCCTACAATTTTTCAAAGTAGCCTACTGTACTTAAGAATAAGTCTGAGGTAGGCTACTCCACTATATTTCAGAGGCAAATTTGTACATCTCAATTACATTACTCCACTACTCCACACATACGTTGACCTCACAAAATGCAAATATTACTTTTTGTCAGTACTGCAGTTTGTATGTCTGTTCAGAGCTTGGTGGTGTATGTTATGTGTATGGTAATTGTCATTTTTGTGCATGTTTATACTTTTAACCAGTAGTGAGGTGACTGTCTTCAGGACTTTCTAGGACATTATATTTTGAAGTGTTATAGGCCTATACCTGCCTCCTGCATTTTGTGGTTTCATCTACATAAATAAAGACGTTTTTGACCATAAATTGGTGTATAAAAATGTATCAGAATGAAGGAAATGACGTCTTTGACGCTCAAAACAAGTATCTAGACCTGCATTCAAAATGTAAATGTAGTAAAAGTAGGCTACAGCAGCCCCCTGACAGTAAAATTATATTATTATCACGTTAGTAGCCTATAGTCGGCTATAGTAACTCCATGCAGAATAAGATGGAAAATAAAATGGTGATAAAGTAATATGCTATTTTCCACGTTGGAAAATGGCATGAACCATCATGGTAAGACCATAAATCGTTAATAGGTACCCAGTATCCAGATGGACTTTATGTAGTCCATTGGAACAGTGTAGTTTTACGCATGGTTTTACCACGGCAACATCCGCCTTTGCATAATTACGTAATACTTACGTAGTTGTTGGAGAAGTGTTAAAAACACACGAGTAGCTACGTCTCCTATACTCTTTGAACACACCAAGGAGGAGATTTGTTTTTGACTCTTTGACCGCAGAACATACAGTTCTCACGAGATAGCGGGACAGACCGCCTGCAACAGATCACCACGCCGCTACAACTGGCACAATTACAAAACTGGTACGTTCGTGTTGACTTTAAACTATAGCTTATACTGTACTCCAAATGCTAAAGGAACAAGTTGAACTTTGTGTCTGCGCAGGATCGGATATCCTACTGTACGTAGGCTACAGGTTTAATATTGACAACTAGAGGACATTGGAAAAGTTGGAAAATTGCCCTTACACCAGTAAAAGTCCAGCACTCAAAAAGTATTATCAGTTAAATGTTTTTTACTGTTGTAACTGGTTGAGATGCATTTAGTTCTTATTTAGTAATTTAGTTTCGTGGTTCCCAACACTGATTTACAATCAGCAAATCCAACACCTGAGAACATGATCCTTTTTATTTATTTATTTATTTATTTTTTAAATGATTGCTTTTAAATGATCCTTTTCCATGTTATGGCTTTGAATATAGCCTTCATTTAACACACACACACACACACACACACACACACACACACATGTACTCACCTAAAGGATTATTAGAAACACCTGTTAAATTTCTCATTAATGCAATTATCTAATCAACCAATCACATGGCAGTTGCTTCAATGCATTTAGGGGTGTGGTCCTGGTCCAGACCATCTCCTGAACTCCAAACTGAATGTCAGAATGGGAAAGAAAGGTGATTTAAGCAATTTGGAGCGTGGCATGGTTGTTGGTACCAGACGGGCCACTCTGAGTATTTCACAATCTGCTCAGTTACTGGGATTTACACCCACAACCATTTCTAGGGTTAACAAAAGAATGGTGTGAAAAGGGAAAAAACATCCAGTATGCAGCAGTCCTGGGGGGGAGGGGAATGCCTTGTTGATGCTAGAGGTCAGAGGAGAATGGGCCGACTGATTCAAGCTGATAGAAGAGCAACTTTGACTGAAATAACCACTCGTTACAACCGAGGTATGCAGCAAAGCATTTGTGAAGCCACAACACGCACAACCTTGAGGCGGATGGGCTACAACAGCAGAAGACCCCACCGGGTACCACTCATCTCCACTACAAATAGGAAGAAGAGGCTACAATTTGCAAGAGCTCACCAAAATTGGACAGTTGAAGACTGGAAAAATGTTGCCTGGTCTGATGAGTCTTGATTTCTGTTGAGACATTCAGATGGTAGAGTCAGAATTTGGCGTAAACAGAATGAGAACATGGATCCATCATGCCTTGTTACCACTGTGCAGGCTGGTGGTGGTGGTGTAATGGTGTGGGGGATGTTTTCTTGGCACACTTTAGGCCCCTTAGTGCCAATTGGGCATGGTTTAAATGCCCCGGCCTACCTGAGCATTGTTTCTGACCAGGTCCATCCCTTTATGGCCACCATGTACCCATCCTCTGATGGCTACTTCCAGCAGGATAATGCACCATGTCACAAAGCTCGAATCATTTCAAATGGGTTTCTTGAACATGACAATGAGTTCACTGGACTAAAATGGCCCCCACAGTCACCAGATCTCAACCCAATAAAGTATCTTTGGGATGTGGTGGAACGGGAGCTTCGTGCCCTGGATGTGCATCCCACAAATCTCCATCAACTGCAAGATGCTATCCTATCAATATGGGCCAACATTTCTAAAGAATGCTTTCACCACCTTGTTGAATCAATGCCACATAGAATTAAGGCAGTTCTGAAGGCGAAAGGGGGTCAAAAACAGTATTAGTATGGTGTTCCTAATAATCCTATAGGTGAGTGTATATGACTTATAACGGTGAACAATTAGAAACATAAATAACTAAACCCCTACACTTAAAACGTAACTTGTGCATGTGTTTTCATTTCTCCACAGATGATTATCGACCATGTCCGACACTGTCGCTCCGATGCTCTCTGTGTTCCCCAGTCGGGCTCTGGTCGATGAAAATTTCAAGGTGGTGGTGGAGAATCTGCCTCCGGGATCTCCAGTGACACTTCACTCCCTCCACCAGTCTGAGGACAAGGACTACTGGGAGGCCTACGGACACTACATCAGTAATCACAGAGGAACCGTGTCTGGTGGGTTCTCATCCTTTTTTATCTCCTTAAACGAATTTTGAGCCAACATTTCATACAAATGTCTAACATGATGAAGTGAGGGCATTTTATATCCTATAGGTCAAAGGTTAACTACCTTGTGACATCATGATATTCAATGCCATAACCCAGAAACAGAAGTGGAGACATTTGGTCGGACACTGAATTGGTGACACTGATAGGACTACATGCAATTTCGTTGTACATGTACAATGACAATAGATAACATTCATTCTATTCTCTTCTGTTCTATTCTATGTAATACATATCTTGGGTGCCCACCTTGAAACGATTGTATAGATCTTCTGTGCTGCCGGGTTGAAGATGTGTGTGAAACATCCATGTTTCTTAAAAGTTGTGGTAGGTGGCCCTTTTATGGTGTCATTGGGCAACACTTTGACAGCGAATAACTTTACATTTGAAGCATTTAAAGACTTTATTTGTCCGTTTTTTACTTCTAAAGAAACACAACAATGTATAAAAGGCTCCGTTACCTTATATCTCACGTTATGGCTCCGTAGCAGACAATCGTGTCATAACCACGCGACTTACTGTTGCATTGTCGACAAATCACTGTATTGTCAGAAGAAGCTCACAGACAGTTTCAACTTAGATTAGCTGTTTAGGTTTAATTACTAATGTTAACTAGCATTTTAGTTAGCAGTAATTAGCATGTACCTATGTTATCTTCTAACATATACCTACACTCTGTCTCTGCAAGATTGGGAATGATTGAAACAACAACAACAACTTTCAGACAGGTTGTTCACGTCACATCTACGCCTTCAAACTCAGTTGGAGGCTGCACAGTAACGCTCAGCCATCACTGGAAAAGTGCTTCTAATATCCTTCACTGGTCTCCAACCAGAGCAACAGGGTCTGTTTGTCCGTTTCTTTAACTGTCTATGTGTGGGACGGAGAGTGGGGAGGGACAGCTGCAGGAAGATATCTCACTCTACAGAACTTAAATATTTTTTATTCTACCCACTGCAGCTTTAATGACTTTTATAAATATGCATCAAACTCTTCACATCATAAATTCTATGAGTAAGGGAAGACATTGATGTAAACTGCAACTTGACTGGTTGGCGGATGCATACAATCGCAACGTCATAATTTGAGTGTGTTTATGCCTGTAATTTACCGTGTGCAGTGAGTGGCCTCATGTCAAAAACATCTATCTATCCACATTCCTCAGATTTTGTATAATTTGTTTTGTTTACATTTTAATGCTTTTGTAGTTGCAGATGATTTGAGTTTTGGGGGAACGTACACAGGAAAAGAAGCCATGGGTTTGTTGTGGAGTATGCGTCCTGTCCCAGGCAGCCGCAAAGGCCTCAGGTAATACGTTAAAATCATGGATAACCTTTTTGTTATATTCAGTTAACTGTGAAAAAGGGAACAATGGAAAAATGCCTGTTACAGTTTCCTAAAGCCCCCTACTGGCATCTTCAAAGATATATATTTTTCTGAACAACAGTTCAAAAGCTCCCAAAAATATCAAGAGAAATCTGGGGATGTGGGGTTACCAGACCTCTGTAGCCTGCTCCTCATCTCCTCTGCAGGCTCAGGGCTACATTAGCCGCTGCTAGCATAACACATCTGAATCTCTTGTCTCTCTGTCAGGTTGAGAAAGAGGAACGTCTGCACCCCCCTGCTGGTCAACATCTCCGTCTACAGGGGACATGTAGTGGGGGACTTCAGGGAGCTGGCTCCTCTGGCCTCGTCGCTCACAGAGAGATGGTACATGGCTCCAGGGCTCCAGAGGATCGAAATCAGAGAGAAGGAAGTGCGAGGGACCCTGTTTATACCTCCAGGTACACATGCATTACCCAATGAACGACTTCCTCGTCTTTTCTTCCTTTTGTTGGTCGTTTAAAGAGACATTTTTGTAAAAAAATTTTTAATGATTAACAATTTCACACAAAACATACAGTTTTTGTCATCACCACCCAGACAAAAAACAAGAAAAGATGACAAGGTGACCACAATATTCAAAACCATACAAAATAATAACAAAATATATAATACAATCCAAATGAACACATGTATAAATGACAACACCAGAAGCCCATCATACACGTCTCTCCCCAGCATAAAGCTTCTTAGGAGCCCTCCAGAAAGCTCAGGTACTTTCCCCATTTCCTAGTAAAGACATCCAACCTGGCAAACCGCTTATATGACACCACCCCGGCCATCTCACAAACCCAAAGTTGAATTAACGGCACCCCATCATTCTTCCAACCCCTTAAAATAATCTGTCTGGTTATCATTAAACTAGTCTGGACCCAACTTCTTATGTGCTTATCCATCCTGCTTAGGATTGATCCATTTCCCAGAACAAATCATCTTGAGCTGAATAGAACCTGGGTCTCTGCAGTCCGACATAGGTCATCGTGTATCCCAATCCAAAAGTATTTTGGCATGATTAATGAATGGTATCTTTTAAAGTCCATAAACTGTTTGTTTTTGCCTCAGGTCCAGGTCCATTCCCCGGCCTGTTGGATATGTGGGGGGGCGGTGGAGGGCTGGTGGAGTATCGTTCAGCCTTGCTGGGGTCTCATGGTTATGCTTCTTTAGCGCTGGAGTATTTTGACCCTGGCGAGCTGAAGTCGGCAGACATAGAGTTCAACTATTTTGAGGTTTGTGTTGGATATTAATATTCATAATATTCATATAAATGTCAAAGGCTAATCTCACATGAATGAATAATGAAGCCATTATAATCTGTTGTCTTTTTGTGAAGTGCATGTATTTTGAAATAAGAGATGTAAAATTACCATATTCAAATCCCTGCTCGTTGACCACGGTGGCACAGACATTGGTCTGAGGTACTAACTAAGAGACACACACACGCAACACACACACACACACACACACACACACACACACACACACACACCCTCTCTTGGTGGGGGAAGTAACTGGTAGTAACTTTGTAGTTTCCTCTTATGTACTTCTACACAGACCGCGTTTAACATTGTGAAAGACCATCCTCAAGTGATGCCGGACAAAGTTGGAATTTTTGGTCTTTCACTCGGCGCCATGTTGACCGTCCTGTTGGCAGCGGAGAGCAACGTTATCAAGGTGAGTGACACATGCTTTTTATTTAGCCTTAAATGTGTGGCTGTTAAACCAGGTGGCACAGCGGCAGGTTTAAATATTGAAAACCTGCAGAAATCTGGGCCCTGATAGCCCACAGATAAATGTCAAGTGTCTCAGGGTGTATCGTTGTGTTTTGTTCCAGCCTTCCTGTTGTGTTTGTGTCAGCGGAAACCATCTTTATCCACGGGGGGCGTCCATCAAAGAAGTCAATCAAGTATTGTTCATGTAGGTATTCTGCTATTCTATCAGCAACATAAATACAGTACACAAAGTGTCACAGTTGGACTAGTCTCACTTTGCCAGACCATCTACGCGCTACAGAGCGGAGGAGGGTCTGGCTAGTCCACTTAGAGTTCCAGGATGGGAAAAAAACGGGTTCTGGTTTATTGGCATTTCTTTAAACCAATCACAATCATCACCGCATGGAACCGCTGTAAAATAGTCGTGCGAGAGAAAACTCAGATTGGACAGTTAGTCTAGCGAGCTGTCTTAATTTACCCTGCAAAGATCTGAGGAGCAGTTAACCATAGTCCTCAGAAATGCACCAGAGTTTTAAATTCCAACACAAAGAAAGCGGAAGGTACCGGACACGTGGCCCAAAATGCATGCATCCACCGGAGCAATCCCGGATGCGGAACTTCAAGGATATTGACTACAGTTGGACTAATGGGAAGAATTACTTGTGATCGCAGGAAATCTGACAAGATACGCCTGGATGAGAACAACTATGAGATATGGCGAGAGATGGGTCTACCGATTCCTGATGATCCCGCTCACAAAATAGACGTGAGTACACATTGCACTTAAAACACACAAGGATTACACTGTATTGATTTGCTTAAACAGATATCAACCATCTGAAACGGTGTCCTATTTCTGTGGCTATCTTATCCATTTCTTTTTTAAATTCCAATGCAGCAAGATGTGACAGACGGTGGTGATAATGCACATGTTGATATTATTGTCCTGTGTCTGACGTTTTAGCTGTCCGTCCTGCAGAAGTAAGATGAATTTTACAGTTGGATGGTCTCTGGTCTCTTCTGTGGCCTTCATCTACGGCAGAAAGTGCTCTGATATGACTCCAGTGTGGCGTGCAGAGAATTAGAAGCATTGTCCATAATACTGAGTCATTGCCTCAGCATCCTCCTCTTTGTCACCTCCACCAAAAACTCCAGTTCCACTCCTAGGACAGAACCAGCTTTCCCAATGAGCTTATTTAGTATTTTAGCATTGGCAGCTTTTACCCTGCTGCCCCAGACTTAGTGATAAACCATCTGCACCATTGTTCAGCAGAAGTTGCTAGTATCAGCTCTACTCGGCCGCGGTGCTCCATCCTCCTTTTTCCGTTGCAGATTTAGTATCGCCTCATGCATGAGGCAAGCGTGGCTGGTGGTCGTCATAGCGACGGTCCAGGAAACTGCCGTGACCTAACATGCCACACACACACAGAACGTCACAGTCAGAAGACAAATTAGTTTCAAAAGAAGCTGGAGGCAGCAAAAAAAAACACCGCTGGCTAAACTATTTTTAAAAATGGCTAATTTAAAAATTCTCTTGCAGGTCTCTTTGCTGTGTGCAATTGTTGTTTTCCTCTGTTGTCCCCAGCTCATTTCTGTCCCCCTGTCCCGCCCGGCGACAAATCATAAATAATAAAACAGACAAAGGAGTATTTTAAAACTCTTGTTAAAAATCAAATCTGTTTGGCACAAACCTGGCTGTGAGGCAGGACAGGTTAAAATAAATAAATAAATAAATAAATAGTGCCCTTGACTCATTGGTTTATTCTACAAGCCCATGTAAAAGTCTTCTTTCTGGTCATTTCTTTTAAGGTGGGGAGAATAAACTGTCCAATTATAGTGGTGAACAGCCATGATGATCAGAACTGGGCCACAGTGGAGTCTTCTGAGGATGTGAGTTAACCACCATCAAAGAACTGAAAAATAAAGGCTCAAATCTACTAACTCAGTTGTTTGTGCTAAAAAAAAATCGGGCTTAGGGGTTTCACACTTACTGTAACACTACAGAAGGGAATTCAGTTTGTGTGGTTTTGACTTGACTTTTGACCCTTAGATGGCCAAGATGATGCGTGCAGCAGGGAACGAGCACCTGCTGACCAGACTTTACTACCATGATGCTGGACATCTGATTGAGCCGCCATACACACCTCACTTCAGAGCTACTAACTTTGTAAAGGACACAAAAGAGAAAGGTGAGTTCTGCAGGGTCAAAAGAAAAACCCCACATAATATTAAATTAAGTTAGCAGTTCACACAATAGAGTAACGTGAGCTGTATTAAACGTCTTTTGCTCTTACCAGTGTACCGCCGTGTGTACTTCGTCCACAGCAATGCCACTAATCGGTCCCAAATCGTTGCAGTTAGAGTAAATTCCATGAACATATTCTTTGTAAATCTTTATACTCACCGACAGAACCAAGCAGGCCTGCCTTGTTGCACGATCCAAATTTTCTTCAAAACTTGCCATTTTTAGCGAATAGCTTACTAGCTCGCAGTTGTTGTTTCCCAAAGCGAACACAGTTTGAGAATGACAACACACAGAGTGGAGGCTGCAGAGCTTGACCGCCAGTAAAATGAGATTTTTAATAAAAATCTAAAACTATATGCGGGCAGATTTTGTTTTGAAAAATGACAAAAGCCAACATTTGGGGTTTTACAATTGCAAGCTGAATATTAGATATCTACTGGAGAGCTTTTTTTAATGCACAGTTTAGCTATCAAGTGGTACCGTCCAGATGATAAATGTAAAAACAGGCAGAGCAGCTATTATGAAAAAAACAAAAACAAAGCTGCAGTCATTGCTTGCAGGTGGCACACATGTTCAAAAGGGCTTGCCCAAGTCATAACGTCATATTTGGAATGAATACTATTTAGAATACACTGATGTACTTTATTCTGCCTTACATATCCATTAAAATCCTCCTCTTCTGTCAAACACAACATTTTGTTCTCAGTGATATTGCTGTGGGGAGGACAAACCAAACCCCATTCAGATGCTCAGGAAGACTCCTGGAAGAAGATCTTAGCTTTTCTACAGCAGAATCTGTACTCCAGCCCAACTCTCAAAGCCAAGATGTGAATGATTACACAAGCACAGCTCGCCAACAAATCATTGCTGGAAAACAGAGTGCTGTGTGACCAGGCCATGTTAGTACAGTAACACTACTGTTCATTGGTTCCTCACTGTGCTGACCATGTGCCTTTCTTTTGATCAGCTGAGGTTGTGGTCGTTTTGTTCAAATTGTACCTCTTCATTCCGAGCAATACATTTTAGCTTAAGTATCTGCAAGCCCCAACCTTTGATAGTGATATAAATGTAAGTTATTGTATGATTGGAGAATAATTTGTTATATTAAGAATATTATTAAGAAATTATTTTTTAATGCACTACCTGCCTAGTCTGGCTATCACCAGACCAAGCTCAATCTTTTAAGATTAAACATTGGTCTGGGGAGTCTGCTCTGTATATTCTACTGCAAGAGGTGTGATCAAGGGGGATAGTTCAAGTGACTCTGTATGCAACTGGATATTCCTTCAACCAATCAGACCAACCGTCTGGGTGACGTAGCAGAAACAACGGCATCAATGGGTTTCTGCGCCTTCAGTAGCCGTCATGTTGAATGTAAATAAAAAAGTTGCTTGCGTCTCTATCATCATCATCGTGGTAAACTGCCAGTAGGTGGATAAGCCAGTTTGTGATTGGTTCCTGCAGATTTGTGATGGAAACAGGATAAATAAATGTACAGGTTTCCAGCCAGAGCTGCAGGGCAAAATCAAATTGGTGGCAGTAGCTCAGTCAGTAGGGAGTTGGATTGGGAACCTGAAACAGTTTTGTTTCAGGTTTAAAAAAAAAAAAAATGTCCCCAGCTGAACAAAACCAACTATTTTGACCTTCAAGACTCATCTACCCTCACATCTAAATTCTATGTATGTTTAATGCTGAAAACGTCATGTCAAATGTCATTTTTCTATTCTGTTCTTAGCTGCAAACAATATTAATTGATCTTGATTAAACTAATTTATTCCAAATTGCTCTTTCTTTCATTGTTACTAAGATGTTCACAACTTCACCTTCAACTTTACAACTATTTGGAGCAGCTGAGGACTGCACATTTACAGGTTCAACTATAAACACTGGACACATATCCAAATGTCCAATACATATACAAAGGCAGAATTCAAAAGGGAAGAATGGTCATACAACAGGAATGAATGTGTTTAATGCTTGTTAGCAGATGTTGCTGATACGCCAAACTAAGATGGTGAACATGGACGTTATATCAACACTAAACATGTAAGCATTTAGCTCAAAGCACTGCTTACTAGACTTGCTTAATAATACTTAGACTTTGGTAAAGGCACACACTGTCACAGTCCTGTGTTCAGCTGTAAGTGCATGTGTGTTTGTGTGCGATTATCTGTGCAAAAAAAAGTCAGGATCTGCTGGACCAGTCGAAGAGTCGGCCGGCTGATTGGGTAGTGAGGCGGCAGCTTCGCCTGAGCACATGACAGCTTCACAGAGTACCTGCAGGGAGGAAACAAAGATCCTTCACCTCAGAGCAATACATCCTGAAAACAGTTACTTAAGTACTGAGGAATCGTAACGACAGCAACGCTGTTGGTGCATCCGCATGATACAAGCCTTCCGTGATCACGTGCGCCTCCAACTAGGCCTGCACGATTCGGGGGGAAAATATGAATGGAAGTTTTTTGCTTAGACTTGATATCACGATTCTCTGCCAGGATTTTTTTTGACTATGACAAAACAAAACAAATTAGTAGTATCAAACATAGATTTATTTTGGGGCACCTATAGCACACTGAGCATCACCACAAGCCTGTAAACATAGAGGCTTCAATGAAGAGAAGGGAGAGCATCGCAGTGCTCGGGAGCGCTTTATAACCTATTCTATACAGGCTATGTTTAAAACTCACGGGAGAAAGCAGTAGCGTTTGTGATGCAGTTGGCTCGTAAAATTAATTGAGAATTAAAGTTAAAAAAATAAATTAAATTAAAAATTTAAAAATTAAATCAGGAAAGTGAATATTGAATCAAATAAATTAAAATAAAGAGATGTTGAGAGTCTTAATTATGTAACTCATCTTGAATGTAAGGACTAGTGACATTTCAGAAAATGGCACGATTCAATTCAATATTGAATTTCGATTAAAAAACGGTTCTCAATTAAAAAAACGATTCACAGTATGTACATGTAGTTACTTTTCCCATGTGATAGTATACACGCCATTACAAAAAAAAAAAATCTATGAATTGATTTTGAACCTGTAGAGCTTGAATCGTGATACGAATGTGAATCAATTTCTTTGCACACCCCTAAAACGGACGTTCATTAATATCAAGAAGTTACGCACTAAAGCTTTAAAACATGTTTATTAAAACAGGTTGTACTGCAGAAAGCCACAGAAATAGACTTATAAGGAGCAGAATTAAGTCATTGGACTTTCAAATAAAGACAAAAGTAATCTCTGGTTGTTTAAAATGCACTAAATCACAGACAGTGTTAATTTAATGATGCAAACCTGTACTATAATCTACCCAGTAGTATACAAAAGATCTGGCTCCACATTGACAACCCACTACATTAAAATACACATGGCAATAAAACAGAATGATTTTTGATGATATTATTCTATAATAACATGACACTTAAAGAAATCACTCTGCATAATGAGTACTTTTACTTCTGATACTTTAGGTAAAGAAATCTCATGTACCACCTGTAGTACTCCAAAGTACCCCTAGGGGTACACATACCCCCCATTTGAGAAACACTGCTATACCGTGGCCCCGATACTGGTTCATTAAGGATACTTTTTTTCCGATACCAATTTTATAAAATCTATTTTAACAAAAAGAAATGACATTATATAGAGGCATTTTTCCATACTCAATACTCAGGAGGCACTTGGGTCGGTGCCTAAAAATCCTGAGCACAAAAAGACCTGCAGCACAAACCTGAACTCCTCTCTGAAGTGAAATTGGAGGTGCTGTGCCAGCTGGCTGTTAGACTGCAGGCAGGCCAGCAGGAGGCGACAGCGCTGGAACAGCAGAACAGACTGAAAGGGGCTGAGAAAGGATTCCTGCCCCTCTGACAAAACCTGCACCACCTGCTGGGCCTGGTAACTGATGAAGGACAACTGCAGATAGACAAGGAGACCAGTTATAAATAAAGGATTGGTATTTTAGGTGATACCAATCCTTTTAATATGCCCGGCTCGGACCCATCACCGATCCCCGGGACTTTTCTACTAAAAAAAGTGATAGGGGGAAAGTTTACCAGGTGAGGATGAGGCAGCAGGACGCCGAGGATCCAGCCAACAGACAGGAAGTTGTCAGCAGAGGAACATCTGCTGGCCTAAAACATAGAAAGGGTAAAAGGGTAAGAAAGGGAAAAACAATAAAGTGTGAAGTCACAGGCTGAACTTCCCCCACATTATACTCATTCAAAATATGCATTGGTCAAATAATTATAGTATATTTATATTTCTTAATTAATTAAATTAATTAATTATAATTATTATAGTTATAGACAGGCAAAGGTTATGTAAATTGTTGCATGGTTTGTGTTGTTGTATCTAAAATGATGAGATTATCAGTTAAGGATTATACATATGAGAGTATAATATTAGCAGTGTCAATGCTCAAACAATTAAAGACAGGGACAGGTTAAAAGTAGATCAACTGTTATTTTTGTAAACCTGCAGTTATAACTCACCTCGTGGCCTGAAAGCAGGAGCTCGAAGAGCAAAGAGCAGGCAGCATCCAGATACTCAGCTAGTAAGGCCTGAAGCTGACAGAGAAGGCTCACAATAACAACAGATTCAATTAATAATAATATTAAGGTGAGTAGAGAGCAGCTCACCTCACAGTCAACCAGAGATCTTTGGTTCTGTGTTTGTAGCTCTGCATCACATATCAAGGCAAGCAGCATTCGGGAGGCCAGGGTACCTCTGCAGGGAGAGAGAAAAAATTACTTTTAAAAAGGGAGTTTACAGCAGAAACAAGATTTATCCATTAAAGTTTTAAAGGATAAAGTTCAGGGCAATTTTTATAGCAGAAAGACTTCACATGAGAATATACAACACAAACCACACAACAATTTACACAATAAAAACAGCAATAAAGACAGCAGCTTCAGCCTGAGTCTAAGAATGAATAGTTGCAGAGTTGTATTTGAATAGACCAGGGGTGTCAAACATACGGCCCATGGGCCAGAACCGGCCTGCAAAAGGGTTTAATCAGGCCCACTGGATGATTTTGCAAAGTGTGAAAATTGCAAAGAAGTAATTAATTCCAATTCCAAATTTACCACTTTAAGCTCAGAGAATATCCAAATTCTTTTTCCGTAAATTTACGACTTTAATCTTAGAAATTAATAGTTTTTCTCAGAATATTACCCCACTCTCCCGGGGTTATTTTTTCCTAAAATGGCCTTTGAATGCTGTTGTAGCAGAAGAAACTTGCATTTGCCAACTCTTGTTTCTGGAGTGGTTTACTGGTCTGGCCCACTTGAGATCAAATTAGGGGTATGTGGCTTATGAAATGAATTTGACACCCCTGGAATAGACAGAGGAGAGGTGGAATGGTTACTTTTTGGCAGAGAGCAGGCTGAGTCTGGCTGGTTCGAGGTCCGTCTCTCTGAACATGATGGCGAGCGTCTGTACGACCAGAGTGCTCAGTCTGAACAGAAGCATTGAACTGGTGAGACTTCATCCATACTATACTACATGTTATACTAACATTTAATAATACTCTCTGGACCAACAAATACTCAGTGAACTCATTCAATTCTGGTTTAACATACATGATTTAACATACAAGGCATACACTTGTACTTACACACAGCCAAAGCCTTCTTTCTTCTTAAATAGCCATAAGTGTGTTGTGTAAAAACAAAGCAGCTTATAACCTCAAAGGCCAATTTGGCCTGATTGTATTAAAAGGTCTTTGAAGCTTACAGTAGTTGATCTTCTGTGTGGATTCCACTGAGGCTCTGACAGCCGTGCAGAGATTCCTCCAGAGTCTGAACCAGGAAGACGCACACCTCGCTGGTCTGAAACACAACAGAGAAAGTCCTCACAACCATATCAACTCTAGTCTATTGTTGCTTTTGGTCCGTAGGGCTGCAACTAAGCATTATTTTCATTGTCAATTAACCTGTTCAGTTCATAAATACTGCTAAAATGAAAAAGTAAAAAAATAAAATAAATACAAATATTTGTGTTATTTTAACATTTAAACATGACACTAAAAAAAGGAAACATTTTTGAAAGAAATTCCACTTGTTTCCCCCATTATTTTTATTGGTTGATGAAAAAATGAAATGAACAAATAATGTTAAGGAGGGTCCTTACAAGCACGTGCTTGAACCGCTCACCTTCCAGAAGAGTCGGCGCAGTGCGATGTTATGGTGAGCAGCAGTTCTCAGCTCCTGCAGCAGCAGGTAGAGACTCTCCACCCGGATCCCCTCCTGCAGGAGCTCAGAGCTCAGCTGACCAAACAGGTGAGCTGTCCGCTCGCAGCTACACACACACACACACACACACACACACACACACACACAAATCATAAACGATCAGAGTTTTTACAGGTTTCACCAAGTCGAATTTAATACCATTATGAATGAAATTTAAGACCTATATCATGACATAAAAAAAAAAAAAAAGAAGAAGTCAGATGTCAGAGTCCAGAAACATTAGCTGTGTTCCAAACCGTTCCCTCCTTCAGCTTTTATTAAATAGTGAACTATATAACGAGATTTCAGACACTTACTGAAAACACATTGTTGCGTGACTTGTGTGTTGTCTGTGTGAGGGAGGCGGGGCGTGCCCAGCATCATGTAAATAAACTGAAACAAAAATACTTCTTATACGTCCCTGAAACGAACCGAGCACTCAGGAGTCAGGAGCAGAGTAAAAAGGTTGTCTATATGTTGTCTGTTAAATTTCCACTGATTAGAAACGAAAGTCTGCTTCGTTTTTCTTTTTCAGTTTTCACAGTAACTTCTGCTTCTTCTTCTCCTCTGGGGAAACGGCCGCGTTACATTCTAGTATACGGGACTAATATGTCAAATTAGCAGTGCATTGTGGGCATTTTACAGTAGATTATGCAGTGAATGAAATTAACCGCGAAGAATTCAAACTATTTCCGTGATAGGGAACGGTTAAGAACACAGCCATTGCCTGAAACAATTCCCCAGTTTCCTCATTGGCATTATTAAACTAGATTGGCAGCAATATAAGCTGCATGTTGGTCTCATTTGTAGTTGAATTACAATTACAGCGAATTATATTTGGACTATCGACAGAAAGAACTACTTTATAAAAACTAAATTTCTGGAAATGTTGGACTTTTTAAGACCCTGAATGATTGTGTCTGTTATAGTCCTGCACCGCGTTACAACAGAGCTCGGTTACCTGATGGCAGGAAGCTGCTTTCTAGAAGAGGAGTCAGACGAGGCACTGCACCTCCCTCTGAAGAGCGTGTCTAACAACAGAGTGGACCTCTGAACAACAGGGTTGAGAGGCACACACACACACACACACACACACACACACACACACACACACACACACAAACACTTTATTGTCAACCAATCCCATGAAGACCAAACAAAAGACTGAATTTCCCTTCGGAGATCAATAAAGTATTTCTGATTTCTGATTCTGAACAATGAATTGACCCTACTAACAAGTATTGTCTGAGTATCCAAAGCCTGATTTATCTTCTTCCTCTGTGCCACAGAGCTTCCATAAACCATGCACACACACACACACACACACACACACACACACACACACACACTGCAGTTTATCTTTGACTCAATCCCACATACACCATCCTGCTGCCACAAATACTCACTAAAGCATCATATGTGGATTAGTCTGCAGCTAAAAATAGTCCCTAACAAATGCTGTTCGAGTAGTGTTTGCTTAAAACTACAGTGATCAGCTGTTTAAGGAAATCACTGAGCCTTTCTAAAAAAATAAACAGTAAGCTGTTTTTAAAGATTTACGTCTGTTGTAGGGACCACACTAGACTGAGAGCTAAGACAAAGGTCAGCAAGTGGGAAAGTGCTGAGAAGACAGACTAATACATTGTTGGTTTTGGTCTTTTCATGGGAATTGTTGGAAAAAAGAAAAACAGAATTAGACCAGACTTTTTCTTGTCTCCATCATCACTCACAATAACGAAGCTGTTCCATGAGCTCTGTATATGGAGGTAAAGTCTGGATGTGTGTGATATTGCGTAAAGATGCAGCTCAGCCTCCCTCTCCTCTCCGCTGTTCACACAGTCTCTTCTCAACAGGCGAGACAGAACTGAACCGATCCTTTTCTGCAGCTGGAACATCACATTATCAACACATAATAGAGGGTGTCATCTTCTGTGCCATTTTGTATCTCTAAATGATTCAAACCAAAAGTAGAAAAAGGGGCTTAATGCAGCCTGTACCTGGCCAGTGTCAGGGATGTTCAGTCTGTGATTTGAGGATGACAGAGAAGAGGTGGGGGAGCCGTTGAGAGAGTAGAGAGAGGGTGCTGTGGCGACAGATTGGGTGGGAGGGTGTGGGACCCTCAGGAGGCCCAGAGTCTCCGGGTTTGGACAGGAGGCAGAACGTGTGGGTGGTAACATGTAAACCACCTCGGTCCCCATTTCACTGGGGCTGCTGATAAACAGGGAGGGAAAAAAGGAAATAGATGGATGAGATTAGGGCTGCATGATATGAAGAAAATATGTGATAATGATATTACATGCTATGTTACAGATGTTAAAGTGTACTTATTTCTGCTATGTTACAGATGTTAAAGTGTACTCATTTCTGCTATGTTACAGATGTTAAAGTGTACTTATTTCTGCTATGTTACAGATATTAAAGTATACTAATTTCTGCCTTTCTGTTGCTTTCCACATTCTGCTAAAATACAACTAACTGCTGAATTTATTTCCAACATTCTTATATTGAACACATTTAATACAAAACGAAAGATTGTTACAATTTAAAGTGCAGTTTTCTACTGATACTCTCTTTCAACTAACCCAAAATATTAACTCAGCGTCTTTCTCGTTGCGTTTATTGCGCATCAAATATTGGGATGATGATACAAATAATGAGTTACTGCCATGACCAGCACCTTTGGATGCTTTTTATATACAGTAGACCTTAGTGGTCCCACTAGAGCCAGTCCCACAATTTCCTTTGTATGTGCCATTTCTGAGTCTGTAGCTTTTGAGGTGGAGAGAGAGGGGGGCAAGGTGCAGGGTGTGGCCTTGACCAACTGCCACTTTGCTCGTTTGAAAGCCATGATGTCTCTCTCTCATGGGTGGGCCAAATTCTCTGGGCGGGCAAAGCAGAGACAGGGGAGGCAACCTTGCTCCTTATGACCTCATAAGGGGCAAGATTCCAGATTGGCCCATCTAAGCTTCCATTTCAAAAGGCAGAGCAGGATACCCAGGGCTCGGTTTACATCTATCGCCATTTCTAGTCACTGGGGGACCATAGGCAGGCTGGGGGGATGCATATTAATGTAAAAAAAAAAAAAAAAAAACTCAAAGTGAAATTTTTTAATGCCATGGGACCTTTAAGGTGTGTAATAAAGCTGTGTGTAATATGTATGTGTATCTTTGATAGTAGTGGGCATTCAATTTATTGAACAGTTTTGTATTGCCGTAACAGAAAATGACCAAATGTGCTTTTCTTCAATGGAATTAGAAGGTCACCTTGTGTGGTGCTTCTGGTGATCGGACGGCTGTTGTTACGTTGGATAATAAATGAGTTGAAAGGAGGAGCGATGAATTTTGTACAACCGTTTTTAGAAGTCCGATGATGTGAACGCAAGTCATAAACATGGGATCCATTATTCTATCAAACCTTAAAATTGTCTCTCTAGTTTGAATTTTTTTTTTTTTACTGATGTGTATTGAGCATGATGCTGATGAGTATTTAAAGTAGAAAATATAAAAATTATGACAAAGAATGTTTGTTAAATAATTTAAAATGTTTGATGGAGAAGCGGTGGGATTAAATAATTGTATAATTCTTCCCACTACTTTACAGACAAAAAATAAAAATACAAAAATAAATAATCAAGTGTTCTTTTGATGTATTCACTGTTATCTGTATTATTATATCTGTATTATTATATCTGTATTATTATTATTTTCTGAATAACCTGATTTTCTGTTTTATTTTACATGTTTAAAATAAACTTCAAAGAAAGAAAGAGCACATTACAGCCAAATGTGGGTTATCGTTTTGCTCACAGTGAAGCTGTGCAGTAACAGCTGCTCAGTAATTTCAACATAATTATTCAATGGCTGTAAACTGCTTTCATTTCCCAAAGATCGATTACTTCTTTGAGAGTGTGTGTGTGTGTGTGTGTGTGTGTGCGCAAACACACAACACACAGAGGAATTAAAGACACAACCAAATAAAAAAATGGTCTCATGATGGTAAATGATGTTTAAAATGCCATACATTTGCAGGTTCAGCTTCTTAAATGTGAAGATTTCCAGTTTTCTTTGCCACACAAGATAGTGAATATTAATCGTAAATATCTGTGGTTCGACAAAACAATCAATATGAAGATGAAGGCTCTGGGAACTTTGGATTTTAAATTAGTCGATAATGATCTATCTGGAAACAAATAAATACATTTTGGATCTCAGTCAAAGACAGAAATACAATTCCGGTTGTTGATTGTGGTACTTTTTAATTCCTCAGTGAACAGTGACAATGAGTAGCAGGGGAACTGAGGTGAAACATGTCTCTCTATATTGAATAAGTCATGAGCTACCTGAGACACTGGAGAGGATCAGTACGGAGTCAGGAAAAGTGAGGCAGCCTTCAATTAACATAACCAAAAGAGATTTAACTTTCTGTGACATGTTTTGGCATTTCGGTGAGGACACAAGTCTCTCACCGCACACACGCACACACGCACACACACACACACACACACACACACACACACACACACAGGTATTTAAGCCCCTAAACTTTAACTCTCCTTCTCTCTTGTAGTCCTGCAGACAAAAATAACTGTAAACGTTTTATAGCTTAAAGAGTTTGTCTGTCTCCATGACTACCAGACAGAATCTGTACAAGGTTTTTTGGCAGTCTGCAGATGATCTGCATCGGCGTTTTATTTGCCTGATTACCGATAAAGTTAATTAATTAAAAAGTGCGCTACTTTGGCTCGGCCAAAGCTCTGCGTCTGTCCCTCTGCTTCGGTTTCACTCACCACTGAGTCGGACTTAATGTCCCCAGCCTTGAAAGACCAGTATTGGTCCACTCCTAATCCGTCCAGCACACTTTGGACACACAGGAGGGGTCACAATAATAAACTAGACACAAAAAGTTGCAGGGCAGCTGAAAGTGTCAAATGATTGAAGAATAATTGTGACTAAAAAGAGTGATTGAGGGAAAAAAAACTCTCATTTAGCATTTGGTTCACAGTAGAGTCATTGGTGACAATTTATTTTCAAACCACCTTTAAAGTTAGCAGGAGGCGAGTGTTTGATATTCAGTTGAAAAGTAAAAGCAACCAGTCAGTCTCAGGTTCCCTGTGTGTGTGTGTGTGTGTGTGTGTGTGTAATGCTCACCTGTGTTCGGGATATCCTGTCGGGGAAATAAAGGACAGAGGAAGGTTAGAGTTACACTAACAAGGTATGAAGGGAAACACGTGAGCACATGAGCTTCACTGCTGTTGTTTGTTACAGATTTTCATATTATTAGAAGTAACTCATATTTTAACCACTGTGACTGCTTACGATATCACGTGACACTTCAACCACGTACAACACACACACACACACGTACAACACACACACACACACACACACACACACACACACTTAAATTAATACAGCCATGAGAATTTATGTAAAAACACTTAAAAGATGTTTACTTTAGCTAATTACCAATGATATATATACACATCATTTATGGTTCACATTTGCCATTTACCCCTGTGAGATCACATTTATGATCAATATGATCAATTTGTTTTTTTGTGAGAAAACAAGGAAAATCAATTACAAAAAACATTTTTGTTCATTATTGGTGCTTATTTCTGAGAACTTAATCAGAACAGGTGAAAGTGCTTGAAATGTAAGAATGTTGTAACTTTGTGTGGAAATAGCAGGTGCAGAAAGACAGCGTAGTGTCATAGCACCTACACTTAAATACACTCAGGTCCAGTAGACCTGAACACCTCATATGGAATAGTTATGTATAGTTATTTTTAAGTTATTCTTTTACGTTATTTACAGAAAATGAGCCAAGGCCAATGAGTTGAGACATTATATCATTGTTAATGTTATCTAGTACCTTGCAGGTTGTAATTTTTCATTAAATCAGCCATGCAATGCACTGGCTGGGCCATCTGGAGCAATTTTGGGGTTCAGCGTGCATCTTGCTCTAAGACACTTCAAAATATGGCAGGAGGAACCACCAACCCTGAGATTGTGGTAGAACTTTACAGAAACACCATGTTGTGGTAAGATGAGACAAAGGGAAAGCTTAGTCTACTTTAGGTCACATGAATATTTGCAATTAGTGTAGGCATACAACCTATTTTACCTCCTAAGCCACTGTCTTAATGTCCTTGTAAACTTTGGGCCATACAGGGATCTTAGCCACAATCTTGTCATTATTAGCCCAATTTGCAAACCCAATGTACTGATGTACAAAACTAAAACAGCAATACATATGTCACTGTCCTTATTCTTACAACTGCACGTTATTTGTTACGTGGTCAATAACATTTAGTTAGTTATTAGTAAATTCATTTAGTGATATGACATTTTCAAACAACTTTTTACCTTCTAATGTGTGTGTTATTGTTGGGTAAAGGCTTGGTCTGCGAGGTGAAAGTCCCACCCTCCTGTCTCTTCTCAGCCAATCACGGCCCCTCACTGCAGGCTTGTCAGTGTTGTAGGTGACTCGGATGTGCTGGCAGAGTTCCTGGTCCTTCCCACGGAGGAAATCTGGGAGGTCATTGACCTTAAAGAGATGAAATGGATGAAACAGAGATGAAGATCTGTAAGAAGGCACATCGTCTCATGACCTTAATCCAAAAACTCAGTTATTTATTGTGTTTTAGATTTCACTTCATTTTTTGGCATCAACAAAATATACAAGGTATAGGATGTATCAATATTCGTAAATAGTTAATAGTAAATAAATAAATAAATTAGATGTGGTATGCACTTGCAATTGAAAATGTCCTATTGACATTTTACAGATTAAATTATTATTTGTTTTTCAATTTAGATTAACCAAGAATGATATTCATCTTAGGTATAGGATGTATCAATATTCGTAAATAGCTAAATAAATAAATAAGATGTGATATGCACTTGCATTTGAAAATGTCCTATTGAGATCTGCTAATTATAATAGACAGTGACATTTTATAGATTAAATTATTTTTTCAATTAAGAATAATCAAGAATGATATTCCTCTTAGTCACAGTCCCAGACAGTGAATATTTTTCTGTCAACCCACTAATCGATTAATCGATTTCATTCAGTTGTAGGCTAGTCACAGTGTTGAAGCAGCTTTACCTGAAAGAGTAGAATGAGACTTTGTAAACTCACCAGCTCGATGTCCTGCACGTCTCTGAAGCAGAAGGCTTCAGAGAGCGTGCGCGGTGGGTACTCCGTTAGGTACACGCGCTCGTCGCTCAGCACCACGTGCATGTACACCTTATTGATGGTCTCCGATTTCACCACGCACGGTTCATAGGCTCGGATCCGCTCGTACACCATCTGTTCCATGTTCCGCTTCAGGAAGGAGTCCAGTTTAATATTTCTGCGGGAAAGGAGGGCACCGGAGCCGGTCCGAGCCATGCCGGCACCGACGGAGCAGTTAAAGACAAGTTAGTGACGCTGACCTCCACTTTGGCGCCGGGCAGGTGAGCCGGTGTCGCTTTCTATCCGTTAGGTTAAAACTTTACGTAGATAGAAACTACTGAGCAGGTGCTGGTGGTCCTTCTGTCCCGTTAACGTACACTGAGCGGGTGCTGGTGCTCCTTCTGTCCCGTTAACGTACACTGAGCGGGTGCTGGTGCTCCTTCTGTCCCGTTAACGTACACTGAGCAGGTAAACTGCCGCTGTCTCGCTTCATCAGCACACACGTCTCTCTGATTGGTCCGTGCAGTGAGCAGGGACGTTGCTGATTGGCTAGGAGATAAATAAACATAAATACTTTGATAACAATTCGGAGCACTTGTTTTTACACTAGAACACAATTGTTTGTTTTTTGTTGATCTATTTGAAGGTCTACATGCCAGGTATAAAATAGATAAATAAAATGTATAATTTCTTGCTGGATTAATATTAATGGAATTTCATGTAAAATGTTATTTGAAAGGTGGTTAATGTACACATTTAGTTTTACAAGATCTAAAGGCAGAAATTCAGAGAAAAGAGTAGTAATACTGACCATTTAAAAACTCAGTCCAACCAAACTGCAAAGTACAAAAAATGGTGGCTAAACATTAAATTACTATTAAAGAGGTTGTTTATTTCATAGATTTTCCTGAAAGTAATCAAACAAAGTAGAAATAAACCTAGAGATATGCACTAGAAAGACATAATCATGAGAAGATTTCCACTTGATACCAGGCAGGTAATAATGTAATTAACTAATTTCCCATAATCAATTTGCGATTCATATGAAATCTTACATAAATATTGACCATGAACATATTATGAGCACAAAGTGGACTCTAAACTACAGGTAGCCTACAACATTAATGATTTTTTGTAAAAACAGTTCATATGTAGCTTTTAGGATAATGCATTTGTAACATAACAACTGTACATCTAATGCAGCACTTACAAAAGTGTTACAGCTTGAATGATAACAAAAGGCTCGTTGAACTTCTATTGCACATGAGACTAAAACCATTAAAATCAGAGAGGTGTTGTAGTGATTTGACTGCAGTCCAGTCTTGAGGGCTGCTGAAAGGGTTGCAAGCCACCAGGTGTCACTCTCCAAAGCCCCAAAGCTCCATGTGAATTCATTCACCATCACCAGTGAAAAGTAAGAAAAGTGTTGTTGCTTCCGGGGTTTACCACTTAACCCTCGTGTTGTCTTCACTGTCAGACCCTCTCGTGTCCCTCGGGTCAAACAATTCTGAAATAAAATTTTACTTCATAATCTATTAACAAATAATGTCTTTATCTCAAATTTATAAAATTGAGATAACATATATGTTTAGGGAATGCAATCGGTCTCTACTAGATCACAATGAAAAATGGAAGTGGGGTTTGTTTTTTTTGTCATAAGGTCATAATTCATGTTAAAAATCCACTATGTGATCATTCTTATCTTGGAAAAAACATAAGCGGTCATATCCAGAATAATTTTCTAAATTGAGTCACACATGTATATCACAGGAAATAATGTAAGGATATTGATTTTCAGGTAGAAATAATTATGGTAATGAGGTTATAAAAAAAGTTATGTCTCTTCATCCTCTTCTTTCAGGGTGGTGTCTCCTTTGTTTTCGGGAAGATTATGTATGTGTGTTTGTATGTGTATGTGTGTACGCATGTGTAAAGAATATAAAAATGTTGTGTATATGTGTGTATAAGGGGTGTATGTGTGTGTGTGCGTGTGCGTTACCTTCATACATCACAGCCAGGTGTCAGACTTCTGTCTGTTACGACTTCTTCTTCTTGTCTCCGCAACCTTTCACACACACACACACACACACACACACACACACACACACACACACACACACACACACACACACACACACACACACCACCATAACAGCTATTTCCTTTTGTTACTTGTGTCTGGTACAAAACAGTTTCTAACATTCAATCATATTCCTAAACTTTAATAAACTGTAATAAAAGCTAAGCTAACCATCAGTGCCTTTGAGCCTATTCATTGTACAGGGAATACAAGTGTATCCTCCTGGAACGTAGGACCAATTTCTCATGATTTCACACAACTCATAGTAATGAGCAAAAATAGGCACTTTTAATACTGAGAATTACACATCTAGATTATAATTAGTTTTGCATGTCATTAAAATAATTAAGGCACTACTTACTATTACTTGTTACTGCTGAATAATTAAATGAATAAATTATTGTGTGACTTTAAGGCATTTTAGGTTGAAGTAAACCTAGAAAATGTAAAAGAATGTTATGCTGTCATCCTTTTCTGCCTCATCTTCCTCCACCCAGAGAGAGAGAGAAAGAGAGAGAGAGAGAGAGAGAGAGGGAGAGAGAGACACTCCCTCCCTCTCCCCCAAATGGTCAGGCAGATGGCCGCCCAGGAGGAACACACTCAGTCTTTTATCCAGCTCAGTAAGAAGACTAAGTCACTGTATACAACAGACTAGGCCCTAAATAATCTGGGTTTGTAGGATGAAGCTGCAGTTGTTTTTCTTTTTATTAAAAATCACTTATCAAAACCCCCAAAATTCTGTCTGTCACACATAATAAAAATGCCTCTAAAATAGCTTTATGAACAGGGTGAGACACAGGATTGGCAGAAGATAATGAAGGTAGCAGACTGAGCGGAGGATTTAGAAGAATAAGCCGAAGGAAAAATTAAATAAAAAAGAATGAAAAGAGAAATAAACACAAAAAAGAAGTGAACATAGAAGTTCATTCTTGAACTTGGAAACAGCAGCTGTGATCAATCATTTCTCATGGCCTTGCTTAGCAGATAGAGTTGTTCATGAATTAAAGATTCACAGTGGACAAGTGCAACAGATTTATGGGTTATTGTACTCCTGACTGTGGTTCTGGTCAGCTGGGTCGCACTGTACTCCTTCGTCCTCATCATCAGTGTGTGTTTTTGTGTAGCTGCAAACGATTGTGGGCTGACCGGTCACACTGTCGTCTTTGTTCTGCAGATGAAGAAAAACAGTCACAGTTTCACCAAAGAGAGACACACAAACACACACACACACACACACACACACACACACACACACACACACACACACACATTATGGTTGGTGTTAACTTTTAGACTGGTAATGAGGTTATAAATTCAAACTCTAAAAAATGTGACCATGCTTTTACTGCCACATTCACGAAATTGGTGTCAGGCTGGAGAAGCCTCTGAACCAGTCGGCTATATGTGGACCCTTTTTTAAAAAGTCTTCTGTGATCAATATTAAACCTAAACTAACCTGTGTTCTTGCTTCTTGTATTATTTTTTGCACTTTTAGCTCTTTGTTATTTGGAGGAATTTCATGAGTGGTGCATTGTGTTTTGTACCTATTTCTCATTTTGGCTTTTCTGTGAGATAATTGTTTTTCTATATGCATGTTAACTGGATTTTTTATTTTTTTTAATATTTGTCATGCTAAACATTTGTAAATTCACAAGCTACCTGACATTCTATAAAGTAATTAAAATTAGCTTCAATTTTACTAGCATCAACTTTTAAGTGATAACCCCTTTAATTGCCTAGTGTAGGCTACATTATTCTGAAATGGACCATTCTGAATTTTGATTTAAATAAATACTTTTGTATTATACTTTTTGGTCTGTTACCTATTACATAAATGGATTTTAGTAGTCCTTTACAAGATGTAATTTAGGCCTAGTTTATTCCTGTTTTTCTTTCACAATTAGCCTACCACCATCAGTGTGTTTAGCTATTTAAAAAAAAAAGGACAACAGAAGCAAAGAGGAGCAAGAAAGAAAAGAAACAGAAGAATAAAAGAAAAAGAGAAATTTCTCTGTTTTCCTCTTTATTTCTGTGGGTGTTGAGCATGGTGTTCATCAGTTGATCTTCTCTATTTCCTCTCAACAGGTCTGGGGCGCGCGCACACAGGACACAGAGCTGCATCTGTTGAAGGCGCGCTCCGTCCACCCTGCTCCAACCCCAACCAACCGACAGTTGACGGAAGTCATCGAACGGAGCCGAACCGAGCCGAACGCGACACATCCAAACTGAACCTATAAATTGAACACCTAAAAGCTGACAAGCGACGAGAGTTACATCCAGATAGGCTATTATAGGCTATATAGCTAACTTTTTGATAGTAGCTAACACAGTGAAAACACAGCAGGGATGACGGCTCTAAGCAGCTGGGAGCTGTGCGTGAAGTACGCCCTCTTCATCTTTAATTTCGTCTTCTGGGTAAGTCATGGCATTTTAAATAATAGTGACGAAGTAAGCTCCTGTCTGGGAAACTAACGTTAGCTTAAAAAATACGGCTCGATTTATTTATGTCCAATGTAAGAGCAAAAAAATGATAATATTATTATAATAATATTAGTGGTTAAATGTAACTTAGTGCATTTACTCAAGTACTTTTCAGGTATTTCCATTTTATGTTGCTTTGTGCTTAATTTATACAATACAATTCAATATTTCAATTTGTTAGACAGGGCATTGAATTTACATCTCTACAGTTTTTGGACTGAAGCCATTCTAATGGTTTTCAACAGATAACAGGGATGGTCTTTTTGGGTAGCCTAATCTATGCAGCCATCTATTGTTGACATTGTCAGATAGAGGAGTCTCCCAACAGGAAATATAGGACCAAACTGAACTGCATAAGCCAATGTTACTGACAACATGTACTGTAGCTGTAAATATCAGATCAGTACTCTATATTGCTAAATCATGAGAAATAAAGTGGGATTTATTCACTGGAGACCCGTTGAGGAGAGCAGAGTTGACATTTTGGACCTGGAATTGGAATTTTAAGTGTGTGTGTGAATGCACACAAGATGCATTTAGGACACATTGAGATCTGATTGCTTAGATCACATTCGGAGGTGGTCTGGACAGCACTTGGCTACATTCTTTTAAGCAGTGTGTATGTGAATGTGAATGTGTCCTGGGCCCCACTGAACGACCGCCTACTGAACAAAAGACACTTTTTATTAACATTTTTAACTTTTTCTTACGTTTTTGTCTCTTTTTTTCAACACTTTTTGTTTTTTTTCCTCCGTTTGTCTATTTTTTGACGTTTAACACTACGTATCACTAACTTATTAACTTTAGTTTACAGTTATTTTTTTAATTTATGGTCAATAAACCTAATTTTTAGGAAATTATACCCAATGTTTGAGTTAGAAAAGCAGAAATTAGGAATTATTTAGACTAAAATTAAAGGAATGGATGTTGATGGATAATCACAGACTGGAATATGTCAACTTTTACTCTCAATACTATTTCAAAACCACTTCAATTTTTTTTAGAAAATTGAATAAGACGTCCCAAAATTAATGAAAGTAGAGATTTGTACTTGCCAAAGAGCGTTGTGTGGAATTATTAATGTTATTTTGGGTAGACAAAAAGAACATTGATATAGGAAAATGGGTCAATTTGACTCGAGGACAACATGAGGGTTAAGCGCAGTGATCTCAAATCGCGTAAACTGGCTTGTCCACAACTTCTGAAAATTTCCAAAAGCCCATAGAGATGCATTAGAAGTGTGTCAAACATCTTGGGCAATTTGGTTTACCTTGAACATGCCAAGAAATAGATCCAGCCTGTATCGTTTAATTGCTTCATTAAATTTCCAGCAGACTAGCTACGGGGAGTGCATAGCTGCCAACCGCTAAATAAAAAAATAAGAAATTGGTCTTTTTCCAACACAGAAGTGAAAGTGAGATCCCAAAATGAGTGGTCACTCAAGACACATGTGGAGACGCAGTCTTATGTCATGTCTGAACTGACGTAATCTGTGCCATTTATGTTAGATGAAAAATTAGCTTCACATGGGCACATGGTTGGGCTTTTCTGACCAATTTTTGGACAGAAAATTCCCAAAAATACTGACATGGGCCTGTGATTAAGGCCAATCTGTCTATAAAGGGCCAATAAATTGTGCAATCAGTCTTGCATTGCCAGACCTTCCTTCACAGCAGAGGAGGGTCTGGCGAGTCCACATAGCATTCCGGGATGGGAGAAAAACGTGCTCTGGTTTATCGGCATTTCTTTAAACCAATCAAGCGCTATGCATGGTACGGAGCAGTGATGCCTCTGCAAAATAGCCTGGGGAAGGAACTTGTTTTGGTGGAATGTGTGCTCACCCTCATGTAACAGAAAACTCGGATTGGGCAGATAGTCTAGCTAGCAGTCTCAATTTACCCTGCAGAGATCTGAGGAGCAGGTAAGCAGGGCAGATTAGAACACCAACACAATGGAAGTGGAAGGGAACCCACATCCGGGCCAAAATGAGGGACATCCGGCGGCACCGGTGCAATCCCGGAAATGAAACGTCGATATAGACTATTGTGCAATCGATGCTTCTTCACCATTGTTTTTCTTCTACCACCTTCAAGTCCCTCCTTTTTCCTAAAGCCTTCACTTTTGTCTCGAGTTTACCGCCCTCCTCTTATTTCACTACCTTTTGTTTCTTCTTCTTCCCTCTACAACCATCTCACTTTTCTCTTTATCTCCTAATTTTTTAAAAATAATTTGTGACACAAAGATCCAGTCTGGAGATGCACACCAATACAACAGGTTGCAGCATGAACAGTAGCATATTTGTCAAACTAGATAGATCTTGGCAGAGAAGGGAGAATGAAGGGAGAATGCAAAGAGAGTGAGAGATGGGGGGGAGATTTAGCATCTCGGAGACAAAGCTAGTGTTGTTGGTTTCACTGGATCCACTGGAAGAGGAGAGCAGCTCGAGTTACCTCAGCAAACAACGCTGAACCCAGCCCCAGGACGTGCATGTGTTAATATACCGGTGTACCATGGCTCTTCATCCACATCATTTTCTGCTTCTCGTTGGTCTTAAATTATTCAAAACTAGGCAGAATATTGTTTTCACAAGTTCTCTTGACTTTTAATTCATTATTCATTATTCATTAACGAAAATCAACAACTCCTCTATCTTCTTCTCTCTCTCTCTCTCTCTCTCTCTCTCTCTCTCTCTCTCTCTCTGCCAGTCCCTCAGCAGTTTTTTCACAGACTTCCCAGAAACCTAGTAATCAATTTAAATAATCAAGTGATTGTTATTCTTATCACTTATCGCTTAAACATTATGATTATTAATTCAAAATGTGAGGCTTTGCTGCTTGTCTCTGTTTTGTATAAATGATTGATGATTATCTTTTGAAATGTTGGTGAATTGGTTGGTTGATTGGTGAATAATAGTAAAATGATCAATATAATCAGTGCGTTGCGGCCTTACTCTAGCCAACAAAACAAATGTGTGTAAATCGTAATGTGTAACTGTGACAACATACAGTGCAATAACCAGTCTTGTATAAAGTACTTGAAAGCAATACTTGAGTAAAAGTACTAGTATCTTCACAGAAAAGGACTTTGGTAGAAGTTAAAGTCACCTTTTAGAATATTACTTGAGTAAAAGTCCTAAAGTATCTGATGTTTTCTGTACTTAAGTATCAAAAGTAATTTTCTGATATTAAATGTACTTCATTATTAGAAGTAAAAGTAAAAAAAAAAATCTTTGATTATAAACTTTGTGGCCAAAGGTGTGTAACGTTATCTTCAATACCACTGTCGTCAGGGTGGTCATTGTCTGTTACCATGGCAGCAGAGCCGGCACCACTTGGCAACAAACTTGGAGCAATTGAAGAGCAATGAGTCGCCAAAAACTTTTTTTCAGTGTAACAAATTTCATCTGATTTTATTTTGTAGTGACGAGTAACTAAGATACTTAGGGGAAATGTAGTGGAGTCAAATTATACATTTTATTTAGGAAATGTTGTGGATAAAAAGTAAAAGTTTCCAGAAATATGAATAACTAAGTACTGATAGGAAAATTCTACTTAAGTACAGTGACTAAGTATTTGTACTTTGTTAAAGTACAACACTGGTGATAGAATAAAGTGCATCAACCTTCTTCAGCCAATTTCACCTATGCTGGTTCGTACCTAAAAAGCTGCATCCCATATTTCCTTATATTAACGGCTTCTTTTTATTCTATGCAGTGGCATATTGCTGCCTTCTATTTATGAACAACATTGGCTTTACTTATTCATATCTTATTATAAAGACCAAGACAAAGAAAGGGGAGAGAGGGAATAACACACAGCAAAGGGCCACAGGTCAGAATCAAACCCACAGCCGCTGCATCAAGGCACAAACCTCCAAGTGCGCCTGCTCAACCAACAGAGCCAACCCAGCCACCCATCAACTTCTTGAACATATAGTCCAGTCATCCAGATTTAGAATGGATCATATCTAAAAGGTTTCTCCAGCTGTTCCTAGAGCTCTAAAAAGCGTACTCCTTTGTCGTGAGTAGTTCTTGTATTGGATCAAGACATGTTTTACCGTTTCCTCTCCACACTCACATTTTCCATCCTGGTGTTTCCCAATAAGAGCCAACCCACTCCTAAGCGCACAATGCCCGAGTCTTAACATGGTTAAAATAACAGAATCGTGTCTTTTGCAGTCAACATTGCTCTTTGCTTTCTCCACTTTTCCCTGAACCTCAAAGTAGATCGTTCCTTCCCTTCTCTTCTTTATCCTATGTTTTCTTCCACATTTCTTTTATTGACTTGTTAATGATTGAAATCCACTCCGCTGAGCCAAACTCAACTAACCGCTTCTAAGGCTTATATCCTTGTATCTTTGGTACTAATTAACCTGCTTGTCAATTGCATTCACCTGCTCTGATTTACACCTCGAGAGTCCTCTGTTGTTCCACTGGAACAGATATCCCGCCCACACCACCTTCCTCCTCCTCTCTCCACCTAGTCCCTCCCACACTGACTTCCTAAGTATACCCAGGTGAGCCTTGCAAGGGTGTGGTTCACAAAACAAATCTTTTCACTCTGTCCTTTTTCTTCCTCCTACAAAGAAGACAGTTTAACTTTTGAACAGAGAGCACTCGCGTTTGGATTTTCTTCATTAAAAACATCTAAATCTTGATCTCGGAGCCATGGGGGCACTGCAGTGTATCAAATACATTGTGTTTGGGTTCAACTTCCTCATCTGGGTATGTAGTGCAACTTACACAATGGTAGTTGTGGTTGATACATGACACTCTGGGTTATTTAAAGCTTGTATCGTTTTCAATGAGAGGCTGCTTAACTTTTCTTTATGAGGTCATCTCTGGTTAAAAAAACAACAATCACTTAAATCAAGCTCCAAACCACTCTGACAAGATTCTTGCCTACTACCCTTACTTGAGGTGGTCAACGTGTTCTGCTAGGCAGCAATGTTCAAAAATGATAATACAGCTGAAATGATGACTCAAATCCTTAGTTTTATTTATTTTTTTGCTCTGAAAATATATCCTCCTGGTGAAAACTAGCGGTCGTTTGGGTAAATAGATTCACCTGCTGTCTTCTGAACCACATTGTTCCTTCAGGTAAGTCTATGCCTGGTAAACTCGCACAGAACAGTGCCTGGTGTGACGTTAAAACACACGTGGTGTTCCTGGTGGAAATTTCCCTACCAAAGTATATTTGTATCACATGTGGAATGAGCTGTGCTTTAATCAGATATCTGAAATTTATACATAGCAAATTGTTTTGAGAAATTGAAATAAATACAGTGGAACTGCCAGTAATATGATTGGCTGTTAGTCAGCTCGTAGCCAAACAGCTGATGGATGAGACAGTGACGGTGAGGCAGGAATGATGCAGCTGAACTAACGCAATTGGTTTCATTATTTTAACCCTCTTAACTATTTTGTTTTCCCATCAAACTGTACTTACAAAAAGTAAAGTTTAAAACTGATATGCATACTGTGATTTTTCCCAAATCTTATAAGTGGCAGACTATTAAGAACATAAGATAAAAGGGTGAGCTGGCTAGTTAATTGTTTAATAGATTAGTTTAGTCTATAAAATGTCAGTAAACTTCCCAGAGGCCAAAGTGATGTCTTTTTAAAGAGCTTTTTTTTTTTTTTTGAGTCCAAAAACTAAAGACATTAAATTTTGTCATATTTGAGAAGCTGGAACCTAAAGAATATTTTGCACTAATGCTTTAAATACTTGTGATACCACATTGGTGTTGATTTAAATATGATCTAGTTCCTGCAGCAAAGCCTTTTCCGCTAAATCTTAACGGTATAAGCGCAAAAAAAGATGAATTCCTTAATGCAAGTGTCTGAAACACAGGTTAGCTAATGAAAGTCAAGAATTACTGGACCACTGCCATTGTTTGAGTGTTACCTTCCAATTTTATATATGTCTGTATTTGAACATTTGTGCAGTCCAAGTCTGGTCTAAGAAGAAAATAAGGTTTGACGTCCGCTGTGGGGGGAACATGGTGGGATTTTTTTGTGAAATAGTTGGAAGTTACTGTTGTATTTTGCACCGAGATTTACTCCCAAATACCCACACTGCTTGCTGTTATTACAGTGATGACGTGTTTAGTGTTGGAACAACACACAGACTGATAGTTCATGCTTAATGACTGTTTTGACCATTTGAGTGCAGTTTCAGTATGTGTGTAATGATGGCACAGATAGCTCTGGGGGCATGATGACGACTGAAGGAGCAGTCTAATTTAGAGAGAAGCGTAAACATCAGATTAGACTAATTTATTCTAAAATGTAAGGACTACTGAGTTGTTAGCAAAGAGAAAATTCGGCTCCTCGTTCCCATTTCTAAAAAACATTTCCCACGATTCACATTGTCTGGAAGGATATTTTAATAAAGGCAGTGGGCATTTGTTGATGCTTATAAAAGCAGTCAGACATCTCAGCAATAATTCAGTTCTCTGTTGTTGCACTGGTAATGGCGTCCAGAGTGCCTTTTGTGGTCAACAAGAACTAATGTGGACCTCAAAGGGACAGGCCCGTTTCTTTCAGGATTATTTTAAGATGGCTCATCGTTGCATCGACAACACAAACTCTCCTGAGTGTGTTTTACTGTACGTTGTATATCCATGTATCAATCGGGACACTCACTTCCTGTTTTCCTGTCTGTATTTATCTTTTTAAATTGGAGAGCACATAATGAAAACAAGATGATATCAACTGCTGAAATAAACTAGTTTCCATGGCATGGTCTGTGCAAAATACTGATCTGATCACTTTTCAGATGGAAAGATTATTTGTGTTTAGGTTAAAACATCCAGGGCCTATTTCCTATATGGGGCATTTGTGCATATAATAAAGGAACATGCCATTGTTTGTTGAAATAGGTCTTATCACGGTCTCCCTTAGCTGTAGATGGGCATTTTTTGTCTTGGTGCATGCATTGTTTTAGTCCAGGGCTTCACCGGCAGCGCCACTGCTAGTTAGCTTAGCTTAGCGTAGTGAATGGAATCCTATGTTGTGAGCCAACAAAAGGCGTCTAGTCTTAATCTGCATAGCTATTTGTACTCATTGTGAATATGCAAGAAGTAATTGTTTTGTTTTTTTTGTTTGTTTGTTTTTTGGGCTTACTTTTACACACAACATGCTAACTGGCATTGGTCCACCTATCTATAGCTAGGGGAGACCCTGATAAGCCCTTTTTCAACAGAGGCGTGTGTCTTTAAAAGCTCATCAGGCTGTCACACCTGCTAAGTTGAAACGTAGCTTGGTTAAAGTGGGTTTTACGCTACTTAACCAACTTGTCTAGTTCCACCCATTTTTATTAAGAAACTTGCGTATATACTTGCATTTTACACATTACCTGAGCAGGTGTAAGGCACGTCTTAACTGTCATACCGACTTGTCTGCTCATTACTGTGCTGTGTACTGTTTTTTTTTTAATTTTTTATTTTATTTTTTTTTTTTTGCGTTCTCTTGAATTGCTGCTGAAAACACAACAGCAACTGTGACTGTTTTTTATTTTTGTTGACTCAAGCTGAATTTCTTAAAGATTGATGTTTTCCAGAGACATTTTGATGTTTTTACAGTTTTTTTGATACTCCCTTTTAAAGTACAACAGAAGTGATTCTTGAATTAGGCTATTTACAAGGGGACAGAGACAAACGCTTTATACAATATGTTAACTAGGTCACCTGTGATCTAATACAGCACGTTCTTTTCCAAAAAATCTATTATAGCACGCTTTATTTCAGTCACTAGTGGCTTTCTTTCCCATTGTACCCGAATGCTGCACTACATGAAATCCCTTTGACCATGTTTTAATACAGTTGATTCAGTGTGGCGCAACTGTGTATGTTTCAAACCCTCTTGAACGTGATTCTTAGTCGAGTGTACGGTAAATACACCAAACGCAATCCTCGTAAAGATCACACTAACTCAAATTTTGACAAATGTAAATCAGAGTTCAGCTGCAGTTTGAGCTTGAGGCTCAATTTGAAGATTTAATAGATGATGTGTGTCTGAGTAACTCTGACTACACTTATGACACTGAGTTTAGTCATAATTCCAGTAGGTGTTAACATTAGGTGTGGTGGTGAATTAGCCTGGCTCTGCCCTCCTACAAACCAACTTCCTTTTTGACTCACACTGACTTCTAAATAATTCATGTAACTGCCATAGGCGGTACTTCGTATCTGGATATTTGAAAATACAAAGTGAGGTATAGTAATTTTAAAAAGGGATTTCATTTTTGTCTTCAATTGATATCCTCAATGTTACTTTGCCTGGGAACATAGGACTCCCCTGGATAATTTATAGGTTTGTGTCATGACAACCAGTTTGAATTATTTCATGCAAATTTCTTTGGCACACGGTACTAAATTCTACAATATCCATGAGCGTTGGCCTTTGTTGCTATGGAGAGGAAGCCATCCAGCATGAATTGGAGTGATGGCACATTTAAAACGCTTTGTTTCATTTGGGAATAAAGCATGACGCCATAGTAGCTGAAGATGGACATGCCTCATGTAAGAAAGATATTTCTTAGTGTTTCTTAGAAGCTAATTTCAAAGTCCACGCGAAACTGACCCCATGGATTTGTGATGTATTACAGCATCCTCATTATTTGACTGAACTAATTTTCATCTCACTGTAAAGCTGAATACTGTTAATTGCTTTATTATATTTCATGTATTTATAAAAAAAAATCAGTCAGTAAAAGTGTTTTAGTAACAGATGAAGTTGCTGGTTTTTCACAGACTAGTATCCCAGATAGGCTGTTGTGGTTGGGTGCACATTGTTGTGATGAAGCGTGTGTCCACTGATTCACGGTCATCACAGGATCTCACACATACCTCCTGTTGCACAACAACACAGACGTCAGCTTTCCGTTATTTGGTTGTCAACAAAGAGTAGATAAACCTGTGTTTTGTGGTTGCTGAGGAGATATTGAGTCATTCCAGTGGGTTATTATCACTATGGTGAGCACCAAGTGAGAGACACACACACACAATATGACTATCCGTTATCTACTAATTTTGTTATCCGTTATCTGCTTATTTTGTTGTGTATAACTAAAGTGGTGTTTGCGATAAAGATCCCTAAATTCATTAAGCAAAGCTGAAATGGCAGAGTAATGTAGGAATACCTGGAAAATAAAATCTACCATCACAGATTAAAGTAACTGAGGAAGAGGTGTTGGGTATTCAGGAGACTGTGTGAAATGTGAGCACACAAACCGGCATAGAATTAGTGTGTTGTCCTCACGGAGCTGCCAGCATGGCTGTAGATTCATTGTGACATTATGTCTCAATTGTATTTGTGCCACTTAATGCTGTTGAGAGCATTGTCCTCATTGGCTCCATGTTCACACATGACTTGTGTGTTGTTGTTTTTTTTTTTTTGGGCGGGGGGAGAGACTGACCCTTTCATACATGTTATCTTTCTTTCTTTCTCATGTAGCTGGCAGGTACTGGGGTGCTGGCTGTGAGCCTGTGGCTGCGATTTGACTCGAGGACAGTAGGACTGTTTGAAAGCGAGGACTCGCCTACAGTCTTCTTCACTGGTAAGGGCATTGGCGTTACACTACTATCTTTGAACCCAACGTACAATGACTAACAATCATTGTGTTCCGACCTGACTGGGCCACTGTAAAGTCTTCCTGTTAAATCAGCGGTGGAAAAAACATCCCACCTGCATGGCAAAATCTGTAAAATCAAAGTGTTTCTTCAAGGTCCCATTTTGAAGAGGGGGATGGGGGGGGGCGGCGAATTCTGTGAGTGGGCAAAGCAGAGAAAGGGTAGGTAACGTTGTCCCTTATGACCTCATAAGGGGCAAGGCAAAAAGAGTATATCGGAAATAGTTACCAACCTTGCCTTTTAAGCAGAAGTGTAGCCAACATTTGTCTGTACTCTCAGGGATCGATGTCAAACTGCTTTTGCTTTTTGAGTTCTGACCATATTGTCTCTTGTACCTTGTGTCAAGTACTAAAACGATGTCTTTGTGGTCCTCGTTATAATGTAAACATGCAAGTGCTTTATTTACCACACTGCCAGTTGGACAGCTGAGGCACTACACTTAATCAGCAGTACGGCACCACAAAACTAACCTTTTGGATGTTTTGTGGATACAGTCCCAGGTATCCTTTTACCATATATCCTGTATGTGACGTGATGGATAGGCGTGCTACAAAAAGCAACAACCTGAGTTAAAGAACCAGGCTGCAGGACGAACGGAGGGGCAGCTGAGGCCAAAGTTAGTCCACAGCGAGGCGGTTCCTCCAGCCTGGCAGAGCTCTCCACACATAGCGTTCATTCTTCACTGGCTGACAGGGACGTCTTTGTCTCTCTTCTCTTCTTTTGTGTTCTCTGAGGAACTTGCAAAGCTTCCCCCTTGTGTTTTGCTACCATCAAACTGACGAGTGAAGTGGGTAGTGAGGCGACAGAGGATTGTTCTGAAATGACAAACTTAATAACAGCTAGGGAGGACAACTATTTGTGTGTTGTGTGGTTAATGTATCTATGACATCAGTGCTGTGGTTATCCTACATTAAAATTTATTTTTTTTTCTAACTTTTTTTGTGACTCATCATTGTGACAGCCACATCAAATGACAGATGCTTGGTTTTTAGCGAGGGCTCTAAAGTAATTGTTCCAGTTTGTTTGGAGATTCACATAGAAGCATTCCATAGTAATTTATGACTTGTTGATGAGATGTTTTGCTGATTATGATTCATAACCACATCCAGAAGACAAGTATAAAAACACATTGAATTCACTTGTGTATTTGCTTGGTTTGAGTAGCATCAAGACCCGGAACTCAACTAGCTTTGACGCTACATGCAAATTTCTGATGCAAGTTAATGTACGAGGAGCAGATGAAGATGAGCTGTAGGCAAATCATAAGTACAATGTGCATTGTTGTTCATGATGATGCAAATGGGTATGGGTGCTCTGGTTTATTGGCATTTCTTTAAACCAATCACAATTGGCATGGGCGGCGCTATGCACCAGAAGTAGCAACAGTATCTCTGCAAAATAGCCTCAGGAAGGAACTTGTATTAGTGGAGCGTGTGTACGTGTTTTAGTCGTGCAACATTAAACTCCGATTGGAGGGAGAGCCTGGATTTACCCTGCAGAGATCTGAGGAGCAGGTAACCAGTCTTCATAAATCTACCCGAGTGTAATACAAAGAAAGCGGAAGGTGTCGGACATCCGGCTGAATTGAGGGACACCTGGTGGAATTTCCGGCGGCACCTGAACAATTCCAAAAGTGAAATGTTGTCCATATGGACTATGTACCCCAGCAACAAGTGGCTTGACTAATGGCGGGGGGATGCAATTAACATCAACCTTCAGAGAATTGGTAAAGCAGAGCAGCTACGTCACACGAGTAGTGCAGGGAGTAGTCACATCCTTTACATTAAAGGTACTGATACCACACTGTAAAAAAATGTTAAAGTAACTAAAGCTGTTGGATAAATGTAGTGAGATAAAAATGTACAATATTGCCTTCCTAAATGTGGAATAGAGTAGAAAGTGGCATGAGAAGAAAATAATCGTTGAAATTTGAGGTACTTGAGTAAATGTACTTATTTACATTCCACCACTGCACACAACACAGCCCTATTCGCTGGCATCTTCTCTCTGTCCATTGGCTCAATGATTTTGATCAGTTATTTTAAAGAGTGAATATTTTTATCTTAAAGTATCATGCAGTGCCAGGATATTAAAACCAACCGTGTCTTGTTCTGTAGGTGTGTACATCCTGATTGCAGCAGGGGCTCTGATGATGATCGTGGGCTTCCTGGGATGCTGCGGAGCCATTAAAGAGTCACCGTGCATGCTGGGATTGGTGAGTCGTTCTTTCTATTCAGTGATGGCAGAGAATTGTTTTTCTTAGACCATAAAGTTTGGTTTAAATTGATGGAGGGGCTGATTCAACCTGACGGCATGGATATTATGAGTCACTTTCACTCATTGTTGGATCACCTGTCTACCTGTCAGTTCTCATTTTGAAACTTGTCCCTGGGCTACATTACATATGTTTTTAAACTGTTTTTGTCTAATATTAGACAATTGTTTCAGACCAACTTTTGCAGTATTCTTTTTTTTTTTGTATTCTCCGTTTCGAGGTGTGCACATCGGTTCCCCTGTGACATATGGTTACCCACAATTCCCTTGTCTGTATGGGTGTGAAGAGGCCCTTGTGTGATGAAGCCTAATTCCAGTTTCGGTCACAAGTACTAGAAAATTTATGTAATCAAAGGGAAAATCAAGACCTAACAACAAACAAAGACGAACTGTGATCACAAGCTGACCTTCACACCCACTGACTGACTGACACATTCTAGTTGTTCATAGCAACGAAAGTGAAACTTCTGTCCATTGTTGTCCTGTTTAGAGTACAATAAACAGCCGTGCAGTGTTTTGGCTACTGATAAACCTTCGAATTCATGGAAATGTCCCTTAAACGAGCCTTCCTGGATCGTATGTCATGTTTCACCTTGGTTTGGACTGTACACAGGCACTGCAGCTCAATGTTGACACCAAAACTTAAGAGGCGGATGTTTTTCACTGTTAAATTTTGTTAAATCTTACAAAAACGTACAAAACTAGAGGTTTGTAAACACAATTAGAGCTCATAAAAAAAAAAACTCTTCTCATTTTAGTTTTTCCTCTTCCTGCTCCTCATCTTTGCTGTGGAAGTTGCTGCTGGGATCTGGGGCCTCTCCAACAAGGACAGGGTATGCACGCACACACACACACACACACACACACACACACGGCAGAGTCGGCATTCAATCAGCAATTTAAATGTTTTTTTCTTTGTCTTCAGGTGGTGGAGGATGTTACGGAGTTCTATAAGCAGACTTACAGCAACTACAAAGATACCAAACAGGATGCACTGAAGGAGACGCTGCGTCTCATCCACTTTGGAGTAAATGCGCGCGCACACACACACACACACACACACACACACATTTTCTCTATTTTGGTGCCACTACTTTCTGAAATTCTGAATTATAAATCTAATTGTGTTCACACATTCCCTTATCCTATCAAGATGAATTATAAAAACTTTAATCCTGTAACTTTTCCTTTTAGTGCTGTCATCAGATCAAATTTAGACCAAAAAAGACCAAAAATCTTTCCCATCAGCCTTAGCTGTACTTTGTTTAGTGCTAATTGGCAAAGGTTAGTATGGCTGTAGACTCTTAAGTCTTTTCTTTTTTTACTTCATGTTAGCTTTGTTTTTCTGTGATGTGTCTTTTATTGTAAAAAGCACATTGGTACTTTATATAAAAAAAAAAAAAAGTTTATTTAACCTGCTGTATCGCTCTCTTCAGATTTTGAATTTTTAGGTCATTACATTTTGCCTTTTAAATCCAGCAAAAAAGAAACGCGAGATGACACAGCTTTACATGCACTCGTTTTCTTTCCTTTTTGTATTTAATGTTTAGTTTAAGATTTACAGTAGGTGTGTATTTGCTGCATGTAAAGCCAAAAGAACACATCTGCTAACCCTGTCAAATAAATAACTAACTAACTAATCAAATGAGTCGTCGGAACTAAAGTTGCGGTTCCTCTTCACAGCTGGACTGCTGCGGCCCCACGGGGACGGTGATTGATGCTGCCAAAGATATCTGCCCCCAGCAGGAAGGACTGGCGGCCCTCATTACCAAGGTAACAACATGCAGTACAGAGTTTCTGACTGACAGAGGGTCAGATGGAGACAGAATGTTGGTCTCTTACTGTCGTAATAATATACATTTATTTTTGTATGTAAAAATGTACTTAAAGCTTTAGTGCGCAACTTTCTGATATTAATGGACATCTGTTACATTCAATCTAATGTCCAGTGCGTCAGTCCACTCAACTAACTTTATGCACTAATAACTATGTGATGCATGTGTGCGTTTAGACAAAAAAAGGTGGTACGGCCTGAAAATACATTTAATTTAATCTGATTTGTACCTGTTTTAATTTTCACTGACTGTTGATACCGTGTCTTTCCTTTCTGCTGTTCTATCAGAGTTGTCCGGCTGCCATCGACGAGATGTTCAACAACAAACTGCACATTATCGGCGGGGTCGGCATCGGTATCGGTGTCATCATGGTCAGTCTGTAGATGAGCCAGAAACTTAAAACCTGAAAAGTCTAAATGGAAATCTAGACACAAATGAACACTTGCATTACTTTTATTTATTTATTGTTTTAAACCTACTTTATCTTGAGTAACTTAATTAATCCCTCTTTTAAATTGCTGAATAAGATGATTAAATGGAACAGCTATACAAGAATAATCTAAATTCATAGCCAGCATTGCAATAAATCAACAACCAAGCTAAGTGTTATCTATTGCATGCTTATTGGCTCACTGACGCCGATGAGCTCCTTCTTAGGTATTGAAATTTGGTATTAAATGACGAGGCATTTTTCGAACCTCAACTTTAGAAAAATAAAGTATTGAATTTGTTACTGGGGGGGGGGGATGTGTTCTAACAACTAAGTGAAAACATTGTAATTTCCCTTGTGGAATTACTTTAATATATAGTATAAATTATTTTCATCTTGTCTACATCCTCTATTGTATCTTCTATTCCTGTATTTTAAATGCGTCACTATTCTGTCTCAGATCTTAACTTATTTTATACATTTGTATGAACATTGTTAGAGGCAGATATGACTCTTTGCCAATGACCTCTTTATTGTAATATTTGTAAATTATATAACTTAATTTTAAGAGCTCACAAGTTACAATCTTGAGGACCACTGCTGTAATACACATTACATGTTTTCATGTTTACCAAAGTTTCATTAATTTTAGCTAGGGGGAAATGTAATGTGGTTTTAACCCTGTATATTCCTGTCTGCTCCTCCACAGATCTTTGGGATGATCTTCAGCATGATGCTCTGTTGTGCCATTAAGAAGTCCAGAGACTTTGTCTGAACAACCCCCCCTCATCTTTAACTTATGTCCTTACTTTAACAACCTCTCCTTTTTCGAGATTATCAGTTTAATAATAACGCTCGTCCCTTTAGTCTACTGCTTGGGTCCATACAGGATGAACACACCTGTGATGGTATGGGACCCTCTTAATGTTTTGGCTCTTTTCCACTCTGAGAACACATGTAGTCTCCCTACAGAGGAATGTGGACAAAGATTTTTTTTTTTATTGTTTTTTTATTCTGTTACACAATATAATGAATGTAAATCCTACTTTTCATCACAACACAGAACTAGTCGATCTGAAGGAAAAGACACTGACTGCTGCCCTCTGGAGGACAATGAAGATCACAACTATTAACTCTAATATCCATTCAGTTGATGTAAAATGTATTAAAAGTTTGCCTGTGGTTGTTTTTTTTTTTTTTTTTTTTTTGTTTTTTTAACCTAACCGGCTTTGCGCTGCTAACTGAATTTTATTTTTTGCTTGTTGCTGAAATGACATGTCTTGATTGTTAAGCAGAAGTGAGTTATATGCAAATATTTTGATGAAGGCTGTTTAAATATATTTGAAATGCCAAATAAATGAACTAATGAACACTGAATTGTGGTAAACTGACTTTTTTTTTTTTTTTTAAAGTTCAAACCTTTTTATATTAACAGTTTTTAGAGAGGACTGAAGAGAAAATTACACTGTCTTGACTCAGTGACTGATTATTTAAAGTGACATTGTCTTGTAAACAAAAACTTGATAACTTCAGGAGCGTAATATTTGTTTAGTGAGCAGGGAAAAGATTTTATTTGTAGGTCCCTAAATACCCATTTTTCTCAGAGGGCTTTCCAATCTATAGTACTTGTTTCCCTTAACTTTTAGTGCCTTAATCAGGTCAAATTTTTCAGTTCTGAATTAAAATACCTGGAAAAACTAATAATACATTGTATTTTAAGATTATTTTTTTTGGGGGGCTTTTGACAGGCAAGGGGAAAGAGCATCAAGAGGACTCGGCCTACATGGGGCGCACACTCTACCAGGTGAGCTAGAGATTGTATATACATTACACAATTATACATTGTATTTTCTGATAACTATGAAATGTGAGCATGCAAATACCTTAAACGAAGATAGTGAACATGGTAAACATTGTCACTGGGAGCATGCTGGGAGCGTTTAGCACATAGCACCACTGTGACAAAGGTGGCATGGTTGTGAGTGCAGACTATTGTGTGGAAATATGCCTGATTAGATCTGCTTAAGGGAATAAGCTGATCATTTGACCTTTACAGAAAGCATGTATTATTTTGAACAGTGGTAACACATGAGCATGTTTTTGGGTCATTTCATTGAACGGCTGCTTTAATACCTGCAGCAAAACTGACAGGAATTGTTCTCATAACATGAAGTTATTCATGACTTGTTTTAGAAGGTTGACAGCATAATGTGAGAGGCGGATGTTTTTCAGGGTTAACATTTTGTGCATTTAACCTTAAAATGTTATCTTGTACAAAACTAGAGGTTTGGAAACACTATCAGATCTCATAAAAATTCTCATAAGATACAATACATCATGATTTATATTACATTTCAGATACTGAGTCATAAGAGACATCATTTTGCAACTTTATCATAATTATGAAATAAAAAGTCTGAGATGGTTACTTGACAGTAACCAAACCATAATTATGAAAAGAAAAAACAAAAAAACAAAAAAAGGGGGGGGGGGGGCACCAATTCGATATTAAGATCAGATATCGGCCATGATATTGACAAAATAGCTTGATCGGAAAAGATCAGAAAACCGATCCAGACTGATCCAGTTTTTATTTATTTATATTTTTTTCTCCGTCGCAGCATATCTTACATCAGTCAGCAGCACGTGTGTCGTATGTTGGAAAAGTTAACCATTAAGCAACATGGAGGTAGCCAATGCGTCTGCTGTGTGGAGATATTTCACGCTTGCCATACCGACTAGTTCGTCGGCTGTTTGCAATGTCTGCAAAGTAAATGTTTCGAGGGGCGGTGGTAGTACTGCAAAGTACAATACTACCAATTTAATCAAGCACATCCAAAAGCAACATGCAAATTCAATACATTACATCTGTTATTTTGTATTAGTTAGGAAAGTCTAGTGCCTTTAGTCTCTTCCACATGGTGGAAGGTATACAGTTTATTAATTCTACAACAGTATTGGATCAGTATCGACACATACACAAAGCCCAGGGATCGTATCGGGACTGAAAAAGTCGGATTGGTGCATCCCTAGTTTCCTTACACAGGAAATGTTCATGAATAAGCTTGAAATGATTTCATTAGTTGCAACATAATTTAAAATTCCACATCGCCCCAAAGAGTCTGACTCAAACTCTAGTGTTTACTTCGCCTTTCTGCTGTAAATGTGATCACCCAGTTGAAAAAAAGCAAAGAAGCAGCCAGATTACATAATTATTTATTCCATTAAAGACATTTGAAAAAAAAAAAAAAAGTAAATCATGGCTTTGACAATCCTAAAGTCGTGGCGAGGTTGACTTCCTGGGGTTTGTGTTAGCACTATGCGGTTTGCCACTGTGTAGTCAGTTACATGTTTACTGCAGGTCGTCTGTTAACAAAGCTACAGTTGGCAAACCAGGAAACAAATGCCACAAGAAAATACTAAAGACTCTGGTGATATTCTATGTTTTTACTGTCTTTAAAGTATTGAAAGACAGACAAACCCTGTGTTGGTTTTTGGTCTTTTCACGGGACTGTTGACAATAAGACAAATACAGAATAACGGCATCCATTAAGATCGAGCCCAAACCTGACACCAGAATTTGATATTTGGTAGTGTCCATCTCCAAAGGTCGGAATGTCTCATCACTGAGCAGAAACAGTCGGTCGATAAGTGAATTGACTGACTGATTAACTGATATAAGCCATTTATTTTAAAGCATGAATAACAAAAAATCTCTGTTCCAGCTCCTCTGTTTTTGCTGGTTTTCTTTGACAAATTGAATGTTTTGGGGTTTTGGTCTTTTGGTACAATTGGAAAATAACGCATCAGGCTTTGGAAAAACTGATGAGCACTTTGCTAAAATACAAACACCTAATTAAGAAAACAATCAGATTAATTCATAATAAAGCTGCAGCCAGATTTTGCTGACTTTGAAATTATTTAATTCCACTCCACAAAAAAGTCCAAGAGACCCACTCCACGTCAGTGCAAACGTGCATTTGGAGACAGAGTCCAGCTTTACGTTTTCATTTCATGTTGAGGGTCACTAAAGCAGCTACATCTGTAAACAAGTGTGTTTCTAATCTGCAAACATCTAAACCAAACCGGTTCTTAACAATGTGAACGCTCTGAGCTAAACAGACCTAAGATACCAAACGTTTCCATGATTTTATTTATCATTCTTGATGTAAAAAGAAAGAGAAATCAAACTTAAAGATGGTTCTGGAAAAGCCCCGCTTAGATTTGTGAATGGCAGAATTATTAGTGCAAAAATTTAGACGTCAGACACATCAATGTGATATAGAAACTTGTAACGATGCGTGAAAAGATCTGGTGTAAAGTGCAGCTTCAGTGTAAAGCCCCATTCATTTTCATTGGTGCTACAGCTGTGTGCCTGTATGGCTTGGGGGGGGGGGGAGAATGCTGAGTGCAGGAATTGGCAGTCAGTGTAAGTCAGTTTCTAAAAATCCTCTTAGCAAAGACTTGAAGTGGAAAATGAATTAAACCATAACATGATAAGCTAAAAAAATAAAGCAGTGACAGAAAAACATACAAACTTTTGCATATATTTGCCACAGAAGCCTGAAGCTGCTTGTGCTATTGCTGTGTTAGCTAGTTTGTGCTACAGTCTACAGTACTGAATACTGCTTCATTCCGTGTGTTTACATGCAAACAATCTCCATCCTGGTTAAAGGAAAAATCCACCCTAGTAAAATCCAAACAGTTAAAAACAAGTATTGGCAAATGTTTTCATGTAACTGCAAACTGTAAAATAAAACCAGTTTGATAGCAGAAAATAAGAAATTGTCAGTTATGAAGTTCTTCAGTGAATCATAAAGTGAGAGGAATTCAAAAGTGTAGGACGAGAGATGGGCAATATGGGGGAAAAAAATAATATCAGGATATTTTTAACCAAATACATCAATGGCGATACTGCAGGGTTGTCTATGGGTGCTTTCTCAAAATATTTACAGTTTTGATAAATAATCACCAGTACATGTGGATACAATGACTAAGTGGGTAAAGGCAAATAATAAAACAGCAAGTAAGTCTGATAAGTACATCACTTTACTGTAATGCAGCCTTTAAAACCAAGAAAAAACACTTACCCAAAATGTAAGACAATTTCTAGTCTTATATTGATACCTGTATATTATCAATATACTGCCTAGGCAGGCCTATGGAGGACTGAAGGCTACAGGGCACCTTCTCCCCAAATCAGTCACTACAGCATCATAGTGACTTCCCACACCCAGAGCAAAATCTAATGGTGCATTCAGGTGTCTCATAAACTCAAAGAAATGCCAGATTTATTGTTTAACCAAGAAGCGTCATATGGATGCCTGAAATAGAAATTTAAATACAGGTAAAACTTATTTTCCTAATTAGTTGTTGATTAGTCAAACATTTATTTTGATAATGAATTGTTTAAAAGCAAAAACTACTAATTATTCTCTGGTTGCAGCTTCTCAAATGTGACAATATCTGAGTTCTGGACTGATTGTCAGACAAAACAGGACATTTGAAGATGCCACCTGTAAATGTTTCACTATTTCCTGACATTTTTACAGTTTAATTTTAATAATCCACAAAACGTAATGACTTCTTCAGAGTACAGTAACTTTTTATCAGTACTAGTGATGCATTTCCCTATTGTTCCCATATAATGGTTTATCTTACCTCATTGGCACAAAATTGTGGCACAGAAAGTGATGCGTCTTATGTCCTCTCTCGTGATTGTGTCAAATTATCCCCTGAAGAGCTATAAAGTTAGTCTTGAAGATCTCCGTTTAGTTGTTTGGCGGCACCTATGGCGATAAGCGGTAAATGCAGGTGTGTTTATGGATCTCACTTTAACAAACGGTGGCCCAAATGGTTAGCAATGTGGCCTCACAGCAAGAAGGTACTGGGTCGAACCCTGGTCGTCCCGAGCCTTTCTGTGTGGAGTTTGCATGTTCTCCCCATGTCTGCGTGAGTTTTCTCCGGGTACTCTGGTGTTCCCCTCCCGCTCTACCAAGCTGACGTCTTGTGAGCGTCTGGCGTCGTAAGGCTGCCGTGCATCACCCAGGTGGTTGCTACACATTGGTGGTGTTAATGTTGTTCTTTTCAATACTAAACTTAGTTCTTAGCCATACTGTCTACATAATTGAAATTGCAAATGACGGCTTGAGAAGGATTTTAAAAAACTCCAGAAAAAAAAAAGGTTTAAGTATTAAACCTTGGGGAAAACAATTTGCTTTTTCACTGAGAAGTTTGACATCAATTGGCGTATGTATTGCGTCAAATCCCTGCTGGTACAAAACTGTAAATTACACTGAATATCAAGTGAAAAACAAAATACTATGACACTTAGTAACACATACTCTTCAGTATTTGTGTGTAGTACGGAATTGACGTCGGCAGACATAGCACTCGTCTAGCTTCCATTATTCACACCCTGCAGTGGTATGTCTGCATCGGTCCAGTTTATGTGATTATATAATTTCTGACCCTGAATGCACCATAAACTAAAAACTTTGAAGGAAGTGTTGCTTGACATGAGATGCAGCTTGTGTCTTGATTATGCAGCGTGATTAAGAGGTTTATATAAATGACAAAGCTACAACTGTACCCCCGTTTTTCTGACAGTTTAAAGATACAAATAAAGTTAATCAGCAACTTAAGGGCAAAGAAAAACATGTAAAATATAACAAACAGACGAGATGGAACAGACAGTAACAGAATAAAAGGGTGGATTTTTCCTTTAACATCGTCACACCAAACCCAATGCTTGTTATTGTGAAAAGGATACGAGTGTAAACACACCTGTTTCATCCTCCAGCAGTGTGTCTCCAGGAAGATTAATGGCCTCTAGCCGTGCATCATGATTTCTACACTGTGACATTGTGTGTGTTTGTGCAGTGCATTAGGTTTCAGCACCAACAAGTCTTGACAGTTTTCAGCCCACTGGAACCATTTCGCTTCACTGGTTTTGGTCCAAGAAATCATCAGTTTGCTGCCGGTCAGGCAGGAAATTCATTCAAGTTAGTGTGTGTTGAGTCTGTCTCTCCATGTAGTCCTTCCATGTCATGTATCAAGGCCATGTCTTCCCTTCCTCCTCCTCCTCCTCCTCCTCTTCCTCCTCATCTTTACCTGACATTGTGGAAGTAGAGGTTGGCACATAGACACAGCAGCAAGATGGACGCCAGCATGTAGTAGATCAGATTCCTGAATTTAGGCTCCAGATCGCCCTGCCGGTACCAGAATATCTGACAGGGAGAAACATGAATAAAAAGGTCCTTGTAATTGCACAAATTTCACGGATTAAAAAAAACACAATTATATTCATGATGTAGTCCAACTGATCTCACAAAAAATTTGACATCACTAACCAAAACGTTTCTTGTCCACTGTTCATTATAGTGTTACAAACATTCAGTGGCGAGGAACGCTCAGAATTATTGTTATAATTATTCTATTATTTTTAAAGCTATAGGACACAGTTTCGTCTCCCCATGAGGAATTTTAAGTAACAACCATTCTGTCGGTGCGTCCACATGATACACGCCCTTTGTGATTGCGCACCACCTCACCTCCACACAATTGCTAGTAGCCAAGGAGGACATGGAGGATTAAAAAAAAACAAAACAAAAAAAACATGGACTCTTCAGAAGAGTTTCTGCGTGCAAAAGTCGCAATCTTCTGAACGTAGCCATACTGAGAAATACAGAGAGAGTTGTGTGAAGCGGAGAGTCTTAATTAGCTTTGTAGCAACTCATTTGGCAACAGCTTGATGAATATAATTTAATTTAAATATAATATAATTTAGCCTTAACAGTGAAAAGAAATGTATTCAGATTGCTTTGCCTATTCCACAGTCAAAAATCCCAAAATGTTTCAATTTAAAATTTAGAAGGAAAAAAATAAAAAATAAAAAAAATAAAAATAAAAAAGTCTTTATTGTTACAAAATTACTGATAAGTTCAATACAAGACTCATGAAGAACACAAAGACAAAAACAACTTAAGCAAACATCAACAGCTATCATATAAATCCAATGTGATTTGCACTGGAATAACAGTTTGTATGGCCCATAATAAATAAAAACATTACACGGTACGGATGTCATTTTTTGCCCTAGCATAAAGGAATAATTATAATAATATTATAATATAATAATAAAAGTGTAAACAAATGAGGATTTCACAGTTGTGGAGGATTATTGAGCTAGATAAAAAAAAAAAAAAAGTGTACATAAATAAAAGTAAACATTTAAAACCGTAAAACAATATGAAAACAGTTCCATGCAGCAAATCTTCGGATTTTGAGATTCTGAAAAGTTTTCCTGACTTGTGAATGACTTAAACGATTAATCAACTTCCATTGGCTAATGATTGATTAATCGACTGATTGTTTTAGCCCTAGATGCAACACTGACTTAGCCTGACTCCGCCCTCCTACTTACTTCCGCTCAATTTTCATTTTCCTTCAGTACACCGTCTGGCTTTGCGGTATATTCTTGGGCTTTCTCTGGTCAAATCTTTACCGGTCCAATCAGCGGAGAAAGATGCGAGCGAAGCCTTTAGGTCCTTTGTGGCAACGCTGCCAAGTATCCAGAAGTTAAAGCCCAAGCAACAACCATCTTTGCTGAGTTTAGTTGGTGGCCATGATGTTGTGGCTCTAGGACCAGGCTAACACTGACTCCCTCAACGCAAATTCTTAAAAACTGTGAAACTACAGAAAGTTCTCTAAAAACATTTTCAGAATTCAATATATACATGGATTTTCTTTTCTGTAAATATTAAAAATCTAAGGATTTATTCACAAATCGTTTTCTTACGGCAAAATATAGACCTACTGTGTAGCTTTAAAGTGAGGTGTTCTCTAATACACAAAACCTTTTAATAAACAGCAGAAAATACAAAAGGGATGTAAAAACCTGGCAATTTAACTAATATATTAAAAAAGGTCTAATAATGAACTGATGATATAAGCTACTTTCTAAGTTATTATAATTGCTATGATTTATACTGAAAATAATAAGCCTTAAAACATGAAAAAAACATTGTATTTACCAGCACTAAAGCGGATCCACATGCTAACAGGATGCACACGGCAAAGAAGACATTAAGCGGCCATGGAGGCAATGAGGGGAACACAAAAGAACTGATAACAGTCTCCTGGAAGACAAAACAGGACAAATGTTAAGAGAAACTTAAACATGAAGAAATTTACTACCACAATTTTGAATAATCCTAATCTTGGGTTTTCCAGAGCTGCTAAATCTATCTTGCACACAAGATCTGGACAGTCGCATGGATCTATGACATACTGACATTGCTGGCTTCATGTATCCGTTATGCCTTGTCTGGAACTTTTACAAAAATGCAACTTGGTCCAACTTAAGTCAGATTGCCGTCACGTAAACGTGATTCAGGTGGTCTTCTGTAATGGGCTCCTTTTAAGAAAGCAGACAGTGATGGAGGGATACAGTGGCTTGCATAAGTTTACACACTCATGCTAAAGTTGATTAAAAAGAGGAATAAAAAAAAATTTCAAAATTTCTTTTTGAAATTGATCTTAATGCCTTAATTCAAGATATTTAGGAAAAGTCAACCTTTTAAAAGGACACCAATTTTCTTTGTGAATTAATAATGTATTGTAAATAAATAAATGTTCTTCCTTAAAAAACATGGGGCACAACCAGTATACACCCCCTGTGTTAAATTCCCATAGAAGCAGGCAGATTTTTATTTTTAAAAGGCCAGTTATTTCATGAATCCAGGATACTATGCATCCTGATAAAGTTCCCTTGACCTTTGGCCCCCCTCCACATCATCACATACCCTTCACCATACATAGAGATATGCATGGGGAACTTTCTTTAAGATCATCTCTCAATGCATTTCAAACTAGCTATTAAGCTAACTGACATAACACCATTTTTACTTTTGTGCCACATCTGCATTCATAGGAGGAGGATTTCAATAATTCCATTTGAATATTGCACTGCATAAATGATTACTACATCACTACATACAGTACACCAGCAATGTTTCACAAGATTTGTACTCACTAAAACAACCAGCGACGTGAATCCCCCCACTGCCAGGTTGATGATTCGATCCTGCGAGAAAGAGTTTATACAAATTAAAACATTTAATGTGTGCAATCTTTGTACTCTACAAGAACTTTTGTTGTCTGTGTATCTAAAACCTGATGTAGCTTATTCCTTAGAACTACATTACTGTCCAAAAACTGATGCTGAGAGCAACAGACAGGCCAGGGAAGTCAGAAAGTGTTGTGAGACGGACTAACACGTTCTTTTTTTGTGGGAATGGTTAAAAATTGAAATAAATTTTTTTTTAAAATAAAAAAAACAGGCCAGTGATCCTTTCAGAATTAGGTAATATGCAGTATGTGATAAATAGGGGATTATACATTACGTAAAAATAAGGCATGCATGTTCTGAGGAATTAAAGTGTTTCAAAATGCATTGGTGTCCTTTTATAATGGGGTGTTTTTTACGATAGTGAAATGTATACGAAATTAAACCAGTGTGAAATGTTTACGAACCCGCGCTGAGGTCTCCCCAAACAGAGGTCTGTTGTCCATGCCGCTGGTGCCGTACGTCCTGGTGTTGAAGTCATCCATGGCCGGCTCGGTAGACACCAACACTCCACACCGACCACTCGCCTCTCAGCAGCGCCGCCTCCTGGAGACACCGGGCCAGTGCTGCATGCTTGCTATCTAGCTAGCTTCCAGCTGCCTCCCTCTGCACAGAGTCAGGGAAGACGTCAGCGTCAACAGACTGAAGGGGACATTATGGTGGACGACTCTGATGGTCAGGTAGGTTAGTTTCTTTACCTGGGAAATACAAAAATCACAACAGGAAATTATTACAAAGGGTGAATTCCACAATCAGACAACAGAAACTCCCTCACAAAAACATCAGTTGTTACAGGTTTCCTGCAACATCTTGCCTTGATGGTAAAACCATGAAAAGAATCCTGCGTTAACCTTATTTCTAAATTTTAGTAGGTCTAGAGCAACAAAGAGTCCGACCCCAACACGGCTATAAGGAAGATAGGTTTATCAGTTTCACATAAAATATATCTTCCACATTTATTCACATACAATCTCCTAAATCTCACAAAGATGTTATTTTATTTTAAAGCTTTAGCGTAACTTTTTGATATTAATGAAGGTTCGTTACATTCAAGCAATTGCCAAATGAGTTGTTACAAAGCTGAAAACGTTACTTTATGAGGTTTTTTAACATTAATATGAGTTCCCCCAGCCTGCCTATGGTCCCTCAGTGGCTAGAAATGGTGATAGATGTAAACCGAGCCCTGGGTTTCCTGCTCTGCCTTTAAGAAAATGAAAGCTCAGATGGGCCGAACTGGAATCCTTGCCCTTTATGAGGTCATAAGGGGCAAGGTTAAATTGGTTAAAATGTAATGTAAAAATCATCAATAGTTTAACTAATAATTGTTAGTTGCTGACCTAATTGTTATTATTTTGAGTGCACTCTAGAAATAGCCTAGCAGTCAATTATAATATATTAGGATACCAAGTTATTGTGTTTATATGAATAACAGTTTCTCTAACAGAAGAAGATGGTGGTTTTCTTTCCGTGGATGTCAAACGCTGCTGATTAAAACACAAAAAGAAAACAGATTTTTTTGTTATTGAAGGTCATTTGGTTTCACTTCCTCTATTTTCAGGTGTGATAACCACAAGTCTGTTCTATCTTTCGGAAATAAAATGTAGAGATGATGATAGCGGTTTAAAAGAGGAAGCTGAAATCACAAGAAAGTTTCTGATTCTGCTACAATGTAAGTCTATTTTTCTGTGTAACAGATGGGTTATCCATCTAAAAATGGAACCTGCCATTTCCAAACACAAACCCAAACAGAAAATGTGCTTTTATTTTATTATTTGGATAATTGATTAATCATTTAAGTAATTTTTGAACAGAACACATGCTCTGATTCCAACTTCTCACATGGGAGGATTTGCTGCTTTGCTGTTTTATATGATTGTTATCTCAATCGCTCTGTGTTTTGGATGGTTGATAACGCTAAATAAAAGACATTTGAAGACGCCAAACTGGGCTCTGCAACTTCCAGGTATTTTTCACATTTCTTTGATTGAAAACGATTCAATTGATGATAAAAGATAATCGTTAGTTGCTGAAATTAGAAAAGTTATTTAAATCTCTGTTGTTTTAGTGTTAACTCTACTGCTCCACAACCGATAAGAGGACGTTGTGGAGAGTTTGTTCCTCAATTTGAATGAACTTTGTAGTTCCCCTGCTAAGATAGAGACGTTATATTATACTATATATATAACATATTTAAAAAGAGAACTGTCCTTTTTTTGCCTGACGTAGGATCCATAACTTTAAATACAAATATGGATATTTTTACCCAAACAGAGAGAGAGAGCATGTAAAAGTACTTTTTGTAGTTTTACCTTCAGTCTTCCGCTCATGCTTCAAAAAACCCTTATCGACTACCACTAATAATGAAGAATAATTGACTTGGGTTTATTTATTTAAGAAAACCATGACGTTTTTTTTTTTCTGCCATGAGTTGAAGAGGCCCAGGAGAAATAAAAAACAACCCTGAGTAACTTGAGTTTGAGAGCTCTGAATATCTAATGCAATAAATGTGTGAAACAAGCTGTGAAATACATTCTGCTTTTGTATATTAAAATTTTTGAAAGTCACAAACTTCCCTGGAGAAATTCCAAGTGTCTTTGTTTCATTTTAGCTCTCAAACATCCATCATATTCTAGAAAAAACAACCAGAGAGCAGATTATTAGCTCAAAGCAGCTGAGGCAGGGAAAAGTTATGGCTCAGCTCGCAGTTACAAACCAACGCACCATCTCGTTTCCGTTTGCACAGCTGGTGGCATCTGATTATTTTCATGAGGATTATGAAATACTTTTTAAGTGCTGAGGCAAGTTTACAGAAGATGGGGATGACAACACTTCTAGAAAGGTTACAATATACTTCTCTAACATTAGTTTCACACCACGTCTTCAGGGAGGGTTAAACAACAGCAGCTGCAGTTGCTTTCTTTCTTTCTTTCTGGGTCAGAAGGCAGCAGGAAAGGAAATAAAACCCTTGCAGAGCTTTCTCAGCAGAAAAACAGTAGAAAACAAGAGCTTCATTTAAAACTAGCATAAAACCAGCCTAAAGCTACATTCCTCCAGAGCCTTGTGATTCACTAGGCTGCTTAGAAAGAGACCCTACGACTTAACAAAGAAGAACTTAGACTTAGAAGAAACATATTTGTTTCCTATGTAAGCCGACTGTACAAACCAGAAAGTAATGACCTCTTAAAAACCTTCATAATGTATATGTCATTTACCAACAAGTAAGTGGAGCATATAAATAAGGTATATTAAGTGAAGCAGGTAAGCTTTATATTGGTCTTATGTCATTATAAGACCAAAACAATCTGAAAACGTTGGAATCCGTTGCTCAAGAAATCAACTAATTCAGACTTTGATTATCAATCGTTTGTGGGAATTATTGATTCATCATTTAATCTATGAAATGTAAAAACAAAAACAAAGGAGTGACAAATGTCTATTACAAGTTCTGAGAAATGTCTTTGTGTTGCAACAACAGCCCAAAACTCAAATATATTCAAATTACTATCATATAAGACATTCACCAAGTATTAAAAATATAGACGCTAAAAGCAGTGATTTAAAACAAATGTGTTCTAATGGATTAATCAACTGTTTCAGCTCTATTAACTAATACTGGAAAACTAACAAATAAATTAAACCAGATTAAAGTTTTGTTATAAGACCGACTAAAGACTAAATTATAATAATAACACTTTTAATTACTTTTTGGGATATTTTGAGAGATTTCAAAAACATTTTAAGGACCTGCCTGGTATCATTTGTATTTCAACCACTTTTAAAATAAATGTCAACATACAGAATTCTGTGAATGACAGCAATGACAGTTGATACTGAACAATGTAATAAATAAGAGGCAAGAATAATGAGTGAGTATCAGCTGTAAGCTTCAGAGATCCCTTGCTCTATAAGGAAGTGAAGCATGTTTTACTTTGGAAATTAAGGAGAGACACTACACTACAGATATGGAAAATATGTCAACTAATTGATTACTTCCACAGTATTTTTTTGTTCTTTTGCTGTAATATAATTTTTAAAATCACACAAATCAGAAAAATACTACCATATCAGCCATAGTTATGCCACGTTTTAAGAAATACAATATTGCATAAATCAGGGTATGGAGGACATATACAAACCTGTAAAAACATTCAGAATATAGATAGAAGTGGAGATTTCTGGCTCAGAGTATAAGGAAATCTTATTTTGAGAAAAATGCCTTTAAAAGATAAATTCACATATGTTGTTAGACACTACAAGTAAATAGGGTTAAACATTTCACCTAACAGACATTGTGAAAGGTCCCTAGTTAATGGCTTACATTAAGATAGGTTTTCTGAAATTGAAATGCACATTAGGTATGTATTATTATTATTAAGCCCAACTTTTGGTGAATTTAGAAGAAATCTACAGGCGCAAATAGACAAAGTATAGCAAAATAAACATCTAAAAGTGTATATTGGATTGTTTTGCACTAGACATGTTTTTAGAAGCAATTGCCCAAAATCTCCAAATTGAAAGATTGTTTATTTTTCCTGTAGTGTCTCCCCTTAAAAAGTTTAAATATGCAGCAAAACACCTGAATGTCAACACAAGACTGAGAACCACACCATTTCTGTGAGAGCTACCAATTCCTAACGCTATATTGATTACTTATAGCTTACCTTGCTAGCAAAAGCTAAGCAAATACCTTCAACTTTAACCCAAACAGCTTGAAGTTATAGCCAGAGGGTAAACGCAATCTAACCATATGTTTCCGTAAGTGGAGAACAAGCCATAAACACCCATTATATTGTGTTATTAATACTTCAAACCAGGTATAAATGATGACTATAAACGCTCCCTTCACTATGCTAACTTGAGCTTTACCGTGTACAAGGCCAACTCTAAAGCAGGTTGCTAACGAAGCTAAGCTAACCATCTGGAGCTGTACAGAATAATCAATACATTTAAGAGCTAGTGAAAAAGCTGATAAGCGAATGTTTCTATTCGACTTTGCTAACCCACTTGCCTTACAACGTCCGTGTTGACTCCAGTGGAAACATAACTTCAGAAAAGCCGTGCAATAGGGTCGAGACATTAAAGGGAATAAACCCGGTAGCTTCAGTTCAAGCTGTTAAAGGCGAGTTCAATTACGGTTGAGCCGACATAGCTTGTATGACAGTAGGTTCACTGACGCACAACATGACGCACACGCAGCTCGCCAAACTTCATTCAAAAATCAAGCCATTTAACAGAGGATGCTATTTTTTATTACTCACTAAGGACCACCCGTTTTATTGTAAAACTAGATTCCATTTAACCTGAGAGGAATATTACTTTCCTTGAATTATCGGGCAAAAATTAAAATGTTGCATTACTCACATGCCCTGCTGAACAACAAGATGCAGTCACATCAGTTTGTGTATTTCTCTGTGCAGCAACACGGGGTCTTTCTTTCTTTCTAATTACAAATTAATAAAATATAAATCTCTCATTCAACAAAGAGCTAAATCAGCGATATGTCCTTGATCTGGCAGGGGAAAACAACTGAGATCTGAGAACTAATACATATAATCTCACCCCTCATGTTACCATCACATGATGAGAGTGTGATAGGTCTAGCGTTTAATCCTAATCACAGCAAAAGAAAACTTAAGTCACATTTTTAAACAGCTCATATTACAGTGAATGGGCATGAAATCTCTCCTCATTAAACCATGTAGCTTAATATAGAAGGTTGCAATGATGTTATTGAAACTAAAGTATTACTGAAATTGAACTCATTAAAAATGGTTCAGAGCTACTAGAACATTACACACACTTTAACCTCAGGCATTCATGAGTTATTTACAACTGCAACTACAGAATGGATATCATGTGTAAAAAAATCTCCTTTACAGGGGCTAAATTATATGTCAACTTTGCTGTTAAACACTTCTGTCAGAACAGGCAAATACTTAGATGACTTTGAGGTGAAACCATGCAGAGGAATATGTTCACTCTCTGAAAAACAAAAGTTAAACACAACCACACACCAGATGTTTACAAAGCAACTCTCATGTGAAGTTTTAAAATCCATTTATTAAAAACAGAGAGGCCATCTTCTTCTTCAAAGGGGAAGTATCTGTGCCGATAGTTTTTGTTGCCAGGCTACCGTTATATTATCATGACGACAAATGGATGGAGTCGAGAACACCTTAATATGCATAAACTCTGACTTTGTAGAGATCACGTTCTTCACATTCCCTTTTCCTGCTGTAGTAATAAAATGTGTTGTCTCGACGTTGGAGCTTCTTCACAAAGCCGGTCTCTGGCCATTTGTCAATCTGAAACAAACACAGAAAAAGAGACATGGATGATATTTATAACTGACTGACAGACAAAATCCTTAGAATAGCTTTTAATTCCCTAATATTGATGCATTGGGAACACTGCACATTCAATTCCAATTCAAAACATGACCAAAATTGATCACACAAAGTGAAGAAAAAGGAATATAAATTATGCTGTTCAAAAAAATAGCAGTATTTTGCATTTTTCTTTACTAACTCAAACATTTACTGTGTGAACTGATAAATGTTTCAAGGGTTTCCTTTACTTTGAATCACTGCACTAATATTTAACCATTATCTCTGAGAACTGCTTCACATCTGTGTTGCATGGAGTCGACCAACTTCTGCATCTGTGAACAGGTATTCCAGCCCAGGACGATTGAACTGCATTCCACAATTCCTCTGCATCACTGGGTTTTGCATCAGAAACAGCATTTATGATGTCACCCCACAAGTTTTCTATGAGATTGAGGTCCGGGAATTGGGCTGGCCACTCCATAACCTCAATCTTGTTAATCTGGAACCAAGACTTTGCTCGCTTACTGGTGTGTTTTGGGTCGTTGTCTTGTTGAAAGACCCATTTCCTCTTCAGCATAAGGCAACATGACTTCTTCAAGTATTTTGATGTTTTGAAACTGATCCCTGATCCCTGGTATGTGATAAATAGGCCACCAGTAAACACCACAGTATGAGAAACATCCCCATAACATAATTTTTGCACCACCATGCTTTACTGTCTTCACAGTGCACCGTGGCTGGAATTCAGTGCCCGGGGGTCGTCGGACAAACTGTCTGCGGCCTCTAGACCCAAAAAGAACAAGTTTTCTCTCATCAGTCCACAGAATGTTGCGCCATTTCTCCTTTGGCCAGTCAATGTGTCCTTTGGCAGATTTCAACCTATTCAGTGCATGTCTTTTTTTCAGCAATGGGACTTTGCGGGGGTTTCTAGCTGATAGCTTTACTTCACATAGCCTTCTTCTGTTCGGAACAGTACTCACTAGTAACTTTAAGTCTTCTTTGATTTTCATGGAGCTGATTATTGGTTGAGCCTTTGCCATTTTGGCTATTCTTTGATCCATTATTGCTATTATTTTTTAACAAAACCGAATATAGCATTTGTTATTATAAAGGAACTCCTGTATGCTCTTTAGGTAGGCTACTGTTGAATGGACACAGCAGGTCTTTTATCCTGCCCTGTTAATCCAAAGTTCTCGCGAGAGCACAATTTGAATTTGCTCAGCGAGTTACTCTGGCATCAAGTAATGATGCTCATTAACTATACCCTTGTAGCCGAGCTGCACCAATCACATTGGTGTATCTGATGTAGGCGGGCCAGAGGCGAGCTAAACAGATGATGAGAGTTTAATCTACCAGTTAGCTCAGCTGGCAGCTAAGCGTATAGTGTGTTGTTGTGATTGGTCGTAGTGTTATCCAATTGCGTGCTGTGAGATTTTCAAATGCACAGTTGGTGGCCCTCGAGAAGGGCAACTTTCATTACTCGATGCCATACCCTTAATCCTTTTGGATTTGTGTCTGGATTTCCAGGCTACTTTGATCCACCAGTAAAAGTGATTCTATTTGTGAATCAATGGCACAGTTACACATTCAGATCAGAATATTTACCAAGGCCCCTTGTTTGACTTGTATGTACTCCATTTCATCTCTGTAGCCGGCCTCCTGGAATCTGAATAGATTTTCCACCTCTGCTGTCCATCCTTTGGCTCTGCTCATGGACTTTGGCTTGGAGTTGTTATCAGTACAGGACATGGTGGTGATGCTGAAATATGTCATATAAATGAACAGTTTTCTTAAATTCCTGGTCATCAGACTGGTATCTGATGACTAACAAGAAGAAATGCCTTTCAATTTGGTCATCAGTTACTTTTACTAAGACCAAGCTGGAGCAGGAAATAAAGAACAGTATACTGAGGTTCAAACGAAGCTGAACTCTGAACTGCTTTATTGTCTTAACACAAAAACAAACACGTTTCTACTGTGCGCTACAGCAGGGGTTTCAGATTTAACCAGGCAAAGTAAATATTTGGCTCTATTCTAGATTTTCGTAAGAATCAGCAAATACAATTGGGACAACAACGCATACGAGTTTGAACATTTCGGCATGTAAATGACCCACCAAGCAGCACTAACTGTCAGATACCTGGCTTATTTTGGCAGAGGAATACTGTGTCACCTTGCCAGTCATAAAACGGGACCTTTTACAAAAATAGTGCTGCTTGATGCATTACAGTGTATGCCGAATTTAATAATAGACACTAGCAATTACTAAAACATTTAAAAGAAACGTATATGGTATTAGTTTATGTAAATATAAGCGGTGATACTTTAAAATACAAAATGTTTTAATCGTGTTTCGCGCGTTTCGGGCTAACATTACGAAGTAGCTATATAACCTCGGCTTCTTTATAACGTCAGTTGACAAGATCACACAGTCTCATTTACTCACATTTGCACACATTACCTTATATATAGTTTTTACATTAAAATAATGGTTGCAGTTGACTTACATGACTTTAAGGAGAGTTTCTTTCCGTTTCGTTAGCAAGTGATGACAGTTAACCTCTGTGGCTTCTCTTTGGTTGCCTGGTTACCGTGAACTTTCTTCTTCTGTGTTGGAGGACAGAGGCCAAAAGTATCGAAAGCTTCCAGAAGATGGCGCCAAATGACTTGACAGCAAAACAATAGAGAAACTGACTAACTAACGCAGTATGGTAAACATTATTATTCTGGTATTTAACAAAAGGAAGCATATGTTAAGCAAATTGTAATAGAAAATCTGAAGAACGAGGTTTAGTTAAAGAAGCATACCGTATACATTGACACTAGATGGCGGTAACACCCACTAAATGCCATGAACCGCACTAAAAACAAAAGACGAAGAAGATTCACTGAAATTGATGGGCGGGACAAACAAACGAACAGGCGACGTCAACAAAATAGCTGTCTTTTCGCTGCAAACAACGTTTCATTGATTTAGCACGATACCCACCAACCGGTTCCTCGCATTAACAGTCTATGGTTCCGCGTAAAGATGAGTTCATTTGCAGGTCGAATGAAGGAGTATCCCACCATTTCTCTGGACCGGTTTGACCGGGAGAACTTACATTCCCGGGCATATTTCCTCTCCCACTGTCACAAGGGTGAGCCATAGACTTGTAACGTTATGTCAAAGATCTCTGGTAATGTCTATGAAAGTGAGCCTGGTAGCTAGCTAGCACCATATCTACCTTGGTATGTTAGTATAGTTGATAACATTTAGCATCCGTAGACCTGTAAAAATAAAAAGTGTCTCTGTTGTTTATCTGCTTTATCTGAACAGATCACATGAAAGGACTAAAGGGACCAATACTGAAGAGAAAACTGCAGTTCAGGTGAAGACAGTTACTAACTGTTGTTACTGGAACTGTTATTGACCATTTTGGCACAGGCTTCTATGCTTATTAGGCCAGTAAAATGATTGGTTTACCCCAAACTTCCCTAACTAGCTATGGGGGGGTTTGGTGGGGGTTTGGTGCCTTGCTCAAGAGCACCTTGGCAGTGCCCAGGAGGTGAACTGGCATCTCTCAAGCTGATCCCAAACGGATCCCAAATTGAACCCCAAATTGCTTTCCCCAACAAAGATTCCAATAAGCAACTACCATCTCCTAGAAAAATCAGTAATTTCATGAGAGCTATAAACAGGGCCAATCAACAACAACGGAACAATCAAAGAACACAGATTATTAAGACACATAACTCAGCTCGTATAAACTTAGGGGAAAAACTAAACTGAGGACTCAAGACTTGTAATTTGTTGTTTTACTGTATTCTCTTTTGGTTCCAGTCGTACAGTCAGGCTTTACTGCTCCTTCGTGACCAAAGAACTTCTGCTGAGCAATCCCAAGTACGCTTTCTGGGAGGAATACATCGTAAGTGCCCTTTATTACTGCCGTTTTCTCAATGCATGCAGGTGATTATTAGGACTATCATCTACTACTGAGTAACAGTGAATACCACAGTCAAAGTCAACTTAGAGTAGATATATCTGCTTACTTACACAAAACCTTTGGATATTTGTACACTGTTAAATATCATGGCTTTACACTGCTAGAGTTTTTTTTTTTTACTTTAATTGTCCTGTGTGTTTGACAGTCATTTTTGGCTTTTACATAAAACCATCATATCTTAAGGTTGCTTTGCATTCTTGTGTTTACGTGGAATTATCAGTTTTGCCACTTCTTCCATGGATTTCGATCAGTTTGTCTTTCTCTCATGCTGAATCATCTGTTTTAGGTTCCTTTAGAGCTCGAGAGCCCAACTCAGATTTCTCTGGTTGACGAGGCATCTGGAGAGGTAAAAACTGAGGAGTGGTCTAATAGTCAGTCCAGTCAGACATGTAGATTTAGCTCATCAGTTATCATCATAATTGTATGTGACCTTCTAACTGATTTTATTTAACCATCTTGTCTGACAGAAAGAAGAGCTTGTGGTCACGTTGCTTCCTGCAGGCCACTGTCCCGGCTCTGTTATGCAAGTTAAACCATTCTTAAACTCTTCCTAATTTTCTATGTGCTGTTTGTTTATTAATGTTGCAACAACATGCAAGGAAGAGAACCACTCATACAGTAACAGAATACAACACATTCTTCTATGTCCAATGCTTGATTTCCCCCCTCAGACCTCTGGTAGTTTTTTTTTATGATGCACTTGAACTTGTTATTTCATTTCACTCAGAGAGTTAATTTAAATTTTTTGTTTGCTTGTTTGTTTTTGATTAAGTTTATTTTGAACATGTTAAAAATAAATACAAATGATAAATAACATTTCAGCACATGCAAGAAAACCGCTCTCCCCCAGAGACAGAAATAGTTCTAGTGGCTGTAATTCTGCACTGAGGCTGAATTTTGGAAAAGAGACTTCAGATATGGTATTAGGGGACCACTAAGGTCTATATGAAAGCATCCAAAGAGCACCATGTCATGGGACCTTTAACATAAAAAGTCAAAATCTGAAACGGTGTGTTTCTGTGTGCAGGTTCCTGTTTGAGGGTTCCCATGGAAACGTTCTGTATACAGGAGACTTCAGGTTGGCTGCTGGCGACGTCTCGAGAATGGAACATCTGCACTCTGGCAGCAGGTTGGTCCTAATGAACATCTTCGCTGTTTTCTGTCCCATCAAGTCTCAGAAGTTCCAAAGAACCAGACAGGAAAAGTTTGATCATTTCTTCAGATAATTCAGGGATTATTTTGTCCTTCTCTGAAACTGTTGAGCAATGCCTAAACCTCCTTGTATCATGTTTTACATACAGAGTGAAGGATATTCAGAGTGTTTATCTGGACTCTACTTTCTATGACCCACGATTCTACCAGATTCCTACACGGGTACGTTTTTGAGATGGGAACAGAATTCAATGGCTGTGGAATTTCAGGAACATTGGAGTCTTTAGCGGTAAAATCCAGTCCATCAGAGGAATATAAAGAAATTATTCAAACAAAGAAAAACAACACACTTTGTGTTTGGACTGGTAACAAACATCATGGAAAACATTGTAGGTCTTAGCCAACATGGGGCGAACGCTCTAACTCGGTGAGCTAGAGGCCGCCCCCTCTGTTCACAATCTAATTTTTAAATAATTTGATTTTAATTTAAAAAAACTGCATCACAAACGCTACTACTTTTTTACTACTAGTTTTAAACAGACTTCATTGAAGCCTCTATGTTTACAGGCTTGTGGTGATGCGCAATGTGCTATAGGTGCCAAAACAAATCTATGTTTGGTACTGCCAATTTGTTTTGTTTTGTCATTGTTCATGTGTGAGAAAAAAATCAATATCAATTCTAAGCTAAAAAAATCTCGATTCATATTTTTCCCCGCATCATATTGGTTCCAACATGCGGCCCTTTGATGCATGCCACCCCCCCCCTCTCTCCCACTTTCCTGTCTTAATCTGTCCTATAAATAAAGGTAATAAAATCCCCCCACAAAAATATTAAAAAATCAAAATAATAATCAAGTCATACAAGGGGAACACAAGTGCACATCATGTGTTTTGAACCTTGTTAATAAAACCCATAAGAACACTAAAAAAGCATTTTTTTTTGTGATTGTAATGTGTTTGTATTGTTTTAGTGTATTCGTGTTGCGTTGTCGAATTCCTAGATGCTTTATATGTTTTTTTTTAGATATAATCCTGACCTTGATGATTATAGAATATATCATTTTTTGTGTGTGCTTGTGTGCAGGAGGTCTGTCTGAACGGTATCTCAGAGCTTGTTGGAAACTGGATCAGTAAGAGTTCATATCATGTTGTGTGGCTCAACTGTAAAGCTGCGTATGGATATGAATACCTGTTTACCAACCTGGGAGAGGAGTTCAACACACAGGTAACACAAACACAAGTTTTTGTACACCTTGGGCGCCCGAGTAGCTCACCAGGTAGGGCGGTACCATTAAGGCTGAGGCCTAACCAAAGCGCCCAGGGTTCAAGTCTGGCCCAGGGCTCTTTGCTGCAGGTCTTCTCCACTATCCCCGATTTCCTCTCTGTTGAATCATAAAATGCCTAAAAATCTTAAAAAAAAAAAAAATGTCTTCACATACTCTATGTTCTTTCATGCATGAAGCCATACTTGTGTAAACATCTCCTGCTATAGTACAATTTTTAAATATTTTGAAATATAAACCTTTTTGTTGTTGTTTTATTGTATTCTCAGATTCATGTCAGAAATCTGGCGATGTTCAAGAAGATGCCGGAGATCCTGAACTATGTGACGACTGACCGAAGGACACAGATCCATGCCTGTCGACACCCTAGGGTCCTGCTTTATTTCTCACACGCACATACACATATCTGAGGCTTCTCTCCGGTTATTCAGGGCAATAAGTGGGCCCTTATTATCCACATATCCTAAAATTTGGCAAATGCTTTCTGAGACTGAGACTGAGACTGCAGCGACTCTCCTTTACCAGCAGTATATTTGAGATTTTCAGAGAGATATTATTAAGTTTATATAGGTATTTTTCTGTTTTAAACTTTGCTGTTCCTGCTCTAGAAGCAATATTTTGTCATATTAAAAGTATAAATAAATATAATCCTGCACTGAATTTATTCTTTGTTTTGAAATGTAATAAAAAAAGATAAAGTACTGGCCTAGGAGTATCAATAAGAGTAGTACTATCAATAACATCCTATCTGTACTTATCCTTAAAGAACAGTCATGGTATTTATTTTGTGCAGATCCCAAAAATATTGAGTTACATTTATTTTTACAAATTTGTAATCCTAAAAAAACAGTAATACAGTATTTGTTCATGTTTTTAATCTTTTTGTTAGGCGTGTCAGGCACCCACAGTTCTACTGTGTCACAGTTCTAAACTCAAGTGTCTTTGTACTTTGCCGATTTATTTATTTAGCCCTTTAACTTTTTGTGTGTAGGATGAGGAGTTTTTCCAAGGCAGCCGGCTGCCATGTGGCTGCACAGCCTCTGACGGGACTCCTCTTCGTATCATCAGCATCAAACCGTCCACCATGTGGTTCGGAGAGAGAATGAAGAAAACCAACGTTATAATAAAGTAAGAGCAGGTTCAAATGTCTCAAGAGTTTGTGGAAATACTAACCCAAGTTAAGATCTTTCATATTTAAAATTCAGTTGGAATGACATCCGATAGATGTTTGTGTTAAAAAGACACTGAAAGAAGAATTTGTTATAAATCACATTAAGTTTGGTTTCTACTGCTAAATATGCCTTTTGTTTTTTCCAGAACAGGAGCCAGTTCCTTCAGAGCCTGTTTCAGTTTCCACTCCTCCTACTCAGAGGTACATTTCTATTTTTTAAATAATTTTATAATATTATTATACTAGAGTTATGTGACTGTGGTTAGATGTGGACAGTATATTAGTTTGTTACATACATGAGTCTAATGAGCACTCCTTTCCTCATTTACATGCTTTAAAAAGTGAAACACTGAGGCATTTGTAATCAAGTAGATTTTAATTGTCATGTATTTGTTTGCAGGTCGTAATTTTTCATTAAATCTCTTATTCACTCTCTCTCTCACACAAGCATATTACATATATATATCACAATGTTCCTCTCTGATTTCAGATTAAAAACTTCCTCTCCTACCTTCAGCCAGTCAACATATACCCCAGTGTTATCCCTATTGGTCGAACACTGACTGAAGTTACACAGATGTGAGTGAAGTTTTATTTACTTTGATTTTAATCTAACCTGCAGAGCAAAATTTTCAGCAATGGAGCTTGACATTTTTCATTTTCTTTACTACAAACACTACCGGTCAAAACTTTGGGGTTACTTACAAATTTCCATACCACTCCATTACAGACAGAATACCAGCTGATCTGAGTAGATGGCTGATCTTTAATGCAATATCTACATTGCCCATTATCAGCAACCATTCATCCAATGTTCCAAAGGCTCATTCTGTTCACTAATCTGATATCATTTTAAAAACGTAACTGAGAAAACAATGGTCTGATCTCAGCTGGTATTCTGTCTACAATGGAGTGCAATGGAAATTTCTAGGTGAGCCCAAACTTTTGACCGGTAGTGTATAAAAAGTCTAAAGCTAAAATGATTGGTCAATTGACATAAATGAATCTAATCCAAAAAATACATACAAAATTACTATTGCTAAAACTGTTAAAAAGGCCTTAATAACGTTGATGTCGTGTGTTTGAACAGGTTGAAGCTGATGTGTAGAAACCAGTCTGATCAAGCAGCGTCCATATACAAACCTCTGGGAGTCCTCAAACGCTGCATAGTGGAGCAACCTACATACGGTGACAACACACACACACACACACACACACACACACACACAACCACAACAGGTGCTCTGCACAATAATGCATCTGTAACTGGATCTGTAGCTGTGAGGCTTGTTTACCGGTCACCATGTGAAATATGAAATATAAACTGTGTGCTTCAGGGGAAACTAGCTGAATGTTTGGGAGGTTAACAATCATCCATTCAGAATCAGAAATTGGTTAATTGCACTTACAGGGAATTTAATAAGTTAGTATGGTTCAGTGCATTAATTTCATGAATACAAGCAGCACTGCTTGCATCAGACGTGTATGGACGGGTGGCCCCGCTACTGGGAAATTTTGTGTGAGTGCCAGCCATTTGAAAGATGGATGAGTTAATCAAATGTATGAATGAATTAATGTATTAGCTTAGACGTCGCCAGCAGAGGATGCACTCAGCCAGCAACAGGTTTCATAAATGTATACTGTACTAATAAAAACAATAATTGACGATTATCATGACCCTCCTCATGTATACATGTCGATACAGAGCTCTTAGTTAGACTTCTTTTAAAGAGAAGCACCACTAAGAAAGCTAGGAGCATTGTCAGCGCTGGCCTTGTTAGAAACACTCCCCCTAATATTTCGACACAGCTAAAGATGCCTCCCCCCAACAGAGAGCTGAGTCCAGCTCACCTGCTTCCCTCGATGTCTCTGAAGCAGGATCCGGCCCAATAAAAGTGACTTCTCGTTGGTAAATGAGCCGGCCATGAGTCTATTAATGCATGTCTAGATCCTGTGTGTGCATGTGTGTGTATTTCAGGCATGCATGGAAAATGGAAAAAAATAACAGAGTGAAATAATTGTCTGTAGTTATTATTCTATAGTCATTACTTACTACGCAGTTGGTGATTAGGCAAGATATCTGTTTCTATTTTTTGCAACCAGAACCCTAAGTGTACAGTTGGTCTATAGCCGTTGGCTGGTTGTCACTTGTTTATTAGTCTCTAATGATATTATGTAAATTTGATTTTCTCTGTACAGATTCAGACAGCGATGACGGGCTGTTTGAGCAGCTGGACCTGGCACCAGTGAGGAAGAAGATGACGCTGAACCACGACATAAAAAACGGTGCATAATTATTTCAACTTCTTTTTGTAGCATTATGTCTCTTTTTTTCAAATCTAATTGTAAAAATGTTTTGTTAAAGCACCAATTGTCAATCCGTAATATCTCATTTTGATGTATTTTTATTATTTACATTTTCTTTTCGATCTTAGTGAAAGCTCAGAGTCCTCAGAAGACAGCACCCCCCGTGTCTGTGGAGGAGTCTTTCCCTCTGACGATTGCAGACGCGCAGCCTGTTGCTCGCAATTATGTGGACTGCACCGAGTCCAATGATGAAGAGGAAGATGAGGAGGAGGAGGAGGAGGAGGAGGAGAAAAAGAATGAGGGAAAGGAGGATAAAAAACGACAAAGGAGGAAGTGAACATGACGATTAAGGAAACTGAGAAAAAGATGATTGAGGTCGAAGGAAGTGGCTCCTCTAATCCTCCAAAATGGGAGGACTTCTTCACTACGGAAACGCTGACTGACAGCCAGAACAGCCTCACCAGCCAATTACAGTCCTGTTGCTCTGTCCCGAGCTCCTCCCCCTCTAAAACGACTGGTTCACAGACCCCAGATCTGTTCAGTGATGAGGAGGAAACCCCCGATAACTTCAGTCTGACCCTGTCCACCTCTCTGTCAAATCATTCCTCCCAGAACCAGGACTCGTATTTACCTGACACTCTGATCCTCCAAACAGAGCCGAGGGGGCCGGAACAAGGAGTCTCAAGGACCAACACTGTTTTTCAGGAGAAGGCTAGCAACGGCCAAAACATCCAATCAGAGCTGGAGGAGCTCTCAGAGTCTCAGGCCTCGTCAGACTTTGATATTCCCTGCACGCCAGAGTCAAAAATACCTCAAAATGATGAACTGTCGGAGTTGTACAGGAAGCTGGCATCAGGAGAGGATGTTGTCATCAGAAAGGGAAGTCAGGGCTCCATGTGAAGGAATGTTAAAGAACATTTTTGGTGAGCCAAATTCCCATTTATTTTAGCCATGTATATGCTGCAGGATTACTGGTTTATGTGTGTGATAATGCACATAATGAGCTTCTATAATGCCTCACATGCCTTAAAGTGACACCATTCCTCTCCTGTCTCACTCGAATCTTACAAAACCTCAGTATGTAAAGCAACCCACACAACATTTATTCCAATGCACTTTAAGTTCCCCGGTGCCCTACATACATTAATGCACCTGTGCATCTCACAGCTGGCTCCATGTTTGTTGACAGTTTGTGGTTTGGTCTGTTAAACACTTAAAAAAAAATAGGTTTTTGTACCAAATCAGAAATCTTTGTTTTCTGAACCAAATTAAAAGTATTTCCAATAAACAGCATTTTTGTAAACATTGAAAATTCAGATCAATTATTTTTTTGGCTTTATACTAATAATACTAAAAACCTTCAAATATTCAACCTTGAAACAAACAACACTGTATTTGGAATAGATTCTACACATTTTAAAAGATGGTCATGAAATTATTCATAACCAACATTGGCTGCTATTTTTTTAATTTGTCTATTACAGAATTGTGAGCAAGATGTGTAATAAGTGGGACATTTTACATTTAAGAAATAAACTTGTAAGTACTATCGACACTGTTTCTAAACATATATTTTCACATATTTTATGTGTATGTATTTCAATTTCTGGAACTTTTGATACATATTGGCAGACGTGCTAATGGAAATGCAGTATATCTAAAAGATTTATTCCAAGAAACTCATATCCATTTTTCACATATGACCTTAATCTTTTCCACTGTTCATTTATTTGTGTCTAATTAAAACAATTATCAAATTTCATTTTATCCTGGAGTTAGTGTTACCTATTTGTCTTTATATGAGATGTTTCAACAAAAAATTTCACGCATCTGAAAAGTTGATTTGAAAAAACTGTTGAACAAAGCAACATTTGGGGAAAACTATTTTTCTTTCCGATTCCTCTACCAATCTTTAAAAACCTTTTTAGAGACAGAAAACTGTACTGTGTCATGAAACAAGATTTTAATATCCAGTTTTTAACTTACAATAACTCAATTATGTTAAAGCTAAAGCGTGTAGTTTCTGTGGTCTGTGTCCACATGATACAAGCCTTCCGTTATCACGCTCCACCCCCACCCCTCCTCCATGCAGTTGCTAGTAGCCAAGGGGGACACAGAGGATTAAAAAAACATGGACTCTTCAGAAGAGGTAATTATCTTCACTTGAGTTTCTGGAGAGCTACCACAGCTTCCTCTTCATGCAATGATCTAAATTAGAGCCTGACCAATAATTTTTAAGATCAATACAAATATTTATTTGGTTATTTAAAAATCCGATATATCCTCAATATATATTTAAAAAAAAATATTATGAGTTCTCACTAAAATAATATAATAATTTGTTTTATTGTCATAACAGAACAGAGGAACATCAACATATATTAAAGTTCTGATAAATAAAACTTATAAAAATACAAACTTAAGATACAAAACTTATTCCTTTGATCAAAAACACAATAACAAAAAAAAAATTAGTGTTGCCAACAGGGACATTATAGGGCGCCCTCTGGTGGACAAACTATACAACGCCAACACTCATAACATGGTTGAACGTTTTTATTTTATTTTTAAATTATTTGTCATTATAAATTATTCTGATGAATGAATATTTAAAATATATATATTATTTCCGATACCGATAGTTTGGGAAATATCTAATATCAGCCTGCTGATATATCGGTCGGGCTCTAATCTAAATGCAAACTGTCACGGTTTTGTAAGAGTTCAGGTTGACATCTGCTCCCATTCGTCTTTAGCCAGTTGGTTTGACACAACAGGCTCCACAGCCAGTTTACCCAGGTGGAGCTGATCCAATTAAAGTCCTCACAGAGGACGCTGGGAGAGAAGATTGGCTCGCTTGGGTGCTGCTGTTTCCCATTCGAGACTTGGTAAGTTCCTGATAACAAACACTTCCTTCTTTTTTCTTGTGTATCATTTGTCTGTTGCACCTTTCAGTTCACAGAGAGGCATAAAAGACTACATGATTAATTTAAGGGATTTATTTAACTGGTAAAAACTGAAACATAAGCACCTTAAGGCACACTTGAGTGCATACATATTATAATGACTGCATGATTTTATAGACACAATGAACAAAACCCAAAGACGGTTAGCAATGATGAATAAATAAACAGTTTAATTACAGTTGCTGTAATGATCTCATGTTACTTTTAAATTGCAATGAGCTTTTGTTCTTATTAGATACGTTAGGATAAGATAGAACTTTATTTATCCCGAAGGAAATTGTTGCAGTACAAAGTAAGAAAGCGTAAAAATATATACAATATAGTGAAAATAAATACTATAGCAATTATCAATAAGGGGCAAAAAACAAACCAAATGTACACAATGCTAGAAATGGAAACCATTAAAAGGGTTAATGGTAAGGGTCATACAGATAAACATGGGTTCATCTGCTTAAATACATACAAAATACAAAATAAGTGATGGAACTTTGTAGAAGATATTAGGGAAATAGAAAACTTAAAAGCCTAAAATAAGCAAAAAACACTGGTGTGGTCCTTTAAGACAGTAGTTGTGGCACTGTAGGTCTATTGGTTCAGCCCTCCACTTCCAGTCCACAGTCCAGACTGTGTATAATAGCTCAGAAACTACTGGATTGCCATGAAATTTGTTTCAGATAGTCATGTTCTCCAGAAGATTACGCCTACCAATTTTGGTGAACCCCTGACCTTTACACAAATACCTGCAAAACAAAGATATTCCCATGAGCCTCAGCTTTACTTTGTATTTACGCTCTGAAGTCTGACTCTCCGCCACTGTCAGTATTGTATAAAAGTCAACTTGCAGAGATCACTGATTTTTAACTGAGGACTGAGCCGAGACGTCATTTCCTCATAATTTTATGGATTGGAGTCAGTTTTGTCTATAAATTGATGATTTATAAACTATTTTTAATAGCATTGCATTTGAAGAATTTTTAGAGGCTTCAAAAGGGGAAAGGTCTTATGGCTCTGGAGTGATGGACAGAACTACTGAAAACAAATTAATTCAGTTTATTTCAACAGGATAATCAACTCAGTGTTAAAGCTGCTTACCAGGTGCTTACATTAAACACAGAATTTTCCTTTACCTGTGAGGAGATATGAGATATATTATGATGACACACACACGTTTCTAGTGTCTGCAAGTTGATATTCACACAATACTGACATTAAACGGTAAATAAGCTTTTAAGCAGTGACGTAAAGAGCAGGCGAAGTAAAGCTAACAAGCATAAACACAGGTATGGTCCTTTAACCGCTGACATGACATGACATAGCTCTCGGGCAGTGAGAAACTGGAGGAGGTCGACACGCACACACGCACACACACACACACACACACACACACACACCTGGGAACTTCATTAAAATCAGAGTCCGTTCCCCCACAGCGGCCTCCTGAAGGACAACAAGTCTCTCTCATGCTCTGTGGAAGACAGTTTAGTTAATTAACACACACACCCAAATATGAAATTAAATTTAGCAGTAACAAAATATAAAACACATATACAGCACTTATTTGTGTAGATATACACACAGAATTAAGGGTCAAGATCAAGAAAATTCACATGCAGACTGTGAAGTGATCATAAGTGTTTTCTCTCTCCCATGCTCTCATGGCCCCTGGAGACTCAACAGGAAATTGTGTGTGTGCGTGTGCGTGTGTCAGAAACTAAACACAAACACATTTGTTAACAATAAAGGAAATCTGACAAAAGTCTTGTTTCTCATCTGACCCACAGTTAGATAAAAACATTGATGCTAGTTTCTGGTTTTTGTGTGTCTTTTTGGGGACGTTTTCAAACCTATAGTTTGTTTCCTCTAGTCTAATTTGTTTTTTGTCGTGCAGAAAAAAAAAACATTCAAGGGAACCAGCAAGAAAGCCAACACAGGATAGGAAAGTCCTGAAGAAGATCCTATGGGCCTAAATATCAGGTATCCATTTACGTTGTTGCTAGTTCAGGTCAGACTTTGAGTATGCTAGCAACTTTTGCCATTTCGCTCATCTGCATCCCGGTATGCAAACCTGGCACCTGGCTACAGGAGCAGCTCCACTAGAACCGGCAGCGTTCACCTTGTAGTTGGGTCAGATTGAGGTCGGATCACATAAAACTGCATTTAATTAGCTTAACTTTTGTTTTTGGTTTGTGTTTGCTTCGTTATGATTTGGAAAAAGATCTCTTCTTGTTTTTCCTGTAACAAGTGTTAATTAATTTTTTTTAAGAATGACACATTCAAGTGCGTGCGTGCGTGTGCGTGCGTGTTACCTCTGAGTGATCCTAACTGTACTTGGGGAATGTTGCTCAGGTCTGCAGGAAAACCCACATACACACCTCCATAGTTCCTTCATACACAACACAAATAATATGTGTAAAGGAAGCAAGTGTAAATGTAAAATGATTTTATATAATTAATTTATACATGTATATAGCGATATTACACATTATCCAAACTGAATGACTCACTGCCATTTGTCATCTGCTGGCACAGACTCTTCTGATCTGTCAACACACACACACACACACACACACACAGATGTTAAAATGTCAGTTTTTCTTGTTTGACCTTTCTTTGATGTTTTTCTGTTAACGTAGAACTTTTTGTGTGTGTGTGTGTGTGTGTGTGTGTGTGTGTGTGTGTGTGTGTGTGTGTGTGTGTGGCTTTTCATGAAAGAGGTATTAATATTATTGTAAAATGAACTTACACCTTTGATGAAGACTCAACATGACCTGAGGTCACAAACAGAAAGAAAAATGAATAGATGAATAGTTGAATTAATAATCTGTAACGTTACATTTGCACACGTGTCTTTGCTATCACCTATGACTACAGTAATGTAACGGAAATGCAACCTGCAGCAACAAGAAGTATGACTCAAAACAAGCAATAAAAAAACAAATTTAATTAGGTTAAAAAACAGTTACAAGTAGGCCAAACAGTAAAGAAAAGAGCAAATGTGGACATTAAACACCAACATTTTAAATACTGGAATGTATCATATATTGTTCACAGCACTGAAGTTGCACTTTCAATCATTGGCTCATTTCACAGCTGCATGGACAGTAACATCCAATCACATTCATGCAGGTGTTTACAGAGCTGACATTATAACCTGACCTTGTCACAGCTCATTGCTCGGATTCAGATTTAATGTGTTTTAATTTAGGTAAACCTCTAAAAGGTGGCGATTGTTAAGTATACAACATAAAACTGGTATGCAGAGTTCATTTCATCTGCTTACCTGACATTTTTAGGGTCAAAACAAATTACTGACAGTGCTTTTAACAGCATTATATGACACTAAAAGTTTCTAAAATAAGTTAAATACAACTAGAAAAAGTGACTTTAAATCAGTGTAATTGTCTGTTATTATCTCTTACATGCTAATAGATACACCAAATGTTCTTCTATTCCAGACACAAACAGCCGCTTAGTGTTTCTCACCTCCAGTGCTGCTGCTGCTGCTGTTGGTGGTGGTGGCTTGTGAGGAATTTCCACATCCCATCTCTCACCTGAGTCTGTAAAAGCACAGAAGAAGAGGAATGAAAGAACAGGTGAATGAGAGGAAGAAGAAGTAAAGAACAGGCAGGTACTAAGAAATAAATAGAAAGGAGGTGCTTTCTGTCTTTCCTTTTTCTTTTCCTCTGTGTCTGTCTTCTGAACCTCTCAGCATTGAGGAAAGATGACGGCAAGAAAAGAGGAGGAGGAGGAGAGGGGAGGGAGGAGAAAAAGAGAGAGCGAGGTAGGGAGGAAACTGCTAGAAGCAGTGTGTTCACCCCTGCTGTTGAGAAAGTGTGTGTGTTTTCAATGTGTGTGTCCGCTGCTTTGAAATCTGCACAATTTGAAGGCAGTAGATCAGAGTCAGCTTGAATCTATTTAATTTCTGCCTGAATACAATAGAAATGAATTTGAATGGGAGAGAAGGGAAAGGGAGGAAGGGAAAGGAGAGCAAAAGGGACAGTAAAATGTGTAAGTTCAGCTGGAAACACACCTGAAGAAAACCAACTTCTACCACACACACACACACACACACGTATGTCTTCGCATTCAGACATGAGCAACTAAGTAAATACAGAGCTACTGTACAACTTCGGGTATCGAGAACTAGTCTCCATATATTATTAGATGTATTTTTTTGATTACACTTATGCATGCATCAGTGTAAGTGTTTACAAAATGGTGAATTTGAGCTAGTGATGCAGTTGCACGTCAAATAATTGGATACATAGAGGTAGTTCCTGAAAAGTAATTTTTTTTTTTTTTTTTAAATATCAATAACAATCTACTGCAGTCTGGCACATGAATGCTGTGTTTTTCAGCCTCAAAAGCAAGCCAATGCTAGCATGTCAAACTCAAGTTAAAAGAAAACTGTCAGGAAATAGAATTTTACATTAAAATAATCTTAAAATACAGTATTTTATTATAAGTTTCTCTTTCTCTGATTTCTTGTGTGTGCTTACTTTGTTGAGGGTTTACAAGTAAAAGCTGTACATGGTGGTTCAGAAGTAAAATATTGCATGTACTAGCATGATGAGGGGCTTTTAATGGTCAATGTTTTCCATGTTAGAACACTTTGTACATGCTGTCTCATACCAATTACAGCTGTGCTTGAAATGTTTTCTTTTCCAATCTGTAACTTGATATTTATTTCACATATACTGTTTGTATTTACGTTTCTTCTTTTCGTTGTTTCAGAAAAGTAAAGCCAAACAGAAAGGAGTGCCAATAAATAGAGAACATATGAAAGATAAAGGTAAAAGAGGAATACTAAGAGGCATATGCAACTAAAATAAGAATGAAACTAAAAAAATAAAAACTATACAAGAGACAAAATTAGGAGGTAAAGTGACAATGGTATGATTCATATCAGCAGGTCTAGTGTATGTAAACAGCGTACACCAGACTGATATATATTATGATTAAGTAAGTCGTTTGTTAATATTCCATGACAAGAGGTTAACAGGAAGACACACATGAGATGCAATCAGGAAAGAGACCAAAACAACAAAAAAGTACTTTGTGACATATTATATTAGAAATGACCTTTTATGGCAGTTAGAATCAGCTGAAAATAAATAAATAGCTTTGTTTTTTCTTACTCATGTGATGGAACCCTAATACTATGTAACACAAGCTATAGGTGGAACACAAGTAGAGGTGTTTCACCAAGCAACTTCCCAAAATCCCAAGTGCACATGGGAAGAAACTGAGGAAAACATCTAGGTGAAATGGTGGATGAATATGTGACAATATCATTTTTTCAGAAACACATGGTATAAGATATGACTGTACAGCAATTTATTTTTTAAGATGGTTATTTGGGCTTTTTTTTAAGCTTTTATTTTTGATAGGACAAATGAAGACATGAAAGGGGAACGATATGCTGCAAAGGGCCACAGGTCGGAGTCAAACCCCGGCCTGCTGCGTCAAGAAGTCTCTATATACAGTATGGTCACTAACGCTACCAACTGAGCTATCTGGGCAACCAAAAAAATTTCTTTTTGAACATCTGCTGAAGGTAATACCATACTCCATATGTGTGAACAGCTGATGTCAGACCATACTGACCCAAATGGAAAATGGTTTGATAATGAAACACAGTGTCTCCACATGTCCACAGGTCAGCTGACTGAGCAGATTAGTGTGTGATGTAGAAACAGATGTGTAAGGGGGGAAATAGAGGCTTCACTGATGCTAAAACATTTTACATGCATTGTGTTAATTCATTCCTAAGATGACCTGGTTAGACTGCACTAAATTAAATCCTTCATCATTCTCCGGTTGGTGATTTGATTGATGCTGTTGTTCATGAGCAGCCGTAGGAAGTCAGAACATAATTATCAAGCTCTGTGCAAAACCAACAACAACCAGATGCCTTCAATGACGTGTTTGTTTGACGTCTCACAACTTTTAGTTGTGGCATTCTGAATCAGTTCAACATCATCGCAGTGGTCTGATGATTTACAAATAAACATGCAGAAAATCTTTGACCAATTACAGACAATCCTTGTGATGCTTTACTTTCTAATCTTAACACTGAAAGTATCAGCTTCAAAAGCACCAGACAGGAGAGCATCTTCCTTTCTGGTTATCTAACAAATAATGTGTTAATTGGACGAGTGTGTCCTCTTTGCAAGCAGAATGACACCTTTAGGCTTAAAGCTGGTACAGGCAGTTTCCTGGAAAAAGGCAAGCAAATGCCAGAATTTGAAAATCCCGCCTCCTCGAGGGTCTAACTCGCTACAGAAACATGAACTTGAATTAGCTGCAGCCGAGAGCTTTTAGCTACGGTTAGCAGAAGCCTAAAGTATTAGCAAAACTTTCTCTTTATCTCTGAAATGCTTCACTGATGTCTACACGTTTTATTACGACTCTCTTTGAGACTCTTTATAAGAAGTTAGTCTTCCTGTATTGGGTTGCTTTGCAGTGTAGGCAGTTGTTGCCAATGCTGGAATAGCAACTTTTTCTGCAGGATTTTGGCCATTGAATCATGTTTTCACCATCTTAAGCGACGTGTACGCACATTAGCGTTTGTACAACAACTAATAGGAGTGCCTTATTTTTTTAAATGACCTGTGATTGGCCAAAGTCTCCCATCACTGGCTAGATTATCTTAAGCCTGAAAACAGAGAGGAGGTGCTGAAGTCTAGTTTTCTCTCAGAACACTTGAATTACAATATGGTGAAAGATTGTTATGGAAATTTTGCCCCCCGAAAAACTGTCTGAACAGCTAGTTTCTAACTGTGTGTTTGGTGCTGAGCAGGTAGTGTACAGCACAATAGTATTTTAGAGCTTTAATTCTAAAAACATCTGCCTGCTGTGGCTGAAAATGACACAGAGTGGAGAGAGTGAATCAAAACAGTAAAATTGTGTTTTGCAAAAGCCTATTATTGGTAGAGTCCTGTCTGTGATTGGTTGATATTAATAACAGACTTTACGTTTTTGTCTGACTGCAGAAGAAAATAAAACTCTGTTCCTCCATTAGGCTCAAAAAGTACATCATATTTTTCACCAACCTCATCCTCTCTGCTGCTGAATCTTAGAATGACTCATGCCACCCACACACGCATGCGCTTGGTACACATGAACACACATACACACACACACACACACACACACACACACACACACACACACACACACGCTGACTCTGCTACGCTCACCTTAATTACAGGGCTAAGCAAAGTGACTCTCAAAACATAATAAATAATTTTCAACGTGTCCAGCAGGAAGTGAGTATTACTCCTGGACAGATGCTAAGGAATTTCATCAAGCACTCAAATTTTAATGTGCAGCTTTTATATACAAACCTCTGCTGTTTCTTTAAATATTTTAGAAATATTTAAAGAATATTCTAAGTTCATCTGACTCTCTGTAAGCTGGAATGTAGTTTTTAGACATTTGATTGGCCTCTGTGATGTTTTCTGGAGCTACCACTTTAGCAGTGTACAGTGTGTTTGGTCTGATATAGATGCATAGATGACTCCAGATTTACTCAGCTTGATTTGTACAGTATATGTTATTGTGAAAGAATAAGACAATTTAAACACAAACAGGATATGAAAACATGACTCAACAACAGTGTTTGAGTTGTAGTTTGATTGAAGCTGTAGTTCTTCATTAAGAACACAAGGTGACAGTGTTGTCACATATTTATCAGATTTAACTCGAGGCATTTGAATTTATTTAAGTCAATTTGAAACAGATTTGCATAGACCCAAAAATATTTCTTGTTTTTATGTTTGTGTCCTTAAAGAAGTCTGTAGCGGTTCACGTTCTGTTTAGATGGCAGCTGTCTTTGTCTCTGAATTAATTATTATTAACACAAAATATGATTAACAAAATAAATGATGATGTGATAGTATATATAAAAATAAAACTTTGTTTGTATCTGGGAGGGAATTAACAAACTAGCCAGAAGTGTGTGTGTGTGTGTGTGTGTGTTATATATATATATATATATATATATATATATATATATATATATATATATATATATATATATATATATATATATCAGTATATAAAGTAATTAGAATTATTCCACCGTTACCAGCTGCCACATTAATGTGATGAAAAGTTAAAGCATTAATACTTATTACGTAAGTAATACGTTATTCTGAAATGGGCCAGTCAGCATAATGAGTACTCCTACTTTTGGTACCGTAAGTATATTTTGATGCAAATACCTTTGTAATTAAGTAACATTTTGAATGTATGACTTTTACCATGTAACAGACTATTTCTACACATTATTGCTACTTTTACTTAAGTAAATTATCTAAGTACATTTCCCGCCTCTGCTCATCTGTAAATGTTAAACTGGTCTTCTGTGGCACTATCCACACTTCATACACTCCGTAGTCCTTAGTTTGGCACTTTCCACACACCGTAGACTACTCTCATGCATACGGACTTGCACAAGAAAACTCCCCCTGGCTCCAGCTGTCCTCTTCATACTCACACTGTCTCTCTCAGCTGCAGGACGCATCAACATCATCGGCCAGACGTACTGTCAATGTTCCTCACTTGGAAATGTCGCTCATAATCCACTTTGTAACAGCTTTGGGTGAGTTAAGTTTTCAATGTTAAAGTTTTTTTATTTTTAAATGTCAAACCTTCCTGAGGTGCTGTCAGGACGTTGGGTGGAATTTATTTTTCTATAGCTGCCAAAAAAGTTCGTTCCCACGTCTGCAGCAACAACACATGTAATGAGATCCATATGTAAACCATTAGTCATTTGTTTTTTACCAGACAATATGGTGTAGGCCTATTTAAAGATGAGATTATGAAATGTGAAACTGCTGCAGGAAAGTTGTTTTGCTTAGGCCTACCTACTCAATTGTATCCTCAGAGAGAATCCATGTCATTTTAATTTAAGTGAACTGCTTCTGAGTTTTATAATTGAAAGCACAATATGAAGCTGCACTGATTTGTGACAGCAGCAGTTTTTTTGAATCAAGGCTTCAGGACTTTAACACTGACAGCTGTTTTCCTCCGTGCAGCCCTGTGGTGGCCCATCAGGGCCCTGCTGCCAGAGTTCGGGGATGTTTGCACCAAAGGGAGCTGCTACCCCGCCACAGGTGACCTGCTGATCGGCCGCGCGCACAGGCTCAGCGCCTCCTCCACCTGCGGCCTCAAGCAGCCGGAGCGCTACTGCATCGTCGGACATCTGGAGGTAAGAAAAGGGGGCTGCTGGGAAAATAAACTGTGAGCATGTGCGCAGTAAAGTAACCCAGTGCTTCATGGTTGAACTGTTGCTTTTTTCTCTGCAGAATGTAGAACAAAATACACATTTGGGAAGTTTGATTACTGCGTTTTTGGTCTGGAGTTTTTTTTTTTAACACCATGAATGACTTCTGATAGGAAAAATGCCAATCTTGGACTCTGCTAAAGAGATGTAAACAAATGATTTTTCATTCCTGCTTCATCTGCAAGGAGCAGAATGACCTCTTAGTGTCCTTGAATTTATACTGTTGTTTGATACAGTAATTACTTTGAAACTCCACTGAGTGAGAAAGTTGGTTCAGCTCGGAATGTTCTTCGGTGTTTGCTTTTGTCTCTTTTGTGACTGTAGAGTGCAAGCAAGAATGCAAACTTTATTTACATATACATTGTACGTATATAACACTTTTCAAAACAGCAGACAAAGTGCTTTACAGGGGATAAAGGGGAAAAGGGAGAAGAAGATCGCAATGTGAAAGTTGGAAATGAAAACAAAGAGAATAAATGAGTGCATGTATTATTTTGACCACATTTGTAGAATGATAAAGATTTGGATAAAGATCCTCCATTAAACACATGCATGTCATGTTAAGACAGAGAAAGACTCAAATGGGATCAGAATAACAAGTAGAAAAAAAAAAAATAGTTGCATGTGACTCCACCTGACATAAAAACTTAAATTACATTTCAATCAGTCATAAGATGTCTAATATATGCAATGGCATTCACTGTCATTCAAAGTACTTTACATGTCCTCTCATTTCATGCACATAAACCACAGCCTTATACATATTGTAGTATACAGTGTATATATAGTGACAAGCTGAACTTTCTATAGATATTTCTGGTATCCTGTATAATAGGAGCTATATGTTTGCCTTTATAAGTTTAGATATACGTCTGTATATCTTCCTTTAATTGTCATATATGTTAACAATATCAGCCAGATTGGAGTCATAACAATGCATAATGATTACCTGCAGCAATGACATTTTATACTAACATGATCATTACTAACATTTTAAAATGAATAAATCAGGCTTTACATTGGCTTTGATTAAACTAATTAGGTAATTAGTAATGATTTGTTGTCTTTTACTGGAATTTGACACTTTGTTGGCATTAAAGTCAGTCTGTTTTTTTACAAAAGTTGATTTAAAATGTATCGGCACTGCTGGCCTTGGACAGTACATGGCATTGTCATGACCCTGACTTATTACTTATTCTTGGTGACTTCTTGCCAAAGAAAGATGGCCAATTAAAGTCAGCCATAAATCCCTCATATTTAAGAGTCCAATAAATCTAGACTGGTATTATTATGATAAAAAAATAAGATTCATCCTTCTACACCATCTTGGTTTGTGTTTTTGTAACTTTAGTGATAATAAAACCAGAGATCAACTCTCTGTTTTTTTGTCATTGTGTTTAAAATGTCATAAAAATAGAGAAATATGCCCATCATAAATTCCCAGAACCTAACTTGTTTGTTTAATTAACAACCCATAGCCCAAAATATATTTACCTTACTGTTCAATAAGATGAAGAAAAGCAGCAAATTCTCACATTTAAAAAGCCAATGTTTTGTATTTTTCCCCTTAAAAAATGACTCAAACTTTTAACTGATTATCCAAATCAATCAGCTAATCAGGTAATTGTAATAGTTTCAGCTCTACATCATGTGCGGGAGAATGCAGATGTTCTGTATCTGCTTGCTGTCTTGTTGAGTGGGAGTGCAGACATTCCTCTCCACAATAAAAGTGCTGTGTGGCTCACAATCCCTTCCCTGTGTTCATGTGAAGCGGGGGCGAGGTAGGGGTATATTCTCCTCTTATCAAACACCCTATGGCGAGTTGGCTGTATGAATGGTGTCCTTATGAAATGACACACTGTGTAGCCTTTTCTGAGTTTCCTGAGGATGAGCACAGTCCTCAAGAATGAGCTACATGATGCTTAAGGGAGGAGTTAGGAAACGAGCCTCAAGTAGAAGACATTTTTCCACCAAACAGTGTTAAGTGAGGCCACTTAGAGAGACTCCGCTCACATTTCAACACAGTCGTAGATTGGCAGGGGCTCGGTGAATTGCGAAACTCGTGTGTGTGTGTGTGTGTGTGTGTGTGTGTGTGTGTGTGTGTGTGTGTGTGTGTGTGTGTGTGTGTGTGTGTGTGTGTGTGTGTGTGTGTGTGTGTGTGTGTGTGTGTGTGTGTGTGTGTGTGTGTGAACCAGATTATAGTCTGTGTCCATGCCAAACCATCTGGTGTGCTGTTGACAAATGCAGTGAACATGATATAAACTGTACAGCCTTAATTTAAATTCACTTTTAATGGAGCTCTCTTTCATCACACATAATACCAAGGTGGCCAAAAGTATGCGGACACCTCAAACTTGCACCCAGATGTGATTTTTGAATACTCGTTCCAAAACCACAGGTTTCATTTTGCTGCTTTATCAGCCACCAATGATTCACAAGATTCCAGAGCCTGGCTACAGCGATTGGCTCCCATTTAGACTTATTAGTGAGACACTGAAGTTGACAAAATCAACACTGAACAATAGTAAGGTGATCAGGGAACACACAGCAGTGAAAGGCGATGTTCACAGGCTTTCCGTGTTATTGTTGTTGTTTCACAGAGATTGTAGTTAACTGAAGAAGATGTTGGCTAAAAGGCTCTGGATTGTAACAATGAGGGGGAATGTTACGAAATGTCTAAATTCACTCTTTCAATTAGGCTACTGTGACTCTCTCTTTGTAGTTGACTGAAAAAGAGTACAGTAGTGTTGGCAAAATATCAAAACGAAAAATATCTCATCCTTCCTCACGGTATGCAGTCGCTTGTTGTATATCTAAAGTCTTGCGTCTAAAGTGCGTTCCATCTGCCACAGTACACGTGCACGCTGTACGTTAGGAAGAGGTTTTAGGCCTGACTCACAGTTTATTCCAAAAGGTGCTGGATTGGGTCGAAGTTAGGGCTTGGTGCAGGCCAGTCAAGTTCTTCCACACCAAACTGGGATGCTCAGGTGCATCATCTTACACACAAAACACACTTTTGTAAACATTTTATTTATTTATTCTTTGCTGTTGATTTAAGGTTTCCTTAATTGGAATTAATTGGCCAACTTAAACCAGGAACCAAGCCATTAATAACCCTACCATCAAACTTTACAGTTTAGAACTAAAGCAATCAGTTCATCAGTAAGTGGATCAACAGAAAATGACTGCAACTATTGCCATTACATGCAGGCTCATTGGAATATAACTTTTTTTGGGATGGGGGCTTAAAGAGACAAACATGTGTTTTTCGAACATTAAAGCATGTAAACATGTTCTAGAAACACAAAATACAAGTATGAACCTGAAAAATGTTTTTGTTCCTAATCTTTAAAGGTTTTTCTTTGGAACTACTTTCTATCAAAGAAGTCACTATAAAAACTGTTTATAGCTTTCATGGGTTAACCAGAATAACAGAGATACTATCACTCACCTTTGGGGTGAATAAAATGCTAAACTATCAGCATATTTAACTTGTTACCACTCTCTGTGTCAGGACGAGAAGAAATGTTTTGTGTGCGACTCCAGGAAGCCGTTCAACGAGGACAACAACCAAGACAGCCACACCATCGAGAACCTGGTCACCACCTTTGCCCACAACCGCCTCAAGACCTGGTGGCAGTCGGAGAACGGTGAGAGACAGAAAACACACATGAGGAAAAAAAGTGTGTTTGTTGTTGAATGAAAGGGACAGAACTTCTGTTCACTCCTGGTTTGAAATCAATGCACAGCGGCATATATGTAGCGTGTGAGCTCTGACTGAGGCTGTTCTCATGGGAACTGTAATGACTAGACAGGACATCACAGAACCTCTTACTGCAGCCAATCACAGCAGGGCCAGGGGGCGAGGCTTACAGGTGTGCTGAGGAGAACAGGTGTGTGGATAAGAAACAGATGTGTGTCAACACTTGAACACACACAGACGTTTAAAGTTGAGAGCAACAGGAAGTGTATAATGAGACAGCGGTGCTTCAGAGAGCTCCACAAGGAGAACAAGAAACAAGGGGCGGAGGAAGTATTCAGATACTTTACTTTAGTAAAAGTACTATCACCACATTGTAAAAAAAAAAACAACCTCCAACTCTGCATTTAAAATGTTACCTAATGTAAGTATAATCAGAAAAAGGTACTTGAAGTATCAAAAGTAAAAGTACTCGTTGGCCTCTGTGAAGGCATATAGCTACAATTAGCAGTAGTTTATTGTTGTAATCGGTTGAGGGGGCACTAATTTTTATCTATTTTATAAAAGGCTTTATTATTTATTATTCTGCTGATTTTTTTCTTGATCAATTTGTTAATTTTTGTTTTTTTAATATGTAGGAAAATATTGAGAAATGCCTCTCATCACAATTAGTGACACTTCAAATATCTTTTGTCCGACCAACAGTCTAAACCTCAATATTATCTATTATTATTATTATTATTATAAGTAACAAAAAGCACGCTGGCAATATTCAGATGTAAATCAACAAATGAATCAAACAGATTAATTGACTCAGCAGAAACAACAGTATCAGGTACAATTGTATGCGGGGGAATAACTAAATGTTTTAAAGATATGACAACAAATTCAGTCAATCTGATGGTTTTAGACAAATTGTTCAGGAGCTGAAACCGAAGAGGCAAGCTGTGTATAAAGCGACTTAGCTCATTTATTTTGCTGGTTTTAACACTCATTTGAACAATAATGATCCTCAAAAAAGCTGATCCACCTGATCAACCGCAAACTAGTTACTCTGGGCAAAGAAATAATCATCACATCCTTAATTTGGGCCCTGAAAGAAATCACACTACAGTAAGTAAGTTCACTTACAGACTAAGACAAACCATGCCTCTTTACTCCCACATTCATGCTGCACACCGTTCCCTCTCTGAGTGGTGGGAATATGTCGGAGGTCTGAGTCATGGAGGGAGCGGCAGCCAGCATTGCAGATGTCTTTGAAACAGCAGGAAGCGGCAGACACACAATGGGTTTGCTTGGGATTTCCTAATTCCCTCACAGTCGTGCTCCAGCTCCATCTTTACACCAGCTGTTAAGTTTAAACTTAGCAAAGTTTTACCTCTCCCAAAGAGGTCATGTTTTCGGTTTGGTTTGTTTGTCTGTCTATAATTCAGCAGGAGTATGGAAAAACTTCTGGCCCCATTTTTATTAAACTTAGTGGAAGGAAGAACCTATTACATTACACTAATTATTTTTCAATATTAACATTGGAAGATAAGGCTCTTAGTTAATTTGTGTTTGGTTTGGATAACTACACATCACTAAATTAAAACAAGTTCCACCACTCTATTTCTTACGTAGACATTTCTTACATAGACATTACTTATGTAACTAACTGACTGAACTAGCATTAGCTTGCTAATATATTTTAGTTTAGACTGAATAGCCTTAAAAGGGGTAACAGGATGTGGTCAAAAATCTTTCCAGACACTTAAATGCACTTAAAAAAATGTATGTAGACTGGGAAAAACCTTAAATTGCATTTCACACAAAAAAAAACATAAAATAATGTAAAGATATTACACTAGAAAAACATGATTAGATTAATAGATTAAATATATCCCTCCATGTATTTATATAGTATAAACAAAAATAAAGACTCTACAGCCATGCTGTGAGGATGTACTTTGCCATAATGGTGCTTTCAGCTAAATGTTGGCAGGTATAATGTTAACCATGTTCAGCATCTTAATTTTGCGCATCTGCATGCTAACTTTTGCAAATGTTTACTAGCAACCCATTAACACATTACTAAGACATGTCCTTACGTTTAAATGTTGCAAACCAACGTGGTAAAAATTAAAGCCACATTTATACATAAACATAGTAAAGAATTCAGGAAGTGCTGGTGTAAAACTATCCAGAACCGAAGCTTTAGATTGATTAGATACGTATGGGAATGCCCGAGCCTCAGCTGCATAAACACGTGCAGAAAGAATCTGTAAATATTTAAATAAATGATGTTGAAGTGTCAGAGAAAGTGTGTCTGGGGTGTGTTGACAGTTCCTATGATTGAGTTGTTTTATGAATGGGAATCAGTCAAGAAAGAGATTTAATTGTTCATTTCCTGTGTGTTTCCTTTCACTTGCAGGTGTGGAGAATGTGACCATCCAGCTGGACCTGGAGGCCGAGTTTCACTTCACACACCTTATCATGACCTTCAGGGTGCCTGTTCTCTCTGTTTCTCACACACACACACACACACACACACACACACACACACACACACACACACACACACACACACACACACACACATATATATCATACACTCCCATACCCACGGAGATAAACACAGCGTCAGACAGCTGTGGTGGAGGAATGTGGACAATCGTTGAGAATGGTGGGAAAAGAAGAAGGAGGGAGAGGATGAGTTTGAGGCTGCTCTCGTGATTGGCCATGACGGTAGCCAGCTGGATTTTTCTCTGTAATACACATTATAGTCAAAACACACACTCAAAGACACACTTTCCATGTGTATCCTGTTATGGGATTAGATGGCAGAAAAGATCAACACATCTAACAGCCTCCACCCTTTCAGGAATATCATTACTTTATGTTCAAGTTATGTTTATTATAGACAGACAGACAGACAGACAGACAGACAGACAGACAGACAGACAGACAGACATTTAAGAGCGTTTAAGACAAAAAAGCAAAACCATATACAATACTTAATAAACAGTAACAGTGTAATAGTAACAGTAATAGTACCAGTCGACAGTAAAACTTCGAAAACAGTGACTTAATAACCTAAAATAATATTAATAATAATAATAATATTAATGAAGAATTGTAATATTGTAGGTCAATTATTGTATCTAAATTAAAGTTTTCTGCAGTACATCTAGATGAAAAATGGCAAGAAATGTACTTTATCCAACATAAAAAGAAGCTAAACCTTCTATTTTATCAGAAATAGTTTAATGTAATTTGTTTTTTCCTGATCATTTACACCAAAATTTGCATGTAAAATGGTGATGGCAAAGACACAAGTAATTAGTTGAGCTAAAACTCGATAATGACATGAAAAAGCCTCAACAGTTTTTGGTTTTCAGTGAGAATTAAAGGAAAAGAAATGGACTTCTGAGGGCGAGAGAGCAGATTAGCTTTCCTTTCACAATAGTAGTTGAAAGTGTACTACCACTACACTTTGGATTCCCTGATCATTCACACAGACACAACCATCCTGACATCTGTGAGTACAAGAAGATGCAAAACATCAATACGATGATTTATAGTTATATTTTCCCTCCATCTCTGCTGACAGACGTTTCGGCCAGCTGCCATGTTGATCGAGCGGTCCATGGACTTTGGGAAAACATGGCAGGTTTATCGTTACTTTGCCTACGACTGCGAGTCATCCTTCCCAGGCGTGCCCTCCAGGCCAATGGTCAGAGTGGACGAGATAGTCTGCGACTCCCATTACTCAGACATTGAACCATCCACAGAGGGAGAAGTGAGGTTTACTTTATATTTACATTTTTGAAGGTTTTACTTCTGATAACAGTGCCTCGATTAGATTGCAGGATATACATATATAAAAAATGTGTCTCTCACTGAAGTCACTTTCCATACAAAGTTTCCCTTGGTTTTCTTTTTTGTCTTTTAGGTGATATTTCGGGCGCTGGACCCCGTCTTTCAGATTGAGGACCCCTACAGCCTGAGGATACAGAGTAAGCTGCTCCTAAATTGCCATAATGCATGTCCCCGGGAACTTTGGGTGGAAACTGTCTCTATTATCCCTTTTATCAGTACCAAATTTGGTAGTTATTTTTAGTAAACATACTAGAAATATATGGATATTATTGACCTGTAAGATAAAATCTCACTAAATAATCAAGATTAAACAGACAGTGGTAGACAGAAGAGTATACTGAGCACATTCGTTTTACTTGAGACTGACCTCTGACCTTTCTGGTAAGGGGCCAAAGGAAAGACAAAGAGAAATATCCAGTGAACATACGACAGTATTGAGATGAATTGTAGTATATTTTAGTTGTCTGTAGCCCATGCAACAGCTACCTGTAGCAGAGTTTCAGGGGTCAGACGGGGAAGAGCGCTGCATGGAATTTCACATGTGGGAGTAACTGGGCCTTCGTACACCCACCACCAGCCTGAGACACACTCACACACACACACATGCAGAGGCCTCATGTTAAGTATGTGGTGAATGCTGTGGGTATGTGAGGAACAATGGCGGCCTATTTGAAGTCTGAAACTCGGCAAGAAACTTGAAAGATGTATAAAGAAAGCTCTAAAAACTTGTTATATACCTAACACTCTTAATTTCCCGTGTGTGTGTGTGTGTGTGTGTGTGTGTGTGTGTGTGCAGACATGCTGAAGATTACTAATCTCCGGGTGAAGTTCACCAAGCTCCACACATTGGGCGACAACCTGCTTGACTCCCGCGACGATGTGATAGAGAAGTACTACTACTCCCTCTATGACATGGTCGTCCGTGGCAACTGCTTCTGCTACGGTCATGCCTCGGAGTGCGCCCCCATGGATGGAGCAACGTTTGATGCTGAGGGCATGGTACATCAAACTCATCTAATGGTCTTTAACTGCAAAAGGTGCTTCGAAAAAAGCTGGATCTTGGGAAGAGATTGTGTGTTCGCTAGGTCTTGAATGAACTCCCATGTTCCAAACTGCCTGAATGTTTTCTTCCTGCTAATTGATACTAAAACCTTGAAAGTAAATAAAAAATCCAGTTAGGAAGCTTGAAACAAAATTCCACATAACTCTGGTACTACAAATGGTGCAAATTTATTTTGTGTGTGTGCAGGTCCATGGCCGCTGTGCATGCAATCACAACACAGAGGGATTAAACTGTGAGCACTGTCAAGACTTCTACCATGATATGCCTTGGAGACCTGCAGAGGGGCAAAACACCCACGCCTGCAAGAGTAAGAACACAAACATAAATACAGAGTCCACTTCTCTTTCTGTTTTTTTCTGTCTTTTGCTCTGTGCCTGTTCACATTTTCAATAATACACTTATAAAGTTTTAAGAGAAGTTTGACACCACTGTCATGTCTGTATGTTTATTACAATATAGCGCAAGGGTCAGCTGGTTAGCTTAGCTTAGCATTAAGTTTGATAACAGGGGGAAACAATTGTCCTGACTCTGTCCAAAGGTGACAACAGCCACCTCCAAAGCTCAGTAACCAACACATTACATCCAATTTCTATTATACTAATCTGTATAAAAAGGAAGTGTGAAAACGACAATTTCCCCCTATTTCCAGTCTTCAGGCTAAGCTAAGCTAACCAGCTGGTGGTGGTGGTTAGCTTCATTTTTATGAAAGTGGTATCAATCTTATCTTAGTTAGTTAATAAAGGTATTTTGCAAAATGACAAATTGTGTAAGTAAATGTCATTTACTTACAAAACTTTAACAAAGTGCTTTACAGACATGATGCTGGAGCTGCAATGATTAATCAATCTGCAACTATTTAATAATAAAAATAAAAATGTCATCTTCTTAAATACGAGGATTTGCTGCTTTCCTCTTTTATATCTAAAAGTGAATTAAATATATTTGGTTATTGGACTAGCATTTTGTATAGTTGTAGCCTTATACTGTATAACACAGAATTGATACAATAAGATAACCAATTAATTCTCACAAGCAATTCAAAATACAAGAGTAAAGTCAGTACACTTTACTTATTTTAGATTCTTTTCAATTTTCTATTCTCTTGGCTCTTTAATGACAGTTTTCAGTTGTATTTAAATGTCCTAAATGGCTTAAGTGTTTTTTATAAAGCATTTTGAATTGCCTTGTTGTTGAAATGTGCCATATAAAAAAAACCTGCCCTGCCTTAAACTGTGCTTGAAAATGAAATAAAATGCACATTTCCTAAAGACAGACCAGCAGCAAATCTCACTTTCTTTCTCAGAGTGCGAATGTAACCATCACTCCACATCGTGTCACTTCGACCTGGCCGTGTACATGACGACCGGCAATATTAGCGGAGGCGTGTGCGACGACTGTCAACACAACACGGTGGGCCGACAGTGCGAGCAGTGCGCACCCTTCTACTTCCAGCACCCAAACCGAGACCCCAGGGACCCCAATGTCTGTGAACGTAAGTCACCTCTACGTTACCTCTCTCAGTGTTCTCTGCTGCAGTGTTCCTATTTACAGTCCATGCTACTCATTACATGGACAGTCTGTTGAAATGTTGGTGTCCTCCTCCAGGACATGTTTCTTTCAGCACCATCTGGAGCTGCATCCTTTGAAGTGAAAAGCAGAAAGTAGCTGTTGTTACATCATGATTGTAATTACCTGCTGAGTACTGGGTTCAAATGGAAATAGTGCAGTAAAGTGAAATACAACCTCCCCCTCTCTTTTCTAGACTTTTAATTACACGCTGCTCTTGCAGCTCTTTGCGCTTCACTATCTTGTCCACTGACAAATAGCTTACTTACTGGTGAGGTAATCTTACCACAAAATAATCATTTTGAATCTTTATATTGTTTAACAAAATGAAAGGAAATCCCTTCATCGTATGTCAATTAGCTACACAGCAAGATATTTTACATATACTGACCAAAATCTGTTGTTTGTATTTGTAATCCCAAAAGAATTTTTCTGTTGCTTCACCATTTGGCTAACTTTTTCCACTTTAACACAAATCACATATCATAATCTACTGGGCAGATTTCCCTCACTATGTCTGTCCATTGTGAAATATGTTAATCTTTTCACATGACCATAAGATGTTGGAATGATAAGCATTCATGTGTCCACGCAGTCTCACTAATGTCATTTTTCATGTCTCCACAGCGTGTAACTGTGACCCCTCCGGGTCTCTGCAGGGCGGTCTGTGTGACTCGCACAACGATGTAGCCGCCGGGATGATCTCAGGCCAGTGTCGCTGCAAAGCCAATGTGGAGGGCGAACGCTGCGACCACTGCAGACAGGGACACTACGGACTGGGACAGGGGCCTCACGGCTGCCTGTGTAAGTCACACTGAGTTATAATTCTGTTTAGGCCCTTATTACGCCCCAAGTATGTTTGTATTGTCTGTTAAATATCTCAGTTCACATAAAGAAAAAAATTATCCTTTTGCTCAGAAAAACAAAATAGTTATTCACATTTTGCTGCCATATTTATCCTAGCTCTCTGTGTGAACAGTTGACTAAAAATAAGGAAAACTAAACAGGATGGAGGGTGGATATTGTTTTGGGATATTTGTTACTCAGTATGAAACATGAATGCTTTAAAGTATAACAGGTTACGCCTTAATTCACCTCTTAAGTTATCCAGAGCTCCCTTCATTTCTAAAATAATATAACCCCTTAAAAAAACATAAATAGAAAAGCTATAAATTAACAATTTAAGTAGGCTACAATTAAAAGGGTACATGACATTTCCATTTGTTTTTCACTTGGGGTTTAACCCCTTACAACTTCCTTAAACCTTGCCTGTAATCCTCATGCCCCTAAACTAAACCCTAAACCATATATATATATATATATATATATATATATATATATTGTGTATATATATTACAATCCAAATATATAAGAATCCATGAATTATTGTCTTTAAATCCTATTACTAATACCTTATTTTTTTAGGTGAATTAATGGGTTTTTGGAGAACTTCAAATTAAAACTGACTCAAACATCCACAGTGTTGATAAACTACAGTCAGTCAAACAGACTGACATAGTTGGATCTGTTGCTTCATTGTTTGGTTGTGTGTTTTGGCAGCGTGTACCTGTAACCCGCTGGGAACTCTGCCTGGAGGAAACCCCTGTGATTCAAACACAGGGAGGTGCTTCTGCAAACGCCTCGTCGACGGACATAACTGCGATCAGTGTCTGGTACGCAAACACAGCTCAGTTTGGATACTTTTACCTCTATACATGTGTTTGTGCAGTGTGTAGGAACAAATGTTCTCCATTCTTTTCCCTGTAGCCGCAGCACTGGGGTCTGTCCAATGACATGGACGGCTGCAAATCATGTGACTGCGACCAGGGTGGGGCTGAAAACAATAAGTATGTTTAAATATCTGTTTTATTAATTACTTATTTTAAGTTTAGAGCTCATAGCATGTAATGTAGTTTTATATTTAGTGTTGGACGTACTAAGAGTACAGATACAGGAGTTGTATTTCATTTCATTTCAACTTAAATGCACAAAAACAGACAGAAAAAAAGGTACTGAGAGACATATAATACCAAATCTCTCCTTCTACAGCTGTGATCCTCACACCGGACAGTGTGTGTGCAGGGAGCACATGTTTGGACGACGCTGCGATCAAGTCGAGTCTGGCTTCTACTTCATCGCTCTGGATCACTACACCTACGAGGCAGAGGACGCCAATCATGGACCTGTGAGTGTGTTTGTTGTACCGCCCCATCTATTTACCCCAATGTGGAAACTACATCTTTGTTGATCTCTTTCTGTCTGTCAGGGTGTGACGGTGGTACCGAGGCCATACCCTCTGGATCGCAGTCCAACATGGACCGGTATGGGTTTTGTTAATGTGCCAGAAGGAGCTTACTTAGAGTTCACCATTAACAACATCCCAGAGTCCATGGACTATGACATCCTTATTCGCTATGAGCCCCAGGTAAACAAACACCCCCACACACACACACACACACACACACACACCAAATTGTAAGTTGAATATGTATCTACACTTTGGGATAATAAGATCAATAACAACGCTATAAACACAGAATATTTGTTTCAATTTGTAATTGCATTAGTTTTAAAAGTCCCATGACATGGTGCTCTTTGGATGCTTTTATATAGATCTTAGTGGTCCCCTAACAACATATCTGAAGTATCTTTCCCAAAATTCAGCCTTGATGCAGAATTACAGCCACTAGAGCCAGTCCCACAATGAGCTTTCCTTAGTATGTGCCATTTCTGTGTCTGTATCTATTGAGGAGGAGAGAGAGGGAGCAAGGTGGAGGCTGGGAGTGTGGCCTTGACCAACTGCCACTTTGCTCGTTTAAAAGCCATGATGTCTCTCTCTCTCATGGGTGGGCCAAATTCTCTGGGCGGGCAAAGCAGAGAAAGGGGAGGTAACCTTTCCCCTTATGACCTCATAAAGAGCAACATTCCAGATCGCCCCATCTGAGCTTTCATTTTCTCAAAGGCAGAGCAGGATATCCAGGGCTCGGTTTACACCTATCACTATTTCTAGCCACTGGGGACCATAGGCAGGCTGGGGGAACTCATATTAATGTTAAAAAACCTCAAAAAGTGACATTTTTATGCCATGGGACCTTTAAGTAAAAAAATATCTCTATATGTTTGCAGCTGCCAGACCAGTGGGAGCAGGTGAACATCCGAGTGCAGCGCCCCGTCTTCAACCCTCCAAACTACTCCTCTCACTGCGGCAACTCCATCCAGGACGGAGACGAGCAGTCCATCTCTCTTCCACCTGGATCCAGGTAAAAACACTAGTTTACTTCACTAGTGTGTCTCTCTAGCAAGACATTCACTCCTCACACTGCCTCTGCTGTGTTTCAGACATGTGTTGCTGGTGAGGCCGGTGTGTTTCGAGCAAGGACTCAACTACACGATTCGTCTCACTCTGCCTCTCTACTCATCAGTCAGTGACGTCCAGAGCCCGTACACACTCGTCGACTCTGTACGTTGAATTTCATTCCTTAACCCCCAAGTTATCTTAAAGGACAGGCCTTGTCCTTGTTGATCTTCCCTCCTGTTAAGAGATCAGACTATATACACTAAAATCATCCATGTACACCGTGTAGATTGGTGGCTACTTGCTAATACTTAAGCACACATTATTAAATGTTTTTTTTATTATGGTTTCCATTCTCCTTGACCTCCTCCTCCTCTTCCTCCTCCTCCTCTATTTATAGTTGGTGCTGATACCTCGGGTCAGGGAGCTGGACATGTTCCATGGGATCGATGGTGAGGGAGCGTGGGATACGTTTCAGCGCTACCGGTGTCTGGAGAGCAGCCAGAGCGTTGTCAAAAGCCCCTTGACCGACATCTGTAACAACTATATCTTCAGCGTCTCTGCTCTGCTCCACAAAGGAGCCATGGGTACGTAGATTATGTTTGTGTATATAATGTGTTTGTACAGTGGCAAACATTTTGTTATTTTCTTTTTGGAAAAAATATAACTTGAATCAAGTAATATTCCTCATAACATTCTCATAAATGTACTTCTTTCTTTCTCTTGTCTTATCTCCCAGCATGCCAGTGTGACCCTCAGGGTTCACTAAGTGCTTTGTGTGAGCCCAGTGGAGGTCAGTGCCGGTGTCGATCCAACGTGGTCGGCAGGAACTGCAACCACTGTGCCCCGGCTACGTTTCTCTTCAGCCCCAACGGCTGCAGGTGTAAGTTTTGTATGACTGTGTGGGTATTATAGGCCAGATGCAGCAGGAAAAAGCATTGTTTTCGTTTCTTCATGCACTGAACAATGTTGAGATTTTGAGCTTCCATGACATGTCTTCTTTCAGACTTGTGTAAAGAAAACCACCAAAATACACATTTAGGTGTTTATTTTACTGCTATTTATTTTTGAGTCTTTAGATTCCATAAGATTATAGGATAAATTTAGCATACAAGGTATAGGGTGCTGAGGATTTGATTAGATATTGTGTCTGTTTTCCAATAATAAGGTTTGCAATATTGCAATACATATCTTTAAAGGCAGTTTCCTCAAAATCAGTTTGTTCTCACAATTTTGAACCTGGCTTTGTGCAATGTTCAGATTTCGCTTCTATTTAATAAGATAATGCCTCATTTGCAAAGTTTAACAAAAAATGAAAACTTCAGGAATACAAAAAACATTATCCTAATGTAAGTAATGTACTGGGGAAGTTTATGGTGCTACTTATTAGTTAAGATGTCTTACCCTATTCCCCTGGAATGTTTAACTCAGTAACAAGAGGATTTGAATGAAGTAATGTGATTAAAAATTATTAAAAATTCTCCCTCAGCTTGCGAATGTGACCCTCGGGTTCTATTGATGCCTTCTGCCACGAGGCGACAGGCCAGTGTGAGTGTGTCCCTGGGGCCACAGGGCGCCAGTGTTCCCACTGCCTGCCCGGCTTCTGGGGCTTCCCTCAGTGTAGAGCGTGCCAGTGTAACGGCCACAGCGAGTACTGCCACCCTCAGACTGGAGAGTGTCAAGGCTGCAGAGACTTTACCACTGGACACCACTGTGAGAGGTAGAAGCTGGGCAGAAAGCTAAATTAAAGTGATTGGAGTCAAGTGATGTGTAAATATTTCTACTTTACCCTTTTTCTTTACTTCCAGGTGTTTGGACGATTACCATGGCAACCCAGTGTTGGGTTCAGGTGGCCACTGCCGCCCCTGTATGTGCCCCGATGGACCGCGCAGTGGACGCCAGTTTTCTGACAGCTGTTACCTTATGGCCAATAGTAACCATCTGGTGTGTGTGTGCAGCCCTGGCTACAAAGGTGTGTATACACACACACACACACACACACACACACACACACACACACAGACAGTAATTGTTAATAAGAGATTTGTTTTTATGTAAGCAGTTTTCTTCAGTGCTCAAAGCATCACAATGTCATCACGTCTTAGAAACCCAAACAACACTTGAGGTCCCCTCTCATTACCCATCTGAACATTAATTGACTTCCTGTTTCCTTTCCTCGTCCAGGTGCCAGGTGTGATGAGTGTGCTCCCGGTCACTTCGGGAACCCTCTGGTGCCCGGTGGGCGCTGCATGCCCTGCCAGTGTAGCAGCAACATCGACATGCACGACCCAGGGTCCTGTGACGCTCGGACAGGTGCCTGTCTCAAATGCCTGTACCACACTGAGGGCTATGGGTGTCAACACTGCAAACAGGGTTACTACGGCAACGCTGGCACTCAGAGCTGCAGGAGTGAGTACAGAATTCAGTCTAATTCTATGTTTATATCCTAACTAACTAACTGAAATTAATTTAATTTCTTCTTTTTCTTTTTAAAGATGATTTTTTGGGGGCATTTTTAGGCCTTTATTGACAGGAAAGCTGAAGAAATGAAAGGGGAGAGAGAGGGGGAATGATATGCAGCAAAGGCCCGCTGCGTCGAGGAGTAAACCTCTATATATGGTCGCCTGCTCCACCAACTGAGCTATCCTGGGGCCAATTCATTTAATTTCTGTATAAATACAAGTACAACACTGTCTGTTAAACAGACCCAACAATCCAGTATCAGTTGGGTGCTAACATCAATCTCATTTTACAGTGGCTTTCCACAGTGTTTCTTTAAATATAATGAAAACTCACGTAATCAGCAACTTTTACCCAAAGATGTGGGTACAAACGTCCAAAAACCAAAACTTGTTAAACCCTGATCAACATCTTCTCCTCCTCTGTGCAGAGTGTATGTGTTACTCAGCGGGCACATCCACTCAGGCCTGTTCCTCCCCTGATGAGTGTCAGTGTAATCAGCACAGCGGCCAGTGTCCCTGCCAGCCGAACGTGGTCGGTCAGAACTGCGACCGCTGTGCCATTGATACGTGGAACATTGCCAGCGGGACGGGCTGCCAGCGCTGCGACTGCCACCCCGTCCACTCTTCTGGATCCTCCTGCGATGAGGTGAGTCGGACACTGTGATGAAAACCAAGAGCCATAACCACTCAACATCCCACCCAACATCCAACATCTGTCTGCATCGTTTCCTGCATTAGCATTGCAACAGCTGCTTTAATTTTCTCTCCCACGTTAAGATGTATAGCTGAACTGAATCCCAGCGCTGCACCACAAAAACTTGTACTTAATGAACTGTTGGCAGAATTTTCCTTACACAATGTGGGGACTGGCTCACATGTTTTCCAAACAATTCTCATTGAGAGCAAAGTTGCAGGGCAGTAGTAAGTCACTGTGACCAACCCATCTAATCAGAGAGGCCTGTGTTTTTGTTATATTTTTTGATATATGGAGTCCAGCTGTCAAAGCAGAGCTGCAGAACTGACAGAGAGAAGCAATTCCCAAATGCACAGATCTGCATGTGTATGCACAGAAACATGCACATAAAGAACATGACTGTGTGTGCACACACACTCACACACACAAACATTTGGGTTTCTGTGTTTACTGGCTGCTCTCCATCAGAGGAAGGAAGTCCCAGAATACACTGTGGAATAACTGAATATACATTTCTCTAAGAGGAGTGAGTTGTATCAAACTACGCAGGCCCATTGTGTCTGCATGTGAAATAAAAGACATAAAACATGCTGCATTAATCCAAAAAATACTATTTTAGACACTTAATCTACCGTCTCGTACATGTACTGTAGACCTGATGTTCTCTATGTCCCTGTAGGTCACAGGACAGTGCTTGTGCAAACCCGGTTTTGGTGGCAAGACTTGTCGGGAGTGCAGAGAGCTTTTCTGGGGGAATCCAGAGGTCAAATGTCATGGTAAGTCACCCATCACCAATATATGATCAAAACATAAAAACATTCCCAGACCAGGGAATATCATAAATCTGTTCATGCTTCCATTGCTCTATTTTTTTCATCTGAATATTTCTGTGAATGTTGTGTTTCTAGCGTGTTTTTGCTGTCCTCTGGTGGCCAAGTCAGTTAATGGAGGTTCAAATATTTGGTTACAAATGTTCTGTTTTCTTTAGTAATGCTCTGCCAGGCCTGGACTATAGCCACAGTCACCTCCTACTTTTTTCAGTAGTTTTCATTGTGGCCTAGACTTGGCCAGCCAAGAACATGCCATGTTTAAGCCAGAAAAGAACTCCTCAGTTGCCTTGTTTGTATGTTCAGGATCACTGTCCACACACTGGGGAACTATGGATCAAAAAGGTCATACACTCTTCACCAATAAGGATGTGAACACTCTTAAACAGCCTTACTTTAAATCTCATTATCATTTCAAATCCAATGTTCTGGAGTACAGAGCCAAAACATCACTGTCCAAATACTGCCTTCTCAAATTCACAAAACTCATTAGCTCTTTTTTCTCCTTGCAAGTTAAAGTTCTTTTGCATATGGCTCCCTAAGTCACCATGTTGGAGGACTTGAGCTTTATATTTTTGTCCTTGTTTATTTTTTTTTTTTTACTCTTTTGTGTGTTTTCGTCTTTATGTGTGCAGTTCCTTATGTATCAGGAAGCATACCAGCGGTGGCTATGAAATTACTTTGGTGAGTTAAGTGAATGAGTTGGTTACATGTCAGCAGCAGTGAATTAGCAGTGAATTATTTATTGTTTGCTGAACAAACTGCTGGAGAGTCCATCTGGAGAAATGTGCGCCTTACAGTAGCTGGCTCACACTCAAAGAAAGAGAGAGGGGGGGGGGATCTGGGAATGACCTCTTGCTTCCTGCTCATTAGAACCAGATGCATCCCATTTTCGTCATGCAGCTACGCCCAGAAGTCCCAGGAATTCTGAATTATTCCGGCTGCATTCCCCAAAGGTCTCTTAAGCTGTTAAACCCGCTGGACCTCGCTGCCCATCACCACAGATGATACACTTATGGAAATCTAAGCACTGTGGCCACCGTACTGAGAAATGCGTGGGAGTAATGTGTAGTTATGTGAGAGAGTGGTGGTAATAAAGCCTCTTAAAGATGCTGCCACAGCTGAGAGGTAGTCCGGATTTCAATGTCTGAGGTTTAAATGTTTGTCTTGTCGTCATCTTTGTCTGCGTGGTGTAACCAAACAGGGCAGCTGTGTATGGCATGTTGATGGTCCTTAGTCACCATGTATGTTCTGACCCTAATGTGCTTTTAAAAACAGGCAAAGTATTGCCCCCCGACAAAACTTGCACCTTACACTCATCTCCTGCTCCATAAATCAGGCAAATAAAAGCAGTGACACTGATGGTCGAAACCTCTCAAATGCTGCATTCCTTCTTTCTAACTTACTCCAAAACTCCTCCTCTTCTTCTTCCCTGGGTTGGGGGCAGGGGCGGCTGTGGAGTGCCCCAACACAATGACCTTTAAGGTCACGTTCATGTCATACTTTATTAACAAGAGGTTAAACATACAGTCCCTGGAGAGACTTAAAAAATGCTAACACAGTGTCATATAACAGTTTTATGGTCAATAAAATGGAGTTCTTTAGGCCTCACGTAAGCTTTAGATGAAAAACAACTCATTAGAATGTGTATATATTTTAGTGTCCGGATATTTTGTTGACCTTTCATTCCAACACACATACACAAGTATGCACATCGTTTCTACTTCTACCTTATTTCTTTGTTGGGTTTTGTATTAATTAGGCATAGTTGAAGCTGACCATTGAGAACCATTGAGTATCCTGAGATTTAATCATTTGTAGGCCAAGAAAAATACATAAATGAATTTAACAAATTTTTTCACCAGAACTTATTACTGGCAGAGTAGAAAAAACTCTCACTTGTGAAAACTTTTCACCATTATGTAGAGAAACTTACTCATACAATTTCATACAAGTTTAATTACTTAAACATGTAACAGTATTCAGATGTTTGTACTTTTAGGTCTCCTCAAAGCTATCTGGGGCTGGAGGGGGTACTTGAACTTACAAATTAATTATTCGGAATGGCTATTCCAGGATTTATTTAGATTCCTTGAATTAGTTTTCCCCTGACTTTCCTCCCTGTGTGTTTCCAGCTTGTGACTGCGATTCTCGGGGAATCTCCAGCAGTCAGTGCCATCGTGGGACAGGTCAGTGCACCTGTGTGAAGGGCGTGTCCGGCCGACGCTGTGACGAGTGCGCCAGAGGCTACGTGGGGGAGTTCCCCACCTGTAAACCCTGCCACCAGTGCTTTGCCGTGTGGGACACCGTGGTGGGCGAGCTCACCAATCAAACCCAACGTCTGGAGGCCCAAGTAACACAGCTGCAGACCAGCGGGGTGACAGCGCCATATAAAGACCTGGTCGCAAGTCTGGAGAGAAACACCAAAGCTGTCAGAGAAATAGTAGAGAATAACACCGCTGCAGTGAAGCTGGAGAAGATTCAGGACCTGATGCATCAGATTACGTACGTACATGAACAAATACAGTGGTGATCTACAGAAAGACGTAGCGGACACGTTTTTGTTTGAGTTCATCACAGTCTTGTTGATTCTTCAGCGGTGTGATGTCCTACCTAAACGGAAAGCTGAACACGACAGAGGAGACCTTGAACGTTCTCCACAGTGACGCCAACGCCACCGATGCAAACTTGGACGCGCTGACTGCCGAGGCCACCCAGCTGGAGCTGAGTGTCCAGGACCTGAGACAGCAGGTTCACAAAGCAAAGAACGCCAACATCCAGGGTGAGAAACCAAACCGGATGAGAGAAACTGTGTTTTTTAAACCTTAAACTATATTGCATCACATTTATCCTTATAAGAGTTATTATAGTACATTTTATGGGCGCCTTTCACAACACTCACGGACACTTTACATGTACAAATAATAAAAGCTAAAAACGGATGAACAATGATAAAAGAGAAATACAAAGATTGAGGAGGTAGAGGTATCTGGTATACTTATTCTCACCCTGTAGCTGACTCTTAAAACTGCAGCGGGTTTTGTTTATAAGTTGGGTTGCATGTTTGGTAGTTAACTTGATATCCGAAGAAAATGCTGAATGATTTCAATTAAATGTGGTAGAAAGCTGATTTGTTTTGGTACAATTCCAGAAATTAGTTTTAAATGATTTCTTCCCACTGCGAGATATGAACATTTCTGCCATTTTCTCATAATAACTACACTTACCTGAAAAAAAGTGATCTGTTTCCAAAAAAAAATACTATTTTGATGCAGATCTTGGTCCAGATGCAGTTTAACTTTTTTTTTTACATGGAAAAAAAGACAAATAACCAATTGTGCAGCGCAGCGTTAGCAGGGATATGCACCGTTGTTTTGGTTTAACTGAATCAGAATCTAGGCAGCATAGTCATCACAGGACTCCTGACTTGCCCCTGAAGTGGCTTTTATATCCACCAAGTAGCGTTTTTCATCTTAAAAAAGAGCTGAGTCATGTTGAACCCGTGCTAAAAATCACCATTAATTGAATAAGAAACCAAATGCCACACTAACCTCAGCATAAACATGCAGACAATCATAAATAAATGATCCAACTTTTTATGGACGTGTGTGTGTGTGTGTGTGTGTGTGTGTGTGTGTGTGTGTGTGTGTGTGTGTTTTTTCAGGTGCCATGGACTCTATTGCAGCTGCACACATGCAGTCTACGACGGCAGAGCTCCGCGCCAACACCTCCACCAGTAATCCCGGAAACACGGTGGAGGGGTCGGCCACAGTACGGAGAGCCACGGAGGACAAACTGACCAGCGCTCAGAAGGAATTTGACCGCAAGCACCAAAGAAACTCGCAGAAGCTGGACAAACTGTCCACTGAGCTGGATAAATTTGACCTGTCACCACTTAGCAAGAAGGTGAGAAAGACTTTCTGTATTGTCTCTATTATAAAAAGACAAGAGTAAAGTTTCATCTTAAAGAGCCCGCGTTATACTCCTTTTTAGCATCATATTTGTACTCTTGAGGTCTCATAGAATAGGTTTACATGCTTTGATGTTCAAAAAACATATTATGTATCTCATACTGCCCATTGCTGCAGTGCCTCCACCTGAAACACTTTCTGAGCTCTTGGCCCGCCTTTCTGAAAGCCCAGTCTGCTCTGATTGGTCAGCTGGCCAACTCCATTGTGATTGGTCAACCAAATTGAAACTGGGCTATACTTGCTCAGGCAGCGCCAATGGGCAAAATTACTCATTACTTGAGATATTTCAAACAGGAGTGTGGGCGAGCTTTTTTTAGGCCGTTGATAAAAAAGTGCTGTCTGTGGGTGAGAAAGCTCCATTTGGAGTGTAATGTGTTTTTACATGTCTATTACATACATAAACCATATAATACACTAAAAGATGACAAAATAAAAAAAGCATAATTGGGGCTCTTTAACACTGAATGTTTGTTTTTCTGTCTCTCTGCAGACATGTGGTGGTTCAGCTGAAGGGGACGGCTGCCCTGGCTCCCCCTGCGGTGGTTTGGGTTGTGTCGGCGAGGACGGAGCTCTTCAATGTGGCGGAGAAGGATGCGGAGGCCTCGTCACAACCTCTCAAACTGCTCTCAAATCAGCCAAAGACTTGGACCAGGAGATCCTCACAGCGATGCAGGAGGTGGACAAGCTCTCCAGGATGGTGAGTGAACGTGGTTAAACTAAACTCATGTAGAATAAATTAAGATGGCTGTGAGCAGGTCACTGATTTTTGTTTGTGGTAAGGTGTGGGAAGCCAACAGTCGCGCAAACGAAGCAAAGATGAACGCTATGGAGGTGCTGATCAAATCCAACCGGAGCAAAGAGAGAGTGGAGCAGAGCAACGAGCAGCTCCGCAACCTCATCAAAGAGATACGAGACCTGCTCACCAGTGAGTATGCCGCCAAGTAACTTTATTTCCAGTTTTATGGCAGCTTGAAAAAAATAAGAGTTACGGCTCAGAAAATGTAATACAAGCATGATTTTTGATTTGAGTGATTTAAGATATCTTTGAATATTATTGTAACTGGATAGAAGTGGCTATGACTGGACTGTAAATACTTTTTATGTTAACGCTTTAATGCAGAACTTTTTGATCTCAATGAACGTCCGTTACATTCAAGCCATTGCAAAATGAGTTGCTATAATGAAGGCTTGTATCATGTGGACGTGCCAACAGTTTTGTTCAGTCATTACTTAGAATTCCTCATGGGGGCGGCAAAAACTACGCGCTATAGAGTGATAGAGAAAGATCTCTCTATGGCTCTGATACAGTTAAATAGAATGGCGTAAAAATATATATGCTTGAATCTACTGGACTAAGTATATTCTTTCAAGATAAGTGATTTTTGGAAGAGTGAAGTTTGAAAAGTTATTTCAATGTTGCAAAATTCTGAGAGTTGGGTAAAAAAAACTAGGCAAATTGTAAAATATTTTGTACAGAAAATGAATGTCTATTTTTTTCAATATAAAAGGGTCTAAAATAAAAGGACTTAAGCTCTGATTGACGCTGGAGTATTGATTGTTAGTTAGAGAACTCAACAAACTCAAAAAAAGAAACTCAAAAGGAAAAAAAAGCATCTACTATGTTTTGTTTCTGATTATCCAGATGAGAAGGCAGATGTTTCAGTGATCGAGGCTGTGGCCAACGAGGTGTTGGCTCTGGAGATGCCGACCTCAACAGAAAAGCTGAAGGAGCTGACGGAGGAGATCAGGGAGAAGGTGGGCACTCTGACCAGTGTGGAGACCATACTCAGTCAGAGCGCTGACGACATCCAGGCTGCAGAGACGCTCCTGAAACAGGCCAAGGCTGCCAGGTAACATGCACGCTTTGGATCGTCACAACTAAAATACATTGGTAATACTCAGAAACAAATCAGCCTTTTAATCTTAAAAGGAACATAAATGTCCCAGCTGCTCACAGTAATCCTCAGATCACTCCTGTTAATAGAGCATGGAGTTCCACATTTAAAGGTCCCATGGCATGACAATTTGACTTTATGAGGTTTTTTAACATTAATATGAGTTCCCCCAGCCTGCCTATGGTCCGTCAGTGGCTAGAAATGTTGATAGGTGTAAACCGAGCCCTGGGTATCCTGCTCTGCTTTTGAGAAAATAAAAGCTCAGATGGGCCGATCTGGAATCTTTCCACTTATGAGGTCATAAAGGGCAAGGTTACCTCCTCTTACTCTGCTTTGCCCCCCCATGAGAGAGAGACATCATGTCTTTCAAACGAGCTAAGTGGCAGTTGGTCAAATCCACACTCCCAGCCTCCACCTTGCCCACCCCTTCTCCTCCTCCAAAGCTACAGACTCAGAAATGGCACATATTAAGGAAAGCTCATTGTGGGACTGGCTCTAGTGGCTGTAATTCTGCTCCAAGGCTAAATTTTAGGAAAGAGACTACAGATATGGTATTAAGGGACCACTAAGGTCTATATAAAAGCATCCAAAGAGCACCGTGTCATGGGACCTTTAACATCGTATGAGTCTGGGTTCGTTTTAGTTCATTTTTGCTGACTTTTCTGTGCATTTGTTTAGCACTCTGTTAAACAGACTTTACCTCACATGCATGGTATTGTTTATTTCAGCACAAACTCAGCTGTAAGTCTAATTTTCATAAAGCTGCCAAAATCCCCATAAAACAAAAAAGACACAGACACCCATAAAAATGTCTAAGTATTTTGTGATAATAACTCAAAATATTATTTTTTGCAATCAATTTCTTTTTTATTAAACAAATAAGCATAAGTGCAAAACACTGGTCTAGATGACAATATACAGAAAAGTACACTACACACACCAAGGAAGGCACAGTGCACCTTGTCCACAATCCTTCCTTGTGATCAAATGTTTCCACACCAAAACAAAGAGAAGAAATACGGGAAGGAGGGATACACAACAAAAACACAACAGCAAGAACGATGTCTGCAGCTCACAAACAAGACACACAGAAACAGACGCAGACAAACACACCAACAAACAAAAGGCATTGACAGGGAGACCAGTATAACCCAAAAGGCACCAAACACACACAAAGGTAGAAGCAGGAACGCTACAGCACAAGTCTACTGCATGGATTTCAAGCATTCCAGCAAGGCTGAGCCATGTGTCCAAAGTCTTTCCTGGCGCTCCATTTATGCGAGCCGTGGAGAGCTCCATATATACGACATCCAATAAGGAAAGGGACGATGTACAAATAGACAAATCATGAGGTGGTTTCAAACGGGTTGCAATCTTTCTCTTGGCCGCTGTAAATCCAGCAAAAACAGCATGTTTTTGAGTTTTAGAGAGCTGAAGGGCTGACAGACCATTCAGAATCATTAATCAGGGCAGATGAGCAATCCCGTATCATGTGAAGATATACCTTGAGCTTTTATTGGGTAGAGAGTACATAAAGTGCTGTTAATGACTTTCATGTGGTGCATTTTCCCGGGGGTGAGATATGTCCTATGAATGAAATTGTAGTGAATCTGCTGATGGTCCGGATTCCGTGATACTTCTGGAAAGCTAGACCATACATCAAGCCAGTCAAGATCAACACTCAGGCCTGGGCAATGGCGTACGCAGATCCTCTCAATAGGAAGGCCAAAGCGGCCAGACTACTCAAAATATTATTATAGAACAGTTGAAAAAATAATATTGTTTTACCTTTTTATACGCATGAATACAGGAGAATGTAAGAAATACAACTATAATACAGTCTATTTACATGTAAGGTGATTTTATTCCATTTCTTTCATTGAAAGTCTATGTACGCCTGTAAATCACAGAAAATCATACTAATTTAAGCTTAAATATTATTTAAAAAACGTTTGTTAAATAGTCTCTACATAATGTATAAATAAAGGTATGTTACTATAAAGAAAACATGCCCCGTGTATTCACTGTTAACATATATATAATATACACTATCTATCTATCAGTGAAGAGGCGGCTAACATGAAGGAGACAGCAGATGTAGTGAGAGCAGCCCTGGTTGAGACTGAGCGTGCTCAGAGTATCGCCATGGACGCCATCCAACTGGCCCAGAACAACACAAAGGGAACTATGGATCTGCTGATCTCGGTGAGTTTTACCTCTGACCTGCAAGGTTACTGTTGTCATGGAGATAGAACAAACTTGTGTGTTTTAATAAATATTAGATCTGTTTAATTCCCTAATGTGATGGATGTCAGTGATGACTGATTCAACTATAAGGACTGAGTCTTCACTATTCTTTTAACCACTGATTGTTTTTCATTGGTTTGTCTGTAAAATGTCTGAAATGATTACGTCCAGCGTGATTTCTCCCCGTCTTGTGAACTCACATTTAATCAGGAGCTCACATAGACTGTATATAAAGATCCTCCCAATTTACAAAACCGAACGCAAAACATTATTTTGAAGCCAGGGTCTCCGCAGTAGTGAATGGGCGTTGGAGCCACAGTATCAAAGCTCCGCCCATACAGCCGCTTCAAAAATAGAAACCAAACTTATCGGAAAAAAGGAACATTTTCAATAAAATGTAATGACTTGTAATGCCTTTGATGTTATTGGTTTGCCGGCGTATAAAGAAACTTACATCTGGTCACAGTTGTGCACATTTTACAACAATACAGAAGCAATGTCTTATACTTTAGTGTGTGTGTGTGTGTGTGTGTGTGTGTGTGTGTGTGTGTGTGTTTTTCAGGTGGAGTCGGAGACGGCGATGTCGGAGCTGAAGCTCGGTAACACCACAGGTCGTCTGGTTCAGCTGGAAATGGAGGTCGGCTTACTGAGACAGAACAACTTGGAGGTGGACCGCCTGGCAAAGACGGCCGATTTGACCACCGACCAGGCCAGACTGAACGCCGAGGAGGCCCAGCAGGTCTCACACACACACACACACACACACACACACACACACACACACACACACACACACACAAACACACACTGTCAACTCATGCTTACCTTCTGAAATACCCTGCATTTGGAATGTGGGTAATGACTACTTTCCATCAGTCTAACAATGTGAAGAAATGTGCACTTTGATCTGCCGCTGTCATCCAAGTAATGTGGTCATTTGTTTCTGTGTGTGTGGAAAGGAGTTTGACACCGAGGTGAGAGATAAAATGGTTGAGGTGGAGGACCTGGTGGACGATAAAGGGGAATCGGTGCTACAGGCGAGGAGGAGAGCGGACATTCTGCAGCAGGAGGCCAAAGAGCTGCTCGCCCAGAGCAGCATCAAGCTGCAGGAACTCGGAGGTACTCACCAAATGTTTGATGGATTTTCATTTTACATGACAATTATAAAATATAATGCATGCATTTCATGTGACATTCAGGGGCCGCACAAAATTGTTTTGATGACAATTTTTTTTTAATTTTTATAACCTACTATACTATGACGTTTTTAATTTTATAACATACCATACTATAACTTTTTTAATTTTTATAACATACTATACTATGACTTTTTTCATTTTATAACATACTATACTATGACTTTTTTTCATTTTTACAACATACTATACTATGACTTTTTTCACTTTTACAACATGCTATACTATTACTTTTTTAATTTTTTAACATACTATACTATGACTTTTTCACTTTTATAACATACTATGACTTTTTAATTTTTATAACATACTATACTATTATTTTTTTAATTTTTACAACATACTATACTATGACTTTTTCACTTTTATAACATACTATACTATGACTTTTTCACTTTTATAACATACTATACTATTATTTTTTTAACTTTTACAACATACTATACTATACTTTTTCATTTGATAACATTTTATGATTTTTCACTTTTATAACATACTATACTATGACTTTTTCATTTTATAACATACTATACTATGACTTTTTCACTTTTATAACATACTATACTATGACTTTTTTATAACATTTTTTATAACATACTATACTATGACTTTTTTCACTTTTATAACATACTATACTATGACTTTTTTATAACATTTTTTATAACATACTATACTATAATTTTTTTATTTCTATAACATACTATACTGTGACTTTTTAAAAAAAAACATTTTGATGACATACTATACTGTGACTTTTTCATGAACGTTTTTTGACATACTACACTATGAATTTTTTTCAACCCATTTTTGTGACAATCTTAATATGACAAAAGTTCAAACACACAGTGATGTCACTTCCTGTGTTTTCAGAGTTGGAGAGTTCCTACGAGGTCAACCAGTTAATCTTGGAGGCAAAAGCTGCAGAGCTGGCCGAGCTGGAGCGAACTGCCCGTCGGCTCCTAGAGGAAATCAGCTACAAAGTGACGCTGTACAGCACCTGTCTGTGATCTACGGGACGCTCCAACACCTCACACTCTTTATTGTCCTCGAGTGTACTGGCTGGGATTTGAACGGCGCCAAATGTTTTTAAAGCATTTCAAAATACTGCTCCCAGATGATTCCCAGAGTATTTGCGAGCTTTTAGGACCAAACACTGTAATATGTTTGACATTGTCAGTGCCAACAACTTTACATTCAAGTATTTTGAACAGCTGTGCCAAAAAGGATTTTAACAATGGAAACAAGTTGTAAAGTTGCCAAAGACCATTAAAGTATTGAAGTAACGAGTCCCAAAGGAAACCACTAAAAGCCAATGTGACCTCAGTGCTCGAAACTAGGAATGTGTAGAGAATATAGAACAATTTAGCTGTATAAGATACTACAATCTGTGTATTTAAATATATGACTGAATATATTTGATAGAAACATTTTATACATACCTTAAAAGCCCAAAGATATAAAAACGTTACGTGATACAAAAAGCATTTGTAAATGTTTCTGTGAGATGAAAAAATATTAAATTTTGATTTGAAAACAAAGTTGTTAAATCTTTCCTGTCTTTTATTGTATTTTTGGTGTATGGTTGAGTGGCTAGAAAATATATTTTTCCTATACATATTTCCCCAATTTTGATCAGTTACACCTGCATTAATCAATATTTTGGAGGTAACCCACCAAGATCCACTCATTTTGTCATCAAATTAGTGAGTTGATAACTGCCTCAGACAGAGGACCGTTACTACAGAGAGGATAAACGCCAGTAAGAAAACTTTGAAGCTAGTTAGCTTTTAGCATGACTAACAGATCATTTATCTGGTGTTACAGTTTTTCCAAAGTACAAATACTTTCTTATTGTACTTAAGTAGAAGTTTCATGTATCTTTACTTGATTATTTATATTTCTGGAAACTTTCCCTTTCACTCCACTATATTTCCTTAATAAAATGTATGCTTTTAAAATGCTTCGATCCTCAAACTGTATTTATTGAGATCTGGTTATTAGAGACAATATAAACTAATTTTTGTGGGGTATTGTTATTGTTACAATAGACATTATGATGAACATTGTTGGCGTAATATTGTCATATACTGTCATTATTATCTCATATTTAGTCTATACGTAGCCCATTAAAATAAATTGCTGAGTTTGCTATCGTTTTTCAACTTACTATGCTTTGAATTTTTTATCACTTTTTTTAACATACTCATGACTTTTTTATCACTTTCTTTGACATTATGTCTTGCTTTGATATACTATAATTATTTTATTACTTTTTTGGACATACTATACTATTATTTTTTTATTACTTTTTCAACATACTATTTTATTTTTTAATGTCTTTTTCATATACTAAAACATTACTTTATCACTTTTTTTTCGACATACTCATGACTTTTTTTAATCAGTTTTCGACATACTAGGCTTTGATTTTATCTTTTTTTTTTAAACGTACTATACTGACACTTTTGTAGACATATTTTTTCATAATAGACATACTATACTATGACATTTTTCACCCTCATACTTTTTTAATCACTTCATCAACCATTCCCTCTATTCCATTCATAACTACCGTTATTCTAACTTTCTTCCGCAATTATGCCAGCAATCCAGTTTAGCTCTAGCAATTTAGCTCAAGCCTTTTCTGTAAGAAATGCATTTTCTGTTAAGATACTTGTACTTTTACTCAAGTATTGCTTTCAAGTACTTTATACAAGTTTTTTTCATTTTGGCTTGGTAGGGCAGAATAGTCACCGTCAATGAACATTTGACAAATGTGAAATAACGTTAAGTTTCACAGCTTTTTTCCCCTGAAAGTTTTGTTGTTTCACAAAAGTGTGTTACTTGTTACTGTAACAGAGGTTAGTCGTTCTGTTTGAATAAGTAACTGTACCAGTTTTACTATAAATTATTTTAAGTCTTAATTTGTAAAGTAACTATTTAGCAAAGTTATTACATAATTTTAGTGGAGAAAAAAAAAAAATCACAATATTTCCCTCTGAATTGTAGTGAGTAAAAAGTAGCATGAAAAAAAAACGTTTAAAGAGCAGCAACATTATCATGTTAAGAGAAAGATGACAAACTTATCTACAAGAACATATTTATTTGCATTATTTGGCATTCAGAAGAATATTTGTTCATGTTAAAATAGAGCATCCTCCATGAAATAAAAAATAATTCAATTTTACAAAAGATGACTCCTACAACAAAGGCTGAACTTTTACAGTAGTTACAACAGATAAGACTTAAATGTATCTATCAATTTGTCAAAGGAATACATTTGTTATAATTGTATAATGAAAGACAACATATTCTATGCATACCAGTTAGATGTTATGGCTCTGATATTATGTAGTACTTCAAACAGCACAGCACTAGCAGCAACATTTGTATAGATTCTTGTGATTTTGTTTGCCCAGTGGTGAGGTGTGGGGGTTTAAAGGATAAAACTGACATAGGGTATTGAGTTGTATTCTTGGAAGCAAAACCTGAAATAAAAACAGTTATCCCACAATCATGGGATAACTGAAATTTGCATTTTCTTTAAGTTTGTTGAATATTAGCAGCTTGATAAGGAAGGGTGACAACACTGACAGGGGAAATCCTCCCACAACATACAGCAATGATCTCTGTGTATAGAAATCTGGTGTAAAAATAAATGGAGTTGTGGTCTGAGAGGAACCCTCACATGTGAACCTTAAATCTAAATGTTGACCCCCTTTATACTCTTCACAACCTACAGCTTTTAGGCTCCAAAACAAAAAATTACAACTTGACATAAAGACAATAAAAGTGCTTTGGATCTTTTTCCTTTTCTGTAACTCATAGGGGTAAAGAGTTCCCGGGTCTAATCCCTGCTGCGGGGGTTGTGTGGTGCAGGAGCTCCTTCCACAGGAGCAGAGCTGGGAACGGAGAGCAGCTGGCCGGCGTGGATGCGTTCGTTGACGCGCAGCTGACACCCATCCTGCAGCATGCGCAGAGCTATCCTGGCGATGTTGCGTGAATCGTCCAGTCCAGAGTGAGGGCGGCCTTCATACTTCAGACCCAACTTCTCCAACATGGTGCTCAGCTTCGTCTGTGTGCGGGGGACCTGGGGGAACAGAATGTGTCTTGTGTTATCATATTTGCAAGTGTTGATGTCTTTTATTTTATGAGTAACTTTGTCTATATACAGTACCTCCTTGCGGGGTCATTGTGAAATAAAGAAAAAGTTTAGAAAAGACATTTACATTCAGTCTCCTATCTTAAAACAATTAAAAACACAAACCTTGTAGAAGTTCCCATATGATTTCCTGATGTTGATCCACTTCTTTGCAAAGTGAGGATATCTGATCCGGCTAAGTCGACACTGGATGTTGAGGAACTTGCTCATATCCCAGGCCCTTAAGAATATGTGGACGCCAAAGTAGTGTAAGAGTTCACTAAACTGACGAGAAGCATCACAATGAGGTAAAATCCTGCACCATTACTGAATTCAAACATACCCGTCAGTTAGGATGGCGTATTTGTATGTTGTCCCAAGCTCTCTCTCCTGAAGCCAAGTGACGACCCGCTGAAGTACTGCTGGAAACAGCTCTGCTTCATCCACCATCTTCTGCTCAACAAAACAACATTTTGTTCATGTACATTTCATGTTTATTTGAATAGGGACAGATACCAGTACAGATAGCTATTGCTAGTTTCCAATGCCTGTCCCTAGATTACTATGACACTTTGCTATAAACTGAGCTCAACCGACCTGTGTTATTCCTGTTAACTTCACACAAAAGTCTGAAAGCTGGGGGTTCAACTCTGGTTTCACATATGCCTGAAAGGAGTCCACCTGCAAAATAAATGAAGAAAAAAAAAAATTAAAAAAAACGCTCTGCAAAAGTCGCTCTGCAGTTTAAAAACTGAACATCTCAAACTTAGCTTACTATTTGTAAGGTGTGCGTGTTGATAAGAACCATGGGGAACTCAATGATTTCATGATGGAAGTCTGAGGGATTATCCTCTTCACACGTTGCTTCAAAGTCCACCACGCAGATGTAGTCGTAGTAGGTGTCAGTGGGTCCTCCCTCGGATGCAGACTGCAGAAGCTTCTGCTTCTTATAGTGGCTCTTCAACCTCTTCTTCATCACATCCTTTACACCTCTTTACACAGAAAGAGAAAAGAAGTTTAGGAAACAGTAGCTCTCTATGTTGTGAAGTTAAGTAGCTTTTAATACTGGAGGTTGATGAATTGAGCTCAAGATTTCTGCATATAAATTTTATTTTTGTGTGCAGTCCAATTTTTATATGTATAATAATAAAAAACATTTCCCACTGAGGATCAATAATGGCTTATCTTATGTTTAATGTACTGGGGACACTATTACCTTGTGTCAAGCTGCAGCTCTGCTAACTTGATCCGAAGCTCCTCCTTGGACATGCGGTTGATGTGTCCATTGGCCAGAGCAATCTCTTTGTACACCGGATGACTGAAGTCGCTGTTAGACTGAGACGGGGACCCCTGAGGAGCAGATTCTTCATCAGGACATATCCTGCTGCAAGGCTTTGCCTAAAGAGGAATTATATCAGTCAGTACATGTCACAGAAACACAACAAAAATGTGTAAGTTCTGATTATCTGTGAAGGCATACAGGTCAGGTCACAACTGTCACTCAATATCTTTCTTAATCGACAGATAACCCTCTTTACTTTGGTTTACACATGGGCATAAAAATTTGGAAAAATCATTATAAAGTGTCTTAGTAAGGTGTTGGGCCACCACAAGCTTTCAGATTCAATACTCCTGGCAAATAATCCTAAAGTCTCTTCTGGAGGGATAAACACCATTATTTCCATTACCATACCATACAGTTCCTGTTACCCATCTGTACATTGTCCAGAAATTAGAGGACTACACAAATGATTTTGCTTTCTTTTACACCAATGACTGGAAAACCGTAATATTTTACAAAATTGCTCACCTTCTTTCTGGATAGTATGTTTCATGAACTAAATGCTGTGAGGATAAATGTAGTAGTGGATACTTACAAAATAAATAATACTTTCCTTTAAAAAAGGAGCAATGTGTAGGATTTAGGAATACATTAATAACTATGTTTTCATAAGTGTATAACCACCTGAAACTAAGAATTGTTGTATTGTATCTTAAAATGAGGCCTTCATATTTACATAATAGGGAGCAGGTCATGGATTATATAGCCTAGGTCCTATTTGCTTCTATTTATCGGTTTGAATTACTTTATACTTCTACTTAACTACTGGTTTACAGATTTATAAGAAACCTTCACCAGCTTAGTAAGCTTAAACATTGCTTCATTAATTATAATCCAATAATATAATATATATTATTTTCAAATGGACTATTATGCCTAATGAGTAAATAAGGAAAATGTTGAATGCAGGACTTAACGTAAGGTGATGTGTCGCAGTGTTTCCCCACTATAACACTGTCTACTTTATATCAGAATACTTCTTCCACCACTTCTGAAATACCGATATAGTCTTTTAACGCTTAACCTTACCATAACAAGACAATAAGTCGATTTTTTAGCTGGTTCCCTGTAACGTTACTACGTTTTGTAGACGTAGCTTCAATTTAGTAGCTAGCTACATTAGGTTTACATGTAAATGCATTACATATAGCTGTATGTGAACCACGTAGCTGCATGTTTAACAGTGTTTCAAGGTAACGTTATTACATTAAGCTAACATTAGCTTGCCGTTTACACCAACCTTTTCATCCTTTTCTCTTGTGTTCGACATCTTCACATTGACGTCCTTGGCGTGAATGTTCTCCTTGTGCTCATCCATTTAAGGTGGAAGTTAATCCAGAAACTAGTCAGCAAGTTAGAAGACTAACCTAACGTGAATTTAACGTTAATTTGTGAAGGTAGCGTTAACGTTACAATGTAGCTAGCGTTAAGTTAACGGTTTAGCTACACTTGCTAACATTAGCTAACAGGTTAGCCCAACATTCCTGTGTGACTTCTTCGGGGTGGTCCAATTTGAAGCCGCTAAGTACGATGCTAATTCGTTGAGTTATTATTATTATTATTATTATTACACACGTCAAATGTAATCAATAACAAAACGTTTAATCAATAACGTTACTTTTCAGCGGCAATTGGCAATTGGCAGCTGGTCCCCGCAGCAACATTAAACTTCTTTAAGGCGGACAGTTGTGACGACTTCCGTTTTGCGCCAAAACATTCGGACGCTCACTGTCGCCATCTGGTGTTGTGGATGATATTAAAATGAATTATTATTATTAATTATTAAAACATGATACAAAACACGACCGCTGGCTCATATCGTTCTCTTCACTACATTTGGTTCCTGATTTTCGGAACTTAAATTGTTTGCTTTCTTTCTTTTATTACTAGAAGGGCAAATATGAGATAGGCATATGTGTATTAAAGTATTTAAACCGTACAAATGTATACAAGTCCATGTAAATTATAGATAAGACTGGATGTATAATACATCAAAATAGATTAGGCCTACACAAGCTGTATCATGATTTTCTGAATGTTTCCTGTTGGTCATTTTGTATTTATATACCCTGTATTATAATAAATAAAAATGTATAATAAATAATTGTTGTTCTTTATGTTCGTGTACTGCTTTATTTGCTTTGGTAAAACGAATGTAATTAAAATCATCTTAAATGTATTTGTATAAATAACCCTTTTAACACATTTGTGAGAGACAGTGACCGTTAGGTGGCAGTCTCCTCTACGTTGTATTTCATGCAATGCATGAATGCATAGAGAATATAATGTATGCAGACCTTCAATGTTCTCAGTGCAGGTGTTTAAACCTATCACGATGAGACCTGCTTTTCTGGGGTAAATAAACTGTGGCAGACACCGAGCAAAGTGCAAGAAGAAAGAAAATGAAAACAGGTCTGAATATTGAATCGGAATTAAAAGATAAAATATTTATGACCCACAAAACAGCAGGAACATGCTTGCTACTTGTTCTGTGTGCAATGAAACACATATAATACCCAACAGTGTAGGTGAAATGCTTCTTTGATGGAAAATTGTCCAATTAAAAATCAAAATGCTTTTCTTGATTGAGATCAATCAAAACATTTTATTTCAAGACGCTGTGCATCTTAAGGACTGAATTAATTTCCTGCCAGTGATTGGTGCATTGATGTGTTCATCACTTTAATATTACAGCTGGTAAAGTTGGGGCTTATTTTATTTCCTTTTTATCAATATTACACATTTATTTATTATATTTTGTATTATTAATCTGAATGTGTAAAGTAACTAACTAACTAGATGTAATAAATAAATGTAGTGGAGCAAAACATACAATATTTCTCTCTAGTACTGACTTGATTTCATTTTCAGTACTTTATCTTTAACACAGCATGATAATAGGCAATACAGATCCTGAATGTTAAAGGATCCATAAATACACATCAGTGAATCAATACACTTAAGCCTACTCTTAAAAACAGATTGCCAATAACTGCATTTGAAATTCGACTTTACTCATCAGATACGAACGAGACTGGCCTGCAGATTTTCTTTTTAGCATATAGAAATTAACATCATGTCCTTGGATTATATTAAGTCTGCACAACATCAGTTAAACTCATTTCCACACTAACTACAGCTGACACACACACACACACACACACACACACACACACACACACACACACACACAGTGCTAGTCTTACAGTGCTTGTTTTAAATTTGTTTTACTGTGACAGTCAACAACTCAATCATCCATCCATCTTCATCCGCTTATCCGGTATCGGGTCGCGGGGGCAGCAGCTCAATCATGCCTGCTCTAAAATGTCCATGCGTTGTTAAAAAGAGTAGTTGGAAATTTGGGGAAATATGTGTATTAATTTTCTTGCAGGGAACACTAGAAATAACATTCTTTGATGGGGTTTCTCTCCACCAGTGCATCACACTGTGCAGCTGGTGTTTATCAGTCATTTACATCCATTATATGTATAAACGCCTTATGATGCTTGCAGAGTGGTTTGAACTCCGGTCCTTACATCACATCTCACAGCCTGTCTAATGGATCATGTATAATAGGAGATATGTTAGATAATGAAAAAAGGAGCCTAATGAAACAGAAATCTGGAACAATCTTAGAAAAAAAGATTTATTTTCTCATTTGAAAAAAAAAAAAAAAACACAACCAGAAACTAATGCATGTAGAAGAGACAGAAAACGTGACATTGTACACCATGGACTTACAAACAGCTTTGGAGAGGAGGTTCATGTCTCTCCCGCAGAGCAGACAAATAGATTTTGAACTAATTAAAAAAACTAAAATCACAGACTGATGGTGAGAAAACAGAAAATATTTTTAAAAAACACTCATTTCAGTGTTACTTAGAAAGGCTTATGTGCCTTAAAATATCCACATTTGGCTTCTCAAGGGATGCAACGACAAAACAAAGAAGAAAATAAGCTGCATTGAAAAGGCATCGGTCTCATTTCATCCCCTTCATCATCACAGTGATACCGGGTTAGGGAGCACGGAGCTACATTCTGAATGCAGCATCTGTAATGCTGCATTCAAGTCACGTGGGGAAAACAGTTATGGTGTTGATATTCCTACCTATGGAAGTTTCAAGTGGTAAACGGTGCTTGGGGATTTATTGACATGTCAGTATTATAGTACAAGAACAGACATACTTATTTAAAGTAAAACAACTTTTATCCTCCAACTCATTACAATTCATAAGTCTTAAAATATGAAGACATGGGGAGACTTTCTATTCCAGTTTCATCTCATTTCCAGCTGTGAGTCATTTTCCAGCTGTGCGAGAGAGTCATGTGTGAAAAGGCTGAAAGGAATTATGAGTAATTGAAATGTAGTTTCAAAAGGAAGGAATCCTTTCAAGTCAAGACTGAACTGTAAGGACGTTGCTGTTGTTTTTCCCACAGGACTTGACTGCAGCAAAGGTATCACACAAAAGTTAATTTGTTCTGTTCCCTCATAAAAAGGCCAATCAATTAAAGTAAAACGTGCACGCATTTAGAGATTTCTCTAGTTGTCTAGGCCTTCCTCAGTTTACATGCAAGCTGGTTGTCAATTCACTGTTACCAGAAAAAACATAAAACAGATTATACATTACAAAAACCCCAAAGCATCAAATCAACAAGACAGGAGGCAGTTTAAAATGTATAGTTTGACATTATGGGAAATATGCACATACGCTTCCTTGCAGAGAGTTAGATAAGATTGATACAGCTCTCAGTTCCGTACAATAAATATGAAACTACAGCCAGCAGCCGGTTGGCTTAGCTTAGCACAAATACTGGAAACGGGAAACGGCTGTCAAAAGGTAACAAAATCCACCTACCAGCACCTTTAAAGCTTACTGACTAACATGTTAATTTCCGATAAAGTAAAAACAACAGGTGGCGGAAAGCTAATGCTTCTATCCAAGAAATAGTCCTGCACATAACCCCAATTATAGCACATTGTTCTGCTAAAAATGTCCCTTGGGATGAATAAAATATCTATCTACACTATTTTTGTACAATTAAAAAATAATGTTACTTGGTGAGCTTTACAGCTGCTGGGAGGTGGATTTTGTCACCTTCAGATAGAGCCAGAATAGCAGTTTGCCCTATGTTTTCAGTATTTACACTAAGCTAATTACCCCCCGGCTCTAGCTTCATATTTGGACATGAGTGATGTTGATGTTCTCAGCAATAAAGCAAATAGATGTGCAACAGTGTAGACACACATAAGCAGGCGTGCAACACATAAACGAACACTCAGACAAACACAAAACACCCACAGTTTAAAACAACAACATAAAAATGTCCTTTTGAATGAGACACTGACAAGAAAAACGACACATGAATACAGAACAGTTTAGTACACAGTACAAATCAACCGTCAGGTGGATGTGTCTTTGTGTATGAGTAGGCGTACAGTGCGGGGTCAAGACTGGCCACACACAGCCAGTGAGTGTTGGTTTAGCGGTGTTAGGTGGTGTTACAACAAATACACTTCCCTATAAGAACAGGAAATATGTATTTCCATGCACCGATGAAATCCTCTATATTTCGATTTTAGTGTCTGCTGTTTGTGCAATCCAGAATCTTGTGATGACCACATGAGATCAGGTGGGGAATCAAAAAGCCAATACCATGGCTGTGCAATTCCAGCTGATTCATGTTTTAGTGGTCTGGTACTTTGGACTGTAGTGATGCACTTTAATCCCAACGTTGTGCAAAGTTTATATGTTTGCACTTTCAGCCTTGTAGACAGCACGTTGCAGATCTTTGTCACAGTCATAACTTATATAAGCTTACATCTGTGTGTTGCAATTACAGTGGAGGTGCATTGTGGGAAAAGGCTTTGTGTGGACCCCACTTAGACATACAAAGCATAGAGCCATTTATAATCATGTCACCGGGGAGCCCAAAATCGCTGGGGAACTAGGGCTGGTGTAAGGCACCATGTAAACTCCCCCTATCACGGAGCCCCCGGGGCTGATGGAAGTTTTCTGCTCTCACCTGTGCTTCCTATTATCAGTGCGGGAGGAGCAATCGTTCCAAAGCACACTGTAAATGTTCCCAGTTCTTCCACAGTAGCGCTAACAGGGACAGGGCCACGCAGGTAAACGCCAGGTGGAGGCGGCTTCGCAGGAGCGGGGCCGTGAACTTGGCCGCCGTGGAAACGCACACCAAGATCACGGTGACGATAGCCAGCATGATGTTGATGCATTTTCCCAGCAGCACCTTGGCGTCAGTGTTTTCCACCTGAACCGTCTGTTGCTGCTGCTGCTGGAGCTCCAGCTTTGACACACGAGTCTGGCACGACTCCAGGACCTCCTGCACACACACAAAAGTACACACGCAAAAGTACACAATTTGATTAAGACAGGGAAATACTGGAGGACAATGAGTCATAAGGGAAAGGCAGTGAAATTGGATTATATATGGATTTACATCAACAGCAGTTGTGTTTCACATAAGAAACGAAGGCTGAAGGCCACTCGGTGGCTTCTTAAAAAAAAAAGTACAAATTCCCAAAATTGTGGAAGAAAACCAAAACATTTTTTCTCTTTTAATGATATTCTTAATTTTATTTCACATAGACATACAGGAAGTTGCCCTACAATTTATCCTATGGGTTTAAATTATGATTTTTTTTCAACTTTTTTTCCGGGAAATCAGGTTTTTGTTTTGGTCAGTTTGGTGGACAGAATACTAAACACCCACGGGCCTCGGCCGCTGTAGGGAGAAGAAGCCAGTCAGAGGCACAAATCAGCGTTATGGCAAATTCAAAATGCTTTTTTGTGCCATAATTCATCCAAAACTGGCCCAGGATGAGAGTTCATTTATCTAAGCTGATGAGAGTTCATTTATCTAAGCTGCAGATTACAGTTACATTTTCAGTTTTCGCCTTTTAAGCTTTGTGGTTGGATGGCTCCTTCTGAAAAGTACCTTGGGATTTGTAGTTAACTTATCTTACAGGCTTGTAACTCAGACTTTTTTATCAAAGAGCCAGGTGTTTTGAAACAGTTGTTCATCTTTTACTGATTATTCAGTTGGGAGAGTTTTATGCCATCTAGGAGGAAGAAAGGCTCCATCTGTCATTACTAACATCGTTTATGGAGAAATTAACAAACCAGAGGCACCTGAAATAGCTACTCCAACTCTATTAAATTTACAATGACAAAAAAAAAAATCCTCATGTTTAAGAAGCTACAAACGGTGAAAGTTTGGCAATTTTTAGCTTAATAAAGGACTTAATTTCAGCACTGTACTGTTCAAATATATGTTAAATGTGAGTCTGTAGTGTGTTATATAACTAGTTCTTAAATGCATGCATACAAAACACACATTACCTGTATATCCCTGGCCCTCTCGTAGGCCTGGTAGGCCACCTTCTCCTCTATACTGGCCAGTTCTTGCTTCAGATTACAGGTCTCATGTTGGTGGAGCTCTGTCAGGTCATTTAACTGGTCCTCCAACCGCTCATATCTGACACGCACACGCGCACGCGCACGCACACGCACACACACACACACACACACACACACACACACACACACACACACACACACACACACACACACACACACACACACAAAATAATGCATAATCGAGTGTGTGTGGGTGTAACAGTACAGCAGTTCATCTACTATTGCAACTAAGCTGCTGAAAACATTTGCCCTTGGTTGACTTAGTAACAGTCTGGAGGTGTGTGTAAGCTCTGCCAACTATTTTTAGCATACGGAAGCTTGCAGTAACTGTCAAAAGCTCTTTGAAGATCCAAAGATGTACAAACAAAATGTGTCACTCCCATGTAGGAGTATTACTGCGAGGTGAAGATTATTGACACATCTGCAGCAGAAGTTGAAATATTTGCATTGATATGTTGGAACAGCCTTTTTAAAATGAAGTACTTGTACTTGTGATCCTTCAAACTTCTACAGGCTACGGCTTTAGTGTGGTCATGCATTATGAGCTGCTCAAGCAATGAGTAATTTTTCCTTCTGGGATGGTTTCATTTGAAGGACTTTAAGCATGAGAAAGTTAAAGTATTTTGCGAGAAAAAACAATTAAATTTTGTTTAACCTCTCTTGGAGCCCTCAGATTTATCTTGGTTCCTGGCTCCCAAATTAGGATTAGAGCCTGACCGATAACAGATTTTTAAGGGCGATACCGATACAAATATTTGGTTATTTGGTAATCCAGAAACGCGTTACAAAATATGAACGGATTTCCCTAACATTAGTTATTTGTAGTTATTTATGAGTTCTCACTAAAAACATATGATAATAATTTGTTTTATTGTCATAACAGAACAGACGAACATCAACATATATTAAAGTTCTAATAAATAAAATGTATAAAAATAAAAATGTAAGATATGAAACTTAAAGTCCTTTGAACAGAAACACATTAACAAAAAAAAAATCAGTGTTGCCAACAGGGACGTTGTAGAGCGCCCGCTGGTGGACAAATTATGCAACAGCAACACTTGTAACATGCTTGACAGTACTTTTTTTTTAAATATTCATTTATCAGAATCATTCATTTGTCATTATAAATGATTCTGATGAATGAATATTTATAAAATATATGTATATTTGTTTTAAATCGGCCATTATAAAATGCCAATACCAATAGATTGGGAAATACCTAATATCAACCGGCCGATATATCAGTCGGGCTCTAATTAGGATTCATTGATCTAGATTATAACATAAATATTTCAAAAAGGGCACAAATTAACTTACAAGTGACAGGAAGAAACACTCAAATATACCATAAAGACTCCAGTGCACCACACACTCACTGAAACATCCATGTGTTTACTAATCTAATAGAGTGCTGCTTGACCTACTTATTCATGAATACTACTTTGTGTATTTTAGCAGGCCAGGTGTTAATGTCTGTCCTGTATGGGTATTAACAGTATTGCCAAGGTGAGTGGTTAAATTCCTTGATCTTGCACTTACTGCTATTGCACTTCTGGTTAGACCTAAACTGCATTTTGTTGCCTTGTACCTGTACCTGTGTAATGACAATAAAGTTGAATCTAGTCTAATCTTCTGGTGCTGTACCTACTTGTATCTCTCCTCTTGCATCATCTGAGTGAAGTAGCTGTTATCCTGTTTGAACTGTGTATTCAGGGTCTCCATGTCGTCTGCCAGCAGGGCCTGAGCCTCCCTCATCTCCCGCACCATGTCCAGCACCTCCCCCAGCCGTGTGTTGGAGTCTGACCTCCCCGGACCTCCAGATCCCGCCCCGGAGCCCCCGGCTGGGTTCCCGTTTGAGTCAGCGGATGCAGACGTCCCCGTGGAGCACTCGTCGTCACTCTGGTACTTGGTTGCTTTGGCTACTGTGGTGGCGCTCCCGCTCAGACCCCTCGACGCGCTGTCCACCTGCAGCCCCGACCCCGAGTCCATGTGGTTCTTGAGGTGGGCAATGTTGTCGGCGCTGCCAAACTTGTTCCTGATGAGGTTGGCAAACTCCCGTGACTTGTTGAAGAAGAATGGCGGCGAGAGCGACACCCCGGGCCCGATTGTCTTCACCTTATCCAGAGCCGGGTGCCGTCCGGTGGAACTGACGTCCCGCAGGCTGCCCTCTTTACTGTGAGACCCAGACTCCTTGTTGTTGCCATCTTTGTGGCTGTGCTTCCCGTTGGTCTCACTTTCCTTCACACGGCGGTGGTACTGCTCCAGCTTCCTCTGCAGCCGGGCAATGGTGTGCGCCGACTTCTGGTTCTTCTTCTCAAAGACCTGGCGTATTCGTCCCACCTGCTGCTTGTCGGCATTGCTCACCAGCTTCAGGTACTCTGCAACGTTCTGATCCCGAGCTGTCTGCTCCACCTTCATCTGCTCCGTCACCTTGAGGCAGATTGAAAGGAGAAAAAGATGGATTTAGACAATGCTGTCTTTAAAATGTTGGAAAAAACTAAGAGAAAGGAAATGCATTTAACACGTTTGTTTGACCTCAAGGGTCCATACTTAGAGAGTAGGGTTTTGGTGAGTGACAGTGAACGTAAACATAAATGCTTGTTGGTTTGTTCACAAGAAAAACTGTTGGGAAACCTTTAATAAGAGGCCAATACTGATCTGAGCATCACCAATAACAACTTTGATAGTGAAAAACATCATCCAATGCCGTTTGAAAGCGTCATTTTAGCGAAGAAGACGAAGTGTCGGGATCAGCACAAACAAAACTTCACTTCTTGTAACTTGCTACAAACAATTGTTTATTGCTTTGTATACATTATTCACTGGGAGCAGTAATTTACTTATTACATTATTTGTTAACAATGCCTTCATTAGGTTTTGGTTATGGACCCAAAATACTTTCAAAAAGTAGAATAAACTGTTGAATCTACTGAGAGTGATCAAACCAAATTGCAGTGAAGCCTAATGTTCATATGGTGGAGAGCTTAGACAAGGGCTATGATGAGAATGGATCAGAAGATGGGGTGGAGTAGAAGTTGTAGTTAATTCAACCAATTAATTTAATAGCTGCTTTGATTGCTATCTGTTGTAGTCATAACTAATGGACAAAAGAAATTTGACTGCTCTACAAGCACCACCAAACCAAGCTAAGGAGATAATTTTATTTGGTCTTTGTAATTTTGTTCAGAGGGCCTTAGTCAAACATAGCATATCCACAAAGAGGCCACACAGCAGGTGACTAATGTTTCCTCTGACCTTAAGGATCTTCTGCTGCAGGCTGTCGATGCCCAGCGCTCCCTTGGTGAAATCCAAGCCCACTCCGTCATCCCCAACACTGTCCACCAGGTTGGACTCTGAGCCGCCGCGACGAAGGGGCACCGGGATGCTGAGGAGGTTGGCATCGCAAGTACGATCCGCCTATGACACACACACACACACACACACACACACACACACACACACACACACACACACACACAGAAAAAAAAACAGAGACAGAGAAATACACAGAGAAAATTAAAGCTAATTACATCTTTTGCCATTGATATAAAACATAAGGTGTGTGTATGTGGCCTCATAGAAAAGCTTCTTTCATCATTTGAGTTCACAGTTTTCTTTCCATCTCTCTTGTCTTTTGGCAAGAAAGACAGTAGATAAGAGCAAAGCCAAAGAAAAAAAACAAGAGGATCAGAAGAGTATTGAGCGCATAGTCTTGGGAGGATTCTTGTATTTGGACTGGAGGGAAAGAGGATAAAAAAAGGCAACTGATAAGACAGTAAATGTGTGTGAAGACAGCACAATGGTCAGTTAGTGGAGCAGTGTGGACCTCAAGGCGCAAAACAGCCTCCAGAGCATCTTGTGCTAAAAAGCCACTCTGTGTATTGACAATAGCAGATGATTACACAAGGCAACCTAAAATATAAGTATGTGGTAACTCTTGTTGCCACGGCAGCAAAGCGCACATAGACAGACTAAGCTCTAAAACATACAGACACGAGCAAACTGCTGACAAACCCTGAAGGCGTTTTTTTTTCCTTTCACAAACGAGCTGAAGCTTTGACATTTTAATTGTGTCTTGTGGTTTTGTGATACGTCCCGCAGTGAGCAACCATCAGCGCCAGCCATGAATAATAATCTTATAACATCAAACAGTCACTAACTTTTATTAACATAAAAAGTCATTCATGTAAATCCCTGTACTTCTTCTTGCTACTCCTGAGTACAGATGGCTATTACGCTTAGAACAGCACACATAACCACGGCCAGAAATGCAACCAGAACAGACTTGTTCTGTAAATAAATACTGATAGAATCAACATTAACTAAAAATTCAGAACATTTGTAGCTTCAAATTTGTTTGTTTTTTCTCTTCTTTTACTACTGGTCCGGCTCTGGCAGCTATTGATGAGATTCTAATCATTTATAGTAAGGATGAGGCCATAGACCCTTGGAGACACCATATTCTTAAGGTTTTATATGTATTGTTGTATTTTTTATCTACTTTAGTCTATGTTTTGCACTTTGTGACCTTCTATAAAAAGGTGCTATATCAAATTAATGTATTATTATAAAAACTTATTAACAAACTATCGTTGAGTTGCAATGTGGGTAATGTTTATTTTTTTCTTTTCTTTCATGAGTCTGACAATGTTAGAGGAGTGCAATGCAAATCAGTGGCTTAGTCTCTCCTCCTTTAGGTCATTAAAACTCCAACAATTCCATAATTTCTGGCAATATGTTAATATTAATGTACTAGCGTGCTGCAGCTAGAAAAGTGGGTGGTAAAAATTGAATCATAAAAATAATGAACAGATGATTTATTATTAAGTCTAATCATCTGAGACCTGATGATTGGTGGACGACCACACTGTGAGTCTATGGCAATGAACAAGAAACTGCATCATCTTTCTACTGCAGCATACACTTAACCTCCGGCTTTGGAAAAAACACAAACCTTGAATATTTTACATTTAAAAACAGATCACGCTTCCTTACATTTGTAACAACCAAACCAAACATTTTTGCCCTTTCTCATACATACAAAGTATGTGGTGTATCAACATACAGTTGGCAGTGGCTCACACTCAGCAGTCCACACACGTAGTGGATACATCCATTGGGAAGTGGGTCTTAGGGTGCGAGAGTGGAAAAATATTAACATGTGAACACACAGAGGCTCTATATGTCTCTGAGGGGTACACGTGTCTGCTCTACAGAGCAACTATCAGGTCACAACTCATCCTATGACCCTGTTGGTATGCACTGAGGCCATTTAGATTATTATACAGATGGGTGGACACACAGTAAAAACACAAACAACACACCAGGGCATTTGTCCACCGGAAACATATGAAAGGAGATATTCAGATAGGTCTGAAAGTAGGCGAGTCAACTAGTCTCTAAGAGATAAAAAATGTATTAATGATGTGAATGCAGAATATCTTAAAAAAGGAAAGAAAAAACAAAAAGTGAAATATCCTGGTGGCTTAGTTGGTTAATTTACATAACATCTGCAGCTTCCTGCGTTTAAATATGGACTGGAGCCTTTGATGCATGAACATCTATCAATATATATAAAATCTCACATGCTCTACTGCTGTTCAAATATTTCTGAAAAGATTGGTAGATTGATTCATAGATCAACACAATTGATGACAGCTTTGCTAATCATTTTAGTCATTTATCATGCACAACTTGTTAGTTCAAGCTTCTCAAATGTTTCGTAAAAACATTTTATCGCGAGATTAACGTTCTTTTTTTTTACACATGCTGTTGCAACAACTAATAATGTTGGTAAAACACCACCACCACACCGGATCTAGCTAGACCGGCAACAAAACAACAGGCATGCTGCACACACTTGTTGGGGCTTGCGAGCCGGCCAAACGTAACGTTACGTTTTGAGTGGATGACAAGCGCGGGACCCCGAAATAGACGCCAATAAGATTCTGGATGGAAAGTTTACTTTTTACAAGACCAACGTGATCTTTTGGTTTTGTCAGTGTGAACTGAGCTATCATCGCAGCACGTCCAGTCTGAAATACCACTTAATGGCCAAGCACACAGCTGATGTGAATTCTGATGTGTGATTAATTGCGAGTTAACTATGACATTAATGCGATTAATTGTTTGACAGCACTAGTGTAAAGCAATTCCTTTTTGACTTTTGTACCTTCGGTCACACAAAACAAACAACTTGAAGAAATCAATCAACCTGGTCTGGGAATTCAGATAAGATAATTAAGATAGATTTTTAGATTACTCTAAAAACAAGACGAAGAGTCTACAGCCAGGCTATCAGCTCTATGTGGCTGTACTTTGGCCCGGAAATGCTTTGAACTAAACTTTAGCACTGCATGCCAACAGGCTCGCAATGACAATGCCAATATGCTGATGTTTAGCAGGTAATGTCTGCCATTTTCACCATATTAGTTCAGCGTCTTAGAATGCTAATACCTGTTAATATGTACTACAAGCCATGTAACGGCTGATGGGAATGTGATTATTTTAGCAGATATTTGATCACAGTGAAAAGTATCAGACAAGTTCAAATGTTGCCCAGATGATGGCGCTGGATGAAAAGTCAGATTGTCACCAGAGTTATTTCATTTCATCTTGAGGGGGACATGAATGTTTGTAACAGATTTTCATGGCAATCCATCCAATAGTTGTCAAGACATTTCACTCAAAACCACACATGTGAATTTAATGGTGGTGCTAGAGGAAAGGTCAGGGGATCACTAACGTCAGTAGGATGTGTAGTTGCAGAACCATTTTTGTCTGAACAAAAGTGTGTGCCAATCTATCTGGTAGATGAAGGAGATATTTCAGTCTGGGCCAAAGTAATGAACCGATGACTTAATGACCTTGTCACTGCTAGAGCCATGCCGCTAGTATGGCTAAAAATAATCTACAGATTAACTGATAACGAAAACAATGATCATTTGAAGGCAAAAACTCAAACAAAAACCAACAAGTAAAGCATGCAACATGAAGCAAATATAGTGTGTCTCTGCGTTAGCATGTAGTTTCCAAAATCTAAGATTAGAGACTGAAGAGGAAGCTCGGGGTCTGTACTGTATGTGGAAAAGCGAGAAATAGAGTGGGCCAGCGAGTGCTACTCCAACACCCACTAACCAGCTCATTTCGGCGTCTCATTGATGGGAGCTGGGAGTGGGGACCTTGCCATGGAGAGACGACAGCCAGGCACAAACACATAGGAAATTGCTAAGAGAACCTTTCTTTTGTAGCTTCCAGCAGTCAGAATCTCTTTATTACTGCCTACGATCCATCAATTTGTTTTCCACTAACAAGAGCCAGGGGTAACCACAAGTCAGAAACAAGTAAACATGTTGTCCCTCATGAACAACACAATACTTCCCTTCAGCTAATCAGTGTAATTTTGGCAAACCGCAAAGGTGACACATAGCTTTTTTTGTCAAAAAACAATCAGCAGCAGCCCGCCAGTGACAGATTGTCCCCAACACCAATCCATCAAGTCAAGGCTGTTTACAGAAAAATCCCCTTAAGATAAGTACTGGTCATGAATGCTATTTGTCAGTGCCAACAGTCACTGCTAGTGCAATAGTATCTCACCTAAGCTATACATATTAATGTGCTGATAAGACATCACACTTCTAATCGTATTTAGATAACTTGCGCTTAAAAAAATGACAACAATTTGCTGATACCAGCTTCTGAAACGTGGCGATTTTATGTGGGTTTTTTTTACGTACATGACAGTAAAATGAATATTTTTCTGTTCTGGACAGTTGAAGATGTCTGTTTGGGCTGTTGGGAATTTTATTTTCTGAAATTTTATTGACAAAAACGAGAAAAGCATCTGTACAATACAAACAATAATGAAATTAATCATTAATTGCAGTCTTAATATGAACATATAACCACGTCTAGGGTGGCAGGTGCAGTTTCTTTTCTTTTTGTAAGAAAAAAGCTTTTAATTAGTGAAAATTAGCCACCCTCTTTTTGTTTTACTGTTAATTGTATAAAACAACATTAAGAAAACTACTATCTGACAATATACAAACCCAAAGAATAATCGATTAACCTAAACAAATTAATGAGTTTGTTATTTGTATCAGAGAGAGAATATAAAGCAAAATATGTGAAAGCCAAAGCCAATATTAGTTGGATATAAACAACGTGGAGCCACAGAGTCTGAACCCGCACACCAGATTAGCACCGGCTGAATTAAACTGGAGTGTGTTTAGAGTGTAGGGGAGGAAGTAATGGGATAGGGAGATCAAGAGATTTAGTGGAGGAGATGTTTAAAACCAGACTTCTTAAGCCAATTACAGGAAGCTAGCTCACCATAGAGTGGTGACATGCAACTGCCCCATACATGGATGCTCCAACCTACGCCATAAATGAATGTTCCTTGAATGTATGTTATAAATATAATGGCAATCATTGAGATATTTTTAGAGATATCAAATTCGTCAACCAATAGACCAACATCCATACAGCTACATCGCTAGGGTGGTTTTCGCTATCAGTTCTCCTGGTCCCTCAATATCGCTTTCCTACCAAACATAAACTACAGCAGTTCTTTGGACAAATATGGAAAGGTACTCAGACCATAATTTATAATATTGTAGCAAACTTTGCCAAGGCCACTCTGTTACAACAGACTTGAGAATAGCACAGATGAGAAGCCCTGGTAATTTATGACTGTACTTCCAAAGGGGCTCAAGAGAAAAGCTTATACACCGAGGCTAATGCATCATGCTGCCACAGAACAAGGTGCAGGTTACACAAACCACTGCACCTGCAATTGAATTCAAATCCATTACAGACTAAAATGCTAAAAAGCAAAAGGAGCATTTTGTGCATGCTGAAAACCTTTTCTGCAACAACTCAAACAAAAATGGTGCAAAATGATTGTTTCTATTGTACAAATAATAAAAGGAAACAGTCACATACTGGGTCTCTAATAGAGCTATTAATCATTAGGATTACTGTGTGCACTCTGTGGGCTACAAAACACTGTGTCGTATAATTTTCACATTATCTTAATGCTGTTTTATATCACCACTGTGCTTTTATATCTGCCACTAAGATTTGAGGGCTCAGTACTTCTCAGTTGACTTCAATGGAACATATTTGAATAATTAAGCAGAGGAACTGCCTATATTCAATTCTGCAATCAAAAGGAAACCTTTGAGTATCTTAACACATTATGCATATTTGATGTGCTGTTGTCCAGCAGTTAAAATGTTAGGAAATCATTTGTGTCAAAAAGATTGAAAAAAAATAACAGAACTGGTTATGGTGACAGGATGTCCTCTCCAGGTGTGTTCATTCAACCGTTTCCATTTTTAAAACTGCATTCAAATAATGTACAGAAGTAGAAAAGAGTTTTCAATTCACCTATGATAAAAAGAAGAGGGGACAGGTTAAGGTGAAATGAGACATTTGGTTCATGTGAATTGGACTGGAGAGCCTCATGCCTGGAGGATGAGCCGTGACTCTGTGGCCAGAGAAGAGGAGCCTCCTGTGGGGAAGAGGCACTGGCAGACAGGCACACTACCTCCCCACGGGGCTCCAGAGATACAACAGAGAATGACCCAAGAGAATAAATGGAAAGCAGGGCAGATAGAAAATGGGCCTGAATACAAATATGCAGGTTTTTTTTTCACAATTAAACTGACTGGACTACAGGTATGTGATAACTTGGTATATTACTTACTTAATAAAATAGTAAAAAAAATGCAGTGTGTGATTTCCAAAATAATTATTAAGTTTCGGTGGAATTGTATGATGGTTATTTTAGAAATATCGGTTGTTAAAATGAATGATCCCAAGCAAATTAAAAACTTGATTAATAAACTCTCAAGTGCCTAAAAAAACTTGCCTGATAAACTTAGACTTACAAAATCACCCTCTTCTTTTAACTCCCTTCTTGTAATTAAATATTATACATGCAAGATATACAATATTATAAGGATGAGAGTCAGAGTCAAACAGAGAGATCTCCATTTATTGACCAGTCTTCGCTTTATGTTGACAACACCACCTTTGTTTTACCTGCAGTAATACACAGACACAGTGAGGCCAAACTCAAGGTGGGGCTGAGGAGAACAGCGCATGTCTGATTACTGTGTCTCTGCACTCACTGATTACTGATTACAAGTCTTAACAGGCTGCTCTCCACACACACCCACACATATATTAACCTTGTGATGGGCTGAACAGGACACATATGATGCAGAGGCTAAGTACCGCGAGAAACACAAAGGTGATGTCAGACCATGCAACAGTCAAAAGCTGCCATGTTCAATGGATCCTACATCACATTACTGCTTCCCTATTGTTTAAAGCCTAAAGCATCTGTATTTGATTCAATAGCACTTTAATCACGTGTCAAAATTGTAATAACTTATTTTGTACAGAGAACCTATATGCCTGACCTATGCATTAATCACAGATGCACCAAAATCAGTGAGGTGGTGATGTACAGTGGACAATAGGGAGCATTTAGCATCATTGCCACTACCTGCATGAGGTAGTGAAATAGATTTTTGAGTGCATGTATCTGCATTTGGAGGGACATTTAGCTGATTCCTGTGTCGTTCATCTGCATGTACTGCCCGCGCTGCAATGACACAAAAATCGGTTAAAAGCCTGCAGTTTTCCTTTAAATAAATTTAGACAGATTTGTTTTAAATGACTAGTAAATGTCAGGATAATCAGTACAGAAATGGTTCTGTTATTGAAAGGAAGCATTCAATTTGAAAACAGCAGAAAACAATATGTGTTATGTATTAATTTGATATCCATTTAATATATCTAGAGTGTCTAACCTTTGCAGCCTCTACAGACGATGATACAAAGTTAACTGAAATATTTGGGAGAGATCAACAAAAGTTTCCATTTGCATTTTGCTCAACACTTGATATGCAGCTGGGTGCAATATGTGTGCTATGAGATAAGAAAAGCAACCAAATTTCCAACAACCCTGTAGCTTCTTAGACTAGGATGTCATACTGTACGAAAGTGGCATAATGTTAGAGTACATGACCTAGGAAAACCCCCCAGAGGCTCATCAACAAACCACAGATGGAGGGATGAGACTGACTGAGATATCCTGCTCTCATCCTCGCCTCTTCTTTTCTTTTTACACTCACTGTAAATTTAAACTGTGATGTTCCCAGAGGAAAACATGGCTGGTGTAAACAGAGCAAACTAGAAAGTAATGTTTTTACAAAATTAATTATTTTATATTCTATGAACTTAAACTACAGAGCTGGGCAATACATCAATATTATATTGATATCGTGATATGACACTTGATATCGTCTTCGATTTTGGATATCGTTATATGGCATACGTCTTGTCTATTGTGTAAAATGAGTTATTATGTATAAATGAGTAAAATTATGTCATTTTCTGAACTTACCACAGTGTTGTATTATTTGCCGTTACCCACTTAGTCATTATATCCATATTACTGATTAATATTTTGTGAAAGCAGTGACACTACAATATCCTTGTGGTATCAATATCGAGGTATTTGGTCAAAAATATTGTGATATCTTATTTTCTCCATATCGCTCAGCCCTACTTAACTGTGTAATATGTGTTTGATGTTTACATGGTCTACAGAACTACAGTCACTCAAACCAATACTTGACTAATACTTTAGAAGAATCAGGGCTACGAGTCTACACAACCAAGCAGCTCTGTGAGGCTGCACTAAAAAAACATGGTTCTTGAATGTGCTTTGCATTTAAATTTTGTTCTTCTAAAAATTCCAACTATACACACACACACACACACGCATCTATACTGTATACAGTATTTTTTTTTTTTTACAAGCATACTGATGCAAAAACAATGCTGCTGCTTGTGATGCTAATGCTGTCTCATTATAAAAGTGCTATATTAAGATAGCAGTAGATTTCATTTTAAATAGAGTTGATATGACACATTTCTTACAATTTAAGGAATCCTTTAAGATGAGTAGTATCTTCCTGTGGTAGGCCTAAATAAACCTTTTGTAGAGCTCTGTCGGCAGCCCTGTCTTCTAAAAAATGATATCCCCATACAACAAAACTGCATTCTTAATTATGTTTTGAGGGAAACGTATCACAAAGACGTTCCTAATCAAAGTCTGATGGAGGACCGGGTGGATGGATGGGTTAAACAAACGCTGGACTTTCAGCCAGTAGATCGCTGTTAGCGTCCAGTGTGAAACCAAAAGTCAGCGTTGACTTGTTTACAAGTGTAACCTACGTAATATACTAAAGTAATTTAAATTCCTTAACAAATGTACATTTTTTTAACTTACCCCATTATTTTTTTTCTAAACCTCACCGTAGTTGTTTCAATTCACAACTTTAACTACATGTTTAAAACAGCAACCGTTTCACTTTGTGTGCTGGTCGCTAGAAAACATGTTTTCCTCGAAACGTTATTTAGAATGAAGTTTCGTTATATGGTAAATCAATTTTCTTGGGGACAGGGTTGCTTTTAGAAAACATTTTTTTAGCAGCAGAAAGAAAAGAGCAACACTCTTCTATGATGTACTGTTTGAGGGTATTTAGTTTGCTGCGTTGCTCTGGTTACTACACCAGAGAAAAACTAGGTAATACAACAAATCAATTAATCACACTCCAGCAAAAAAAGAGAGAGGTCTGAATGGACATTGAGTTAAAAATCAATCAACGGTTGGCAATCCATTTTCGATGTGGCGAGTTCAGCATCTCACACACACACACACACACACACACACACACACACACACACACACACACACACACACACACACACACACACACACACACACACACACACACACACACACACACACACACACACACACACACACACACACACACACACACACACACACACACACACACACACACACACACACACACAGCTTTTAAACTGAGCACAACATGTAATACACAAGCTGAAGGACGGGACAAAATCTCTACACAATCTGAACCACGTGTATGTTTGTATATGACCTGCTTTACACACCCACATGCAAAAAAAATAAATAAAAAAAAGTTGTAATCCTTCCTCTTCTCTTGTAATCTCAGATTTTAATCTGCTGCTGTTCAGAGCAAAGATTACCCAGCAGCCCTCGCTCTGATTCTAAAATGCTCAGGGAGGAAAGTAAGAAATAAAGCGAAGGGGAGAGGTTGTAATCTTGGGAAAAAGACAGAAATAGTAAACAAGATTTAAAAAGGGCATGAAAGTGATGGAAAAAGGGTGACAGAAGAAGAAAGGAGAAAGAGGGTGGAGGCCAGTGTTAGAACTCCCCAGGTGAACCAGAATCAGATTAGTTTTAAAAGACAAAGCAACAAGGTCAGATGTTATTTCTGAGAACATTTGCCCATTTTAAATCACAACAGTAGCCTAGTTTGACCAACCATTGACCAAACTGATATGTAATCAAATGAATATATTAATTTTATATCCCATACCTCATGGGATTAATTATAAACATTAATAAATAAATAAACTCCAGCATCTAACAGCACGATGTGCTGGCTTCGTTACATGATTTGCTTCATTATTATGTCTAAAAGAGTCAACAATGTCCATCACAAGTTCCCAAAACTCAAGGTTGTGTATTTAAATTGTATCTTCAATATTTAATTCCAATAACATTTCAGCAAATTCTCACATTTGAGAAGCTGGAACCTGCGTTTCGCATTTTTGCTTGAAAATAACTTCAACTAATCAATTCATTAAATAAATAATTTATCTTAGCAGCAGCACTAAAAAACAAAAAAAACATATCCTAAACAAAACATACATCTACATTTAGTTACCCATTCATTTCAACTAACACATTGTGCGTCTGATTCAGTCCATTAATAAATAAAGTGTATGAGGATATTGATCTATTTGAAGTTATTTTTATTCTCCTATTCAAAGATTCAGGAACATTTCAGAAAAAAAAAAAATTGCTAAAAAAGTTCACGCGCACACACACACACACGCACGCACGCACACACGCACACACACACTTACACACACCTGATTCATAACACCACAGTGCTCTGCTGTTGCAACAAACTCACCGACAGAATAACGTACTTACTAGAGCCGAGTACACTGAAATGTTGGCACGAGCACAAGCCAAAGCTATTGTGAGCATATCTTTAAAATGTGTCCACGCAGTGTGAATGGGCCTGCATCCTTCTGTCAACATACATGCAACACACTCTCTGTGAATTACATAACGGGGGCTGGCAGGTGTGGGTGTTGGGCATTTATTCTTTATTTTATGACACAGACTTTATTTACACTACAGCTGAATAAATTAAGTAATTGACAAAAAAGAAGATATATATATATATATATATATATATATATATATATATATATATATATATATATATATATATATATATATATATATATATATATATAATCAAAATGAATCCTAATTATAAAAAAAAGGCAATTGGTTGGTTTTCTTCGTTGTGACGTCCACTTTTCTTCCGCTTTCCTTGTGTTGGCATTTTAAACTCCGGTCAACTTGTGAGGACTATGGCTCTTTCAGATCTCTGCAGGGTAAATCCAGACAGCTAACTAGTCTGTCCAATCTGAGTTTTCTGTTGCACAACTAAAACAACCTTTGAACGTACACATGTTCCACCAAAACAAGTTTCTTCCCAAGGCTATTTTGCAGAGGCGCCGTTGCATAGTGCTGTTCAAGGCGATTGTGATTGGTTTAAAAGAAGTCAATAAACCAGAGCAAGTTGTTCTCCCATCCTGGAATGCTGTGGACTATTCATTCATGCATGTAGCTGCATCTTTTTTTACATTTCTGACTAACGTGTCACTGTAACCAGTTGTACCGATTATGTACAAGCTCTTCTGTTGAGTTTGGGCAATTTCAAAACTAAATGCGTTGAACCAAATTAGGCAGCTACCTTAACACATCTGCTCACAGAGTGTAATAATGGGCAATGAATTAGCGTTATACCATATGACTAGTGGGAAAGCAGGCCGTGTGTATGTGTGTGTTAGCCCAACACATCATCTCTTTGATGGGCAGAGTATTTTTGTGTTGGTTAATCCACACCGTGTTACTCACGCACCTGGCATCACTGCTGGTGTGTGTTGATTCACTATCAGCTTAGCCCACACAATCCCTAATCCAAAAGCACAGAGAGAGATAAACCTGTGTACCTCCATAATTTACATTTCACAGATTGTACTCCATCCTCCTGTCACGCTCACATCACTTCCCTCAATTTATGAAGAATCATTTATTCCGATATACGACACAGATTCCACCGGTTGCCCTGACAACAGATGCCATTGACAAGCGCTGGGCTCGCACCTCACTAAAATGACCAATGAAGCGAGTCGAAGACCATCAGTCTGCTCCCATTCAACAACATTTACTCCTCCCATTTTGTTCGCTCTCAATGGCCAAACAAAGACCACGGCTCAGCTCATCACTGTGATTTGTGGTGCTGATGGGGGACTCTGTGTGTGTGTGTGTGTGTGTGTGTGTGTGTGTGTGTGTGTGTGTGTGTGTGCGCGTACTGCCCATAAAACTAGGCCTGCTGCAAAACATGTTCCTATATAACACAGAAGTGGAGCAAAAAACAAGTTCTGACCTGTTGAGTATGATTAAATGCTGCATTGTTTAGGGCAACAACCATCAGAACCCAAGGCCGGGAACATTTTTTATTCTATTTGGACACACTTTTTTCTATGCATATATTTAAAGCATGATCATTTAGAGAATGTGTCATTTTACATCTCAAATCTTAGGTCTTAAAATGAGCCTGAACAGAGAGCTAAAGAGAGGTAACACAAAGGAAGGTAGGCCTGCAACTCAAGAATATTTTCTCACTTAATTGATTACTTCTTTGCTCAATAAAATGTCAGAAAATTGTATAAAATGTCAAAATGTCCTAAATCCCAAGTTGATGTCTTGACATTGCTTGCTTATCAAACATATTTGGTTTACTATCACATAAGAAATAGTAGCAGAAAATGTAAGAAGGAAAAAAAAAAATGTAAGAAGCTGAAGCAGAAGAAGTGTAAGAAACCAGCAAACGTTTTGCATTTGTGCTTAAAAGACTGCTCAATTGGGGCCTGGGTAGCTCACCTGGAAGAGCAGGCGCCCATATACAGAGGTTTAGGAAGGAATAACTATAAGACAAAACTGTACCTGAACCTATCACCTCAATATATTACACACCACTATCCTAGAAACAAAATGATCCATTCACATGTGCCATCAAGTGGGAAAATCACGCACAGACAGATTTTCTTTTTCCCGGGTTTCTAATGCTCAAACACCGAGGCATGGTGAGGACCGTCTCCCCTGGATCAGCTTACAGAAGTCTTTGCATGACGCACTTCTCATCCAAACAAACCTGACTTGACTGATGGAAGACAAATGCTCTTTAACAAATTGACCAAAAAGAATCCTGTTATGTCTTTGCCAATAAAGTGGAATTAAACCTTGGGAAGAAGAACACGGATCTTAGAAAACCACCCTGCTGCCCAGAGGGGATACTGTCAGAAGCTCAGAGAAGGAGCCCCCAGATCAAAAACACAGGCACACAAAATTCCAGCTTGCAGAGGACTAAATCTTCCTCTTTGAAACTGATCTGATGACAGCAAGAGAAAAGACTACTTGATGCATTAATTATACCGCCACCCCCACACACACGGTTTAAGCTTACGTAAACACACACTAGACCTTTAAGCACCATCCATATTGATATTTCAATAAGTCAAGCCTACTACAGTCATTCTACCTGCATAAACAAATCAATTTCCTCACATATATCAGTCATCTTTCCTTTACGTCATAGAAGAGGTGAGCTCAGCATGACTCCTGTATCAGTTTGACAGTTAACACACACACACAGACCTCCAGAAGAGCACAACCCTCTGAACTGTAGAGACGCTGAAACAAGGTTGAGACACAAATTTTTCTCCAATTAGAAATGAAAATTAAGATTTTTTTTTTTTTTTTATGACCGATAGCCAACCCGTAAACTGATCATTAACCTTTTACAGACCGTTAAGCAGCCAACTGAGTCCCGGTTCTGCCACCGGGGAGAGATGGCAGCCATGATGTTGCGTGTATTATTGTGAACACAGGCAGCCATCATTACATCAACATGGGCTGTCAGAACTAATACAAGCCTTCTCACAACTGTTTGACATTTTATAGACAAAACAATGAATAGCTCAGTTGGTAGAGCAGGTGCCCATATATAGAGGTTTACTCCTTGACGCAGCGGGCCCGGGTTTGACTCTGACCTGCCGCCCTGTGCTGCATGTCATCCCCCCCTTTCATGTCTTCAACTGTCATGTCAAAATAAAGGCCGAAAATAAAAATAAAAAACAACCAGTGCAGACAAAGGAGGTAATTACAGTGGAAAACAAACTCTAGTCAACAGACAATACTCTCTCTAGTCCCTCCAAATCATCCTCCCTTATTCACACCAGACTTTACTGCCACTGTATGGAACATATGCTTAAGGAAATTGACTAATGCTAAATCCTTCCACAACAACTACCACTCAGGTTCCCTTTGGCAAGGTTCTTCATCCCACACCAACTTAGCTGCTCAGCAAGAAGCTTTGTTTGCACTGGGCAGCCCCCCCGGTTGCTGGAGAGATGCTCAGCCAACACTTTCATAAGAATCACCTGAGTGTTGTCAAATAAAGGTTAACAACTGAAGACAGGATGATCTTCCTCCAGTCCTTGAACAGCTCATAAAAGGTGTCATGTGTTGAAAAATGCCTCTGTGTGTGTTACCTTGTGTACTTGGGTGTACTGCTGACAGACAGCAGAACTATGTACCACAGAGACATGGTTGACTAATTGCAAGTGTCAGCAGGCAAAAAAATCCCATTTCACTAAAAGGATTGTGGCAATCTGAGTGGCTCTTTAACAATTGCATTCAAATTAAGTCAAAGTGAATAAGAAAACTGGGATTTTGAAGCAAACGGTTTAACGGTTAAATTGAGGTTCACTCGAGACTTGTGAATTGCATGGAAACACAAAAGTAAGTGCACCTCATCTCCATTTAGACCTCCTCCTCTTTTGAAAGCTGTCACATAACGCTTAGCCTGTTTGTTTTGTATAGAGCTACACAAAGAAGCCCCCCCTCCGTCACTGGGTCAAAGAAGAATCATTTTTTTTCTGTTACAACACGTCACGTTATTCAACCTATGGGAGGAATAACAATCTTCATTTTAATGATCCGATGTTGATTCATAAAATGCATAGATGGACCTTTTAAGAGGCTCCATTTTAAAGCTAGACTGAAGACATTGGTATTAAATTAAACAAGACAATCTAAGGAATCCATGTCATGCTAAACGCTCCAAAGTTAGGTGAAATTTTTGCAAAGGAAAAATTGCCATGGCCATTGACACAGATGTATGGCTTTACGTAGGCCGTCTGTGCACTGAAGAAAGCACTTAATAATAAATTGTTCTGTCTTTATGTAACAGCTTTAAGGTCAATTCTTAACATGAACATTAATAGTTTTAATAATGCACCAGGTTAGAGTTTTCCTTTTACAATTCACAGCTTAAGTTCGGAAGATCTTTTATATCATGCAAAATTGGTATAGTAACTGAAAAATCCCTAATCGAATCGATATTAAATATAAAATCAAATCGCGACCTTGTGAATTATAATCAAATCGAATCAGGAAATCAGTGACAATACCCAATCGCCGGCAATATATCGATATTATATCGATATTGTGATATGAGACATAGATAGATATTTTGGATATCGTAAAATCGTTATATATTAAGTGTTGTCTTTTCCTGGTTTTGAGGGCTGCATTAGAGTAAAGTGATGTCATTTTCTGAACTTAGCAGGCTGTTCAATTATTTGCCACACTTTGTCATTAAAACAACATTTCTGATAATTATTTATCAAAATTCTCATTGTGTAAATAACATTTTGTTAAAGCACCAATTGTTAATCCTACAATACAATATCAACGTCAAGGTATTTGGACAAGAATATTGCGATATTTAATTTTCTCCATGTCGCCCAGCCTAGTTGCATCCATGCAACACATAACAGGAAGGCACATGCTGTGTTCTCCTTCAAACAAGGAGCTCTGTAATCCAACAGGAACGTGGACACACCTTGAGAAAACAGCAACCTCTTTTTTTCCACATTCACTCAATTTTACTGGATATAATAACAACAGGAAAGTGATTTGAATCTTCACCTGGAAATCAATAAAAAAAAAAAAAACTAACACCTGCAGACAGGCTGGATAAACCTGCTCCCTCACTTGGCTTTGCCTGTGGGTGCATATATTGCTTTGCAAACAGCCTAGATGCCTAAATGTCTAGCCTTGGAACAGTGTATAGATGACATAAAACATTATGACAAGTTCACGGTCTGCATATGATCTTGAGTAAGCTTGGTTCATCACCAAAAAACTCCATTATAAACTCTATCAATTCAATGATGCCACACATATGAGCATAAACAAAACATACAGTATGATCTTCCTGACACTTCTCCATAGCGCATCCCGCAGTGCATTTTTCTTAGCACGGGATTGTGTGAATAAGTAGACAGTAGGACCGATTAAGACCTGAAAACGTAGGCTATGCGAAAATGCAGTGAATGGTGTATCGAATCTGGGCCGAAATGCAGAAAAGGCTCCTACAGATTCATACGGAGTGTCTAAATATGTTAACGATTTTATAAACGACACGTCTGTGAAGGAAACGAAACGGGTCGGGACTAGTCGACAGAGAGCGTTGTTTCAGCTGAGGGTGGCTCAAAATAATGCTTGGAAAAGAGCAGGACTTCACTCCACTTCTTCTCTCATGACAGAAACTCGACAGTTGGCTAGTTTTAAAGACGTAACGTTACATTCATTAGAATAACTTGTCAACTCTTTGAATGTGTGTCAAACTAGACAGTTTCAACCTAATTAACGTCATATTTGCATTTTTATCGACGTGGCTAGAAATGACAACGTAAACTCAATGTATAGTATGGGATAAATCGCTGGTTTTTAAGAATGAAAGAGCCCCTTGAGGAGTGTTATTGAGGCTAGTTAGCGCAGGTTAGCCAACTTCGTAATAGTAGAAAACGCATATTTACCATATTACCACCGCTGGTGAAACAGTATTCCTAACGTTACTCCTGATAAACTTTTCTCCAGAGCAGCACGACAAGCTCCAGTCCGGACATAATCTCGGGACTCAAACTGGACCTCTCGTTTTCTTGTCCTCAAGTGGTAAATTGACCGTTAACGTCGCCGGTGCAACGCATGCCATTACGGCTCCCACTCGCTGCCACCGCTGCTGGAAAACCGACCGATGACGGCGACGGTATGATTCGTTCCCCTGCCAGCCCACCGCGGTAATCCATCTAAGCCCAGCGAGCCAGGGAAACACAATGTGTGATTACGCCCCGCCCACCGCTTTACACAGCGGGAGGGGCTGCAGGGGATATCGAATTCACCACCACATTAACTGATTCATAACAATAAAATAGATTGCTCCAAATTAAAGTAGCCTAGTTGTATTTTTACTATGTAAGTCAAAGTATACATCAAGTACTCAGTGGTGGAAAAAGAAGCCTATGGTCTGGCTGCACCCCTTATCTATTCTGGGATTGGAGAAAAAACGCTCTGGGCTTGTTTGTATTTCTTTAAAGGGGAACTATGCAGTTTTTTAAAGTTTAATTTACCTTAACTGAACAGTTTCAGAGTCTTTGGAATGGTTATATGACTTCTTTTTTCCCCCCCGAGTTGAATGGGGGTCGTCTTGCTCCCCACTAGCGCTTGTGAGCGAGTCGCCATACTCAGCGTCAGGAAGTATTGCCTACCTTTGTACTGAAGCACTAGTACAAAAAACAAAGTAAAAAATAGAACAAAATGAAAAAAATTCAACTAAAATACAAGGACTTCAAGAGTAAATGTATTATGTTGCATTCCACCACTGTAGGTAGAATCAAACAAGACAAGTTATGTGATCCTTCATGCATCAGGTTGTCAACAATCATTTCCTGGTTATTTTAGCCTGATAGTGCTGAAGCTTTATATTCACCCCCAGTTATCATCAGCTCTTTTCTTTACTACATTCCATCATTTACAGGTAGACTTTTTATACTCACATTTACAGCTGATTTAAGCACACCTTGATAATTAACAGATAAACAATAGATAAACATGACACCGGCCAAGTGAAAGGATAGATGAATTACCACACTAAGGTCTGGGGAATGAGTCATGAATGATTTAAAAAGCCACAGCAGGTCTAACCTGGGCCTATTGATAAAGAATCCAATTAGAATCGTTAGTGGTCCTGTCATTGGATATGGGCCTGCTAATAGTTTAATGTCCGGGCTCACATTAAGTATTCATTAACATTATATTGTCAATTTTTGTCTGTCCCTGTCTTAATCCCTGTCTCCTCTCTCATGCACACGTTGACCTAAAGCCCACTTTTTGAGGATAGTGAGTGAGTCAGCCATTTTTTAATCATTGTGACAAGTGTGTCTGCTGACAAGTTGGACACTTTGAGGCCGGGTAATTCCGCCTGCAGGGCAGAGAACAGCACCTGGCACTGGGGCAAGAGATTCAATTATATTATTTCCATAAATGTGTGTGTGCATATTTAGAAAGATCATTGCATAGTTCTGGGATAGATCCACAACAAATCGTTCTGCCGTGATCAATCCTAATAACCTAATACACTTCCAGTCCATTTCCCCCCGGGGAACTGATTTATTATAGCCATGCTTATGCGTGTGTGAACTAGTGGTAGCAGGCAGAGTTAAATGTGACATTTAATTAGGTCTAGATTGGTGCTGTCTTTGTACTTTAGCATTGATTTGATACAGAGGGGGCATTGATCGTGGGCTCACAGAAAACAACTTTAGCCTTATGTAATGCCATTAAGAGCAGCTCTCTAATGGGTATTTCAGCACAGCATGACACTTGTAAGGCTGTAAAACAGCAACAAAAAAGCTTTTTAAGACTATTTTCTCTCTACCTGCTTAGACTCTTTGCAACACAAACACACACACACACACACACACACATTCTGCAACATGTACGCATGCATGTTGTGATAATTCATCTAAATGTCACCATATTTGACTTTTGTTAAGTGCAGTAGGATTCAAAATCCAATTATCTGACACAAAGAGAGATTCTGCATGTCATTTTTTATCTACACTGTATATTAATCTCAAAATTCATGGTTACAAGATGATGTAAAACCCATGTGTGTGTGTGTCAAGGATTTGAAGCATTTGCGTGTGTAAATATAATTCCCTCTGTTAATGACAAGATGCTATTGTTCCCGTTCGCCCCAGCAATCTTTGTTTTCTTTATGGACTTCCTGCAGCGCTTCCTGTCTCCATCTCAGCCATGACATCAGGCTGACCTCCGTAATACCAGAGGCTTTCCAGAACACTAATACTAGTCAGGAGCGTTTAGGTGGGGCTCTGGATGGTTTTGGACAGGGACGAGGGATGGGGACGGGGTGGGGGATTGGAACATTGTGTAGAGGTTCTGCAATGTTTAAATTAGGGGTGGTTCCATGTCGTTCAGGATGTCCTGGTGGGATTCTCGAATGTGTAAGGGGCATCAGATGACTCTTATGGCGGGGGGTTGCAGGGCTGCAGACCGAGCTGCAGGGCAAAATTTATGCAGTCTAATGCTGCGTTCCAGACCCAGTTTTTATCCCGTAAGTTACAACTTCAAGTCATTACTCACGACTTGGTAGCGTTCCAGGAAAAGTCACCACAAACCCTTCTAGCTAGCGTCAGCTAGCGGCTACCTAACGTTGACGTTAGCTACCGCTAGCTGATACTAGCGATTTCTAGTCGGCGACATATTTTGGGCTTCATTTAATAAACATAGCCTCTGGTAGTACACAATCCTATGTGTATTGTTTTGATCATAATGTGTGGAATTACTTTATGTTGCCTAGCCACACTATTTCTCACGGCGTCGGTACGGCATCAACAGGGGTCACTATTGTTGTTTATGTGTGTGTGTGTGACGTCAACACTGTAACTGGGAGTACGACTATCTTGTACGAGTTCACGAGTAGTAAGTTACGGGTTTGACTGCCGTTCCAGGGCACTTTCACAGGTAAAAGGTTGTCTTTCACATCTTCATCTATCCTGTGGAATTAAAGGTTTAAAACGCCCAAAAAAAGAATAATAAAAAAAGAATGCAGCTTAAAAATCATGTCACACAACTGATTTCATTATTACTTCTCTGCAAGTACAACTGACTTCAGTGCAACTGCAGTACCCCAAAAAAATAGAGTGTATGATGAAATGCAATGTAATGCTATAACCTTGATTAGTTAAGATGTTCTCTTTTAATTGAGACTTCTACATTTGTCGTTTGAGTGTTGGCTCCATTTTATTTCTATGGCTGGCTCAGTTCTATGATATATTTTGAGTCTATCCTTATTTTGTTGTTGTCTTAGAATACATTACGTTGAAAATATTTCTAATAACTTGTCCACCTAATTTACACGTACGGAGAATAAATGCCAGTAAAACTGACGTCAACGCTACAGTCCCCATACGTCACTGACAGTAAAACTGACTTCTTTCAATACATGTGAGAAAAGAAACTGATGGAGAGAGAAAGTGAGACAAGAAGCTGAAAACCATACAGCTGTGCTATTTCGGCCCTGTTCTTGTTGTATCCCTGAGTCAGACAGGAAGGGAAACTCTAGAGTAGACAGCGTTCAGACATCTTTCTGTGAGAAGAAACATCTCATTGCCTTCCTCATTTCTTTTGTGCCTTGTAAGATAGCACTGCTACTCAGACAGTCGGGGGCAGACACTCGGCACACAACACACAACACACACACACACACATTTTATGGATGCAGACTGTCAAATCAACTGATGTTATGGAGATGAGATTACAGCAAGAGACCATGTTTTCATAGACAGGGAGATGTATGTGTATGATAAATAAATGATCATATTATAAAAAAGAAAGAAATCATATAATCTTTGGAGCACTGGGAAAAAGCATGGACATTATGTGGAGAGAATTACATAAAGATAGACTCCCGTCTAATGTATGGCTAATATATCACTGTTGCAGAGACCCCTAATGTGTTTATATTTCTGCTATTGTCAGTTGGAGATTTGTCTACATCCAGATGAGCACAGACGCAAAAAGCTGCGACCCACTGCTGTGTGCATCTGTAGGTAAAACTAATTTTTCATCCCTAGTGTAATGCAGGGCAAAGACAGAATCAATTGAACAGGGAGACACGTACACATACACATGCACATCCTTTGGGCTCAGTAATTGGAGCAGTGAGGTTATGATGTATTTTTTGGATTACATAATCCTCACAGACAGAAGCCCCGTCCAAAAAAACATCCCTTCTTTCATTACTCCAACTCGTTATCGTTGTGTGTTTCATGTCCTCAAATTACATTTCACCAAAGCTGTCAACCTCCTGCTCACTCTTTTATTATGTCATTTTTGTGCCAGAAATTGCCATTTTCTTTCACGATGTCTCCTTCCCTGTCAGTTTCTCGCCTCTTGGCTTTGATCTCTTTTAACGACTTGCTTCAATCTAACCGAGCGCATCATCTGTGTCACCTTGAAAAGCTCAAATGTATGTAATCCCTCCGGATCGCTGCCAAAAAAGATGGATTTGTCAGCAAAGCTAGTTTTAACCACATAAATGTTCTTTTCGCCATGTGCCACTGATGCCGATAAGCCCCATTAGACTCAGTAGTGGACGAGTAATGATCCTTGCTCGCACATAAACATGTTGCAACAGAGAAGGGGTAAAAAGGGCATGAGGGATTGCTGATGCTGTGGCTACCGTTTGGCAATGGGGACAGTGACTAATCCCCCTGAGCATCCACATACAGTATGTCACAAGGCAGAAGAAATCCACAGAGAGGACTCAGTCGGATACACTCCAGCGGCAGGGTCAGCCATGATACAAAGCCTGAAATGTAGACTTAAGTTCTTCCCAAGCAGTTACAGCTAGGAAGTGTTTAACTTCTGATTTTTACTGATTCAGGTTGCATTAAAACTTACACCTGCAACATTTTTGCCCACTTAGGGGCAGCAGAAACAAGCTGTGAACACAACAGTCAGATTATTATCACCCTTTAGGTTGAACTTGTTAGCAAACAGTTGCTTAATTACACATTACATTACATGTAATTTAGTTATTTAATAACGCTGTTATCCATCTAAGTGACTTCAACTTGCTTTCAACCTTAAAGGTACAAACTCCGGACAGCAAGAAGTTAGTGCAAGAACATTAGTTAGTGCAAAAAACATTAGCTTTAAATAAGCCAAACTACAAAGAGCCACATTAAAAGTGCGACTGTAAGTGTTTTTTCCCCTTTTTTTCCTCAAGGTGTAGTCAGAAGAGATGTGTTTTTAGTCCTGATGTCAATGGGGAGCTCTTTCCACCATTTAGGAGCCAGGACAGCAAACGCATGCAGCATTCATTTGGAGCGTTCCCAGCTATAGGAAGAATGTAAGCTCTCTTTTTAGCTTTGCTTCTGTCTCTTTAGCTGCTAAATGCTCCACTTTATTTAGCAGGCAGTTGCTAACTTTGTCTGCCATTTGGTGCAAGGCTTTAACTACATAACATAAGTATGTTTTTATTTGTATATGTAGAAATGTGTGTTCCAAAGTCAGTAGTATTCACTTTTTCACTACCTCGCCCATTTTTGCTACCTCAAAAGCAACTCTCTCTTTCAAACAAACAAACAAACGCTGTTGCTCCCTCCTCCTCACGCTCCTCAAGCTCTTTTCAGCCTATATAATAGCATTTCTTAAGGGAGTACTAAGGTTGCCTGCTTTCCAGCCGTTGCTTTTGTCCTAGCATAGAAGGGGAACTAAATCAATGGGGCACTTGAATAGGGATGCTGGGAATAAAAAAGACTTGGCTTTTTTAAGGGACTCTGGCAGTAAATTTAAGCTGACCGGAGTTCAGCAGCTTTGCAGAAGCTATTTGCAGTACTGTCAAGGTTAATAATATGGCCACTATGTCACAATCCCTGACGCAGTTTTATTGCATACAGAAGTTGAATACAGTAAAACTTATTTTTGGTAATGAAACAGATGGTCTTCTGAATAGGCAGAACAGAGACGGGGGTTTGGCGGCCCAGAGGTGAAAGGAGGCCAGGTTATAAATCCCCCATGGTTTCCCCTCCATTAGTCATTGCCAGATCTATCCAGTACCCCTCCCTTAAAAACTACCACAAACATGTACTATACCTGCAGAATAAAGGAAATTATGCCAAAATCACACTCAACAATGTGCTTCTTAGCTTCTTATTAGATACATCAACTGTCAGCAGATAGGATCCAGGGCCGTAGCTAAAGATTCCTCTGTATTGTTTGAGGGAATTTGGGGGCAACTTGGGGGGAGTTTACATTCTACTATTGAAAAGTTAACACATGGTGGGCATTTTACAGGCTGATTGCAGTGTTTTTAGCCCCAATATACTTTAACATGTTTACTTTTAGTCTTTAGGCCAACAAAAGATACATTAATAAAGGACTACTCCAGTACTCAAGTACAATTTTGAGGTACTGCTACGTTATACTTCTACTACACTCAGTCAAAGGGGCAAATTGTTTCTCACAACATTTATTTGACATTAGTTACTTTACTTTGATTTAGAAAATGAATACAAAATATAATCAACAAAAACATTCTGGTGTATTAATTTAGATACCCAACAGTATATAAAGTATTTAAATGATCTCCATCGTAACCAGCTGCAACAGCAAAGTGATGTAAACATTAATGCATGAAAAATTATAATTATATAATATACACTATTCTGAAATGGGTCATTCTGCAAGTGTACTTCTACTTTCAGCACTTTAGGTACATTTAGCTGTAAATATTTTTGTACTTTTAAAAGGGGATTTTGTCACAAATTGTCACAAAGTATTTCTGCACTGTTGTATTGGTACTTTTACCTCAGTAAGTACTTTTTCCACCACTGTTTAAACATGGATTGTTGCCTGTTGCATGTTTTACCTTCTCTTTTGTCCATAACATTGTTAATGTATTCTAGTGACCCACACACTGCAGCCACACTGTAATGTGAGCTCCACTGTCTTCCAGAAGGTATGCCTGCTTTCATAAAGGACAGTGCGGCCTCTCTGAGTGAACACGGGCACCAGAGGTTGTTTGAAATAAATATCTAAGGGGTCAAACTTTCAAAGCGTATGTGGGGAGGAGGTGTTGGGCACCAGCCACGCTTTCATGTGTCATCACTGCAACAAGTCCATGTCACTGCCCGCCCACACTGCACCACCAGCTTGTGACATTTAATTTCCCGTTGTCTTCTTCTGAGTGGTTTTAGATCTCTTTGGATAATTATTTTCTTTTTCTAGAGTGAATGACAGCTGCTTTGATATGTTGGCGTAAAGAGAGAGAGTTACGGAGATATAACATTAAAGCAAAGGTCAGAGAGAGATAAAAGGTTACAGTACAACATGCATGTACAGAGGCTACATCTACTGTACGCTACTACGTTTTGGTTTAAATCTTTTTGATACGTTTATGCTGTGCGTTCCGCACTACCCCGTTGTTTCCGAGCGCCTAAAACAAAGACGTTTGGAAACACTGCTGCTCCCATTCCGTTCTAAAATTTTGGGGTTGCATTGTAGTCTGGACAAGCACAAACGGACACTTTGTAAACGTTAATGCATGTCAGTCAGTCAGTCCGGATTATCGGTTGGATAGGCTTACACAAGCTGTCCCACAACAACAAATTCGCTAGATCAACAAATGCCGGCTAATAATGACAAATGCCAGTTCTGCCTGTTTGCATAAAAATCTAACTGGTTTAAACTCGTAATCCAGAGCGGATAAACTGGAAATGAACCCAACTCTCGTACAGACATGAGAGTGCTTCCTATTAAACTTCTCATCTAACTCCAGAGAGAACATTTGCTGCTTTTGTCTCTATTAGTGAGTGTGTATACTTATGCTCTCAGTATAAAGAAATTGAAGTAGACAGCAGAACAAGCAACAGCCTCCAAAATGACTATAAATTTGAATCAAATCCTCACTGAAAGTGTTTAATCCAACATAATAACCTTTATGAAGGATCTATTGTCAGTGCTGCTGTTGTATCAGAGCTGATACACTGCCAACTGGAGTGAACATGAAGTCAAGACAACATGAAATTAAGAACGGAGAGAATATGGCATTTCTTTTCTTCTGCTGACTTGACTGAGAAAACAGTTGACAATATAGAAAACACCGAACCTCTGTTTGCAGTATAGTCTGTTTTACCTCCAGGTAGCTAAAGGCTACTGACGCAGACAAGGTTATATGTTAATAAGGCTGCACACACACACAAACACTCACTCACACACACACAGACACACAGACACACACACACACACACACACACACAGACAGACAGACAGACAGACAGACACACTCACACACAGACACACACACACAGACAGACAGACACACTCACACACACACACTCACTCACACACACACACACACACACACACACACACACACACACACACACACACAGACAGACACACAGACAGACACACAGACAGACACACAGACAGACACACACACACACACACGCTTCTGTATAAATTTGATTTAATCAGACAAGTCAACTATATGAATATATCTTAACATATCTGGTGTAACGTTATTCACATACATGGAAAGAAAATATGCTTAATATCACAAAATAAAGAATCACAACAATTCTATGTGGGTGGAGAAAGTTGCATACAGCACAATGCAGAGGTGAAGTTGTTTATGTTGCAGAAAAGTTGGGAATTCTACACATGAAAGCTTTAGTTAATCATAAATAATGAACAATTTTTGCCACAGAATTGTGCTGATTTTAGACTTCACTTCACTTTCAGATGCAAAGGGGAAGGCGATTCATGAGAAATGCAGATCTATTAAAAGTACTGGGGAAGTACAACTTGCACCACAAATATCACTCAAACCCTAAACCCTTAAAGTGCTCATAGTATGCGTTTTTGCTTTTCCAATTTCCTTTATTGTGTTATATATCTTTTTTGTGCACGTTATAGGTTTACATAGTAAAAAAGCCCAAAGTCCACCTCCACCATCTCCAACAGAAAACACGGTTCACAAACTTCTCCAAACAGTTCTATTGTAATCCGGCCTTTACTTCCTTGAAAAACATGCATCACTTTGTAACACACGTTATAATGCTCCCCTAGCTGCTAACGCTCTCATACTTCTGACTGGCTAGTAGTCCTTACCTAGCTACTGCAACATGTGTGACTCCCAACAAAGATTGAATAGAAGTGGGATGGCTCACTCTGTAGCACTCTTTTACATAGTACAGGAACCATTCACACACACTCATTCACTGTGGCCGAGGCTGCCGTACAAGGTGCCACCTGCTCATCAGATAAACACTCACATTTACACTCCGATGCGCATCAGGCATCAGGGCAACTCGGGTTTCAGTCTCTTGCCTAAGGACACTTTGACATGGTTCTGCAGTGCCAGGGATTGAATCACCAACCTTCCGATTGGGAGCCACCCCAGCAATGTTGATATAACCTCTAAATACAATTATGAACCTAAAAATGAGCACTTTAACATACCTTAAACTGAATCCTACTTAAGATTTTGGTTTCAGGGTAGCCAATATGGACAAAAAAACATTATACCATTAGATATACTTATTATAGTACATTTCCATAAAATTATTGGAAAAAATCAAATTTTGACCTGATAATGGCACTAGAGGAAACGTCAGGATTCATCCTCTGGAGAACACAAATGTCTGTACAAAATTTCGTAGCAATCCATACAATAGTTATAGATATTTCGCAACATTGCCACAATGGCCTAATACTCTGAGAGGTGATGAGAGACAGCTACCATGTCATTTTATGTATTATCATATCCATTACCCCTGTTTCAATCCTATCTTAAATGAACCCCTTGAAGTGGCGAGAACCTGCAAAATGTCTTTCCACTGAATCATTTCTTTCCCGAGAGCTTGTAAGGATAAAAACACAAGTACAGAAACAACTGCTCAATGAGCCATATTAGTGAGATAAATGGGTTGTTGACACGTTACACTGTGATGTCCTCTGAGATCTTACCTCTATTATGGTATAAACACAAACAGCTTAACAAGAGAGAAGAGGAGGGCAATAAAAGCAGAGCTTCGACCGATGTCTTTGAGACACTGTCATGGGTTACCATGGTAAACAGATGGAAGGGACCACAGTTAACAGTTGGAGGGAATTTCTAAGGCTATACTGTACACAGAGGATTTGGCAACATATTAGGGGTGCAGTAGCTGTGAAAACACTGTGACTTGTTACAGTACTCTTCTGCAGAGCTGAGAACTTGAGGAGAGTGGAAACAAACTGGGGAGCCGTCCCGCTGCTTCTACCTTCTACTATTTCCTTGTTTGTGAACTGGCAAAGGCGGTTGGCTTGACAGGAAGAGCCCCATTATACTGGAACGGTTACATAACATTATTTTTATGGCATTTTGTTGTGCATAAACAGGCAGACTGACGCACAAAATGCATGCACACACAAAAACACACAGCGTCAGGGCGGCCCAAAGCACAGTGAACACCTAGGGATTGGCTCAGGGATGCCTCTCTTTTTAACCACAAAGGGCAACTGCCAGACATTATGACAGAGCGGCTGAGATTGTGATAGACCGATAAAGACAGCAGGAACACAAATGTGACTGCTCGAGCACTCAAAGCCATGACTGAGAAACTTCAGGGATAAGCAAGAAAGAGAGAGAAAATGAAAACAAGCTCAGCAATTTAAGAGGTGCTTGCATGATACATGGCTTGCTACACACATTCCCTAGATTTTACTCGAGCAGCAAAGGCCAATCACATGCTTCACACACAGACAACAAACGTGATGAAACTTGCCTGACTCAACCTTCAACTGTTAAAACATCTCTGGTTGCAAAACACAAAATAACTAATTTATCTACATGGCTGTAATGAACAAAAACCATATAACATCAATGTCTTTCTTTATAGTCCTGCCTTTGAAACATATTATCTAATCAGAGCAAGCTATACCAAGAACAGAAAGCCTGGAATGCTAAATAAATTTAGAATCTTGGTCTGTAACACTGACCATTTCAGTGACAAACAAAAAAGGTTTTGTATCTCACAGCTTCTCATGTGAGCCACGTAAATGTTGAGTAATGAGGGCAATAATGCACTTCTGATTACATGTGACTCTGTAACTGACTTCATTTGACCCTACTGTACAGTATATAACCAGCAAGACAAGTGATTCCCCTTTCTCACTATCTATTCTATCTACCATGTATCTATCTATACTATCTATCACATCGAACAAACAACAGAGTCAAAGGCAACAGATTTAGTTTAGTCGTAACAAGTGCAAACGCTACCTCTGTCAGATAGATGAGTGGAATAGCGCTGTGGTTCTTCCTCATGCCTCCTCTTGCTCACAGCCTGAGGTCAAAGTGCATGCCACAGCAGCTTCAGAAGACCTCTGCACATCTGAGAGCTCTGTCTGTCTCTTTGAAGTTTTAGTCCTCTGAGGGAGGAGGGGCAGTATGTGTGTGTGTGTGCCTGTATGGTCGCGTGTGCGCAACCCTCTTATTGTGAAATATTTTGCTTCCTGTGTAGGCAACTATCAGGCTCAAACCAGCAGCTCCCTGTGCGCCTAAAATCTCCCCCTGCACTACACTGCCTTGTCCTGGGGTGCGCTCCCAAGCCGTCCTGTTCTGTACTGTTCTTACACACTTGGGAAAAGACCACCTTAAAAGGAATGAAGCAGCCCGAGCCAGATATTTTTTGATCCATATCAGTCACCCTCCACTGGCCTGGGCACGCTTTGCCACAGTAACAACAACCTCAGCTGCCAATCAGGAGGGAGCAAGCGGACAGAGGATAGAGAGCAGGGGACGGTGAGAGAAAGAGAGTGGGGAGGAGGGAGGAAGGGGAGAGATTTTAAGGGAATGAATGAGGTGGTGCAGGAATATCCTGCTAGAGACATTCCCTGAGGGATGAACACTCTGCAGAACTGCAAAGCCAGATAACAGCCTATGAGAGTGTGTGTGTGTGTGTGTGTGTGTGTGTGTGCGTGAGACCGAGGCTGGACTTTGCACTAACTCCCACTTATACCCAAAGGTGTACTTTACAAGTGGGAGCGGGAGCAGGGTCAATGTTTTCTTGTCATCAACTCAAACTAAAGCATAATGTTTTTAATCATCAATTCCACTGAAGACCCCCACAACTAACAATACATTGATCCTGTTGGCAACTATACTGTTTCTAAATAAGTGAGATAATCTTATATTTACAATTAAAATCTAGTCAGACATGTTTTGAGTATGGTTTACATTTTATAGTGATAGAAAGACGGACGGACGGACGGACGGACAGACGGACGGACGGACGGACAGACAGACAGACAGATAGATAGATAGATAGATAGATAAATAGATAGATAGATAAATAGATAGATAGATTGATAGTGCCTGACCTGTGCATTTCAGTCAAAATATCTGCTTTTAAAAATTTATATTAAAAATATTTAAAAATATATATATATATATATATATATATATATATATATATATATATATATATTAGGTAATTATCTGTATACATATACACAGATAATTATTTAATTTCTAGTGGAATAATTTCAGTGTTGGTCTTTCCATTTATTTGTTGATGATAATTCAAAAAAATAAAAAAATAATAATTATTAAAATGTCAGTCTTATCCTTTAAATAAACAATTTGAGACATGTCTAAATATTTACTGTGTCCACTTTTAGGCATTTGGGAGATTGTTTTACGGAGACCTAACCCTAACCCCAGAAAAAGCACAGGTGTTGTAATTAACCAGAACTGCAACACCTACATGTACTCTCATGACTCTCAGCTCTACACAACTCTCTCTGTATTTCTCAGTAGGGCTATGGTCAGAAGATTGTGGCGGACGTGGTGACCGGACGCCCTTTTCTTGCTGGGAAATGTTAAAATGCCTGTTATGAAAAAGGATTGTTTCCTAATAAAAATAATTTGTTAAAGAATAGTGACCCACCTAAGACAAAAGAAAAAATGAGACCTCACTGGTGGTCACAATGATGGACAGGTGAACTCTGAGAATTGCAGTCCACAAAACAACAGCACAAAGGTTTGAGACAAAATTGAAACAATCTTGACAGCTTAAGCTGGACTTTTCTTCCCATCTAGCTCTGAGTTTATCCCTCTTGTGTGTAGAAACACACATGGGATGAGGCCAGAACTGGGACGTGGGTATTTTTACAGCCAAAATGCTAAGAGGCAGGTTTAAAAAATAAAAGACCCAAGGCTCAGACTCTGACCCATTAAGCACAGCTAACATTTGGAGAATTAGAGATAAAAATGGAAGCCTGGATCATCAAGGATCTCACCCTCAAATCCACGCATGGGGAGGAAGCTGGGCATGAATGATGCAAGAAAAGAGGAAGGGGAGGGGGGAAAAAAGCAATAGACAGTGTTGTAAAAGAGAGGAAATGGAGGATCAAAGAAGTGAACTTGATGGACTATGAATACACATGAGGGATATGACAATTGGCAGGAGTGAAGCTGGATGAGGAAAGAGGACCAACATGGAGTGTGCCTGGACACCAAGACGAGCCTCTTGAGCCTCTTCCTGTTGCCCTGCTGGCATCACTAGCAGCAGCTTCAGTATACTGCCGCATCAGCACTTATGAAGGCTGGGAGAAATTATGTGCTCCATTTTGCAGAGGATGAATCAGACAATAGCTATCAGCTAATGTGAACAAACAGACGAGCAACAACCATTCATTGAACACAAATTGAAATGCCACTCAGGCTTATTGTCATCTGTCAAAACATGTCCGGCTCATACTTCATAACTAATTTTAATAGAAGAGACAATGCCTGCCTCCATTCCATAACCAAAGTCTCTACTGTTTTCTAAAAATAGACGAGAGAGGTTTGTTGCACACTAAAATTCTGACTCAAGCAGATGCCAAAAGCCCTTTCCATTGTCTACTTGCTGATCTTGCACTGATACAGTAACAGGGCTGACTCACAAGACAAATAGCCTAAATGAAAAGGAACAATGCCCCCTATTGGATATAAACCACTATTACACACACGTGTGTGCTGCAACTGTTTTATGTCTATGGTGCTGAAGCTTACATTGAGATGTCTTTCTTCCTTTTCTTCTTTTTCTTCCTCCCAACAATCCCCCCGAGGTAAAAGTGATGGAACAGTGAATCTCCTCATTTAACAGCTCCGCATCCCTGAAACTAGAAAGTCAATTCATGTCTCAAGTACCTAAACACAAATGAAAGAAGTAGTAGCAATAGCACAAATACTGTTACAAGTAAAAGGCATGTATTTAAAATTGTTCTTACAGTACAAGTACAAAAGCATTAGCGTCAAAATACAATACCAAATCAAAGCGTTCAGGTTGGCTAGCTACTATGTTCTTCGTCTTTGTTTAGCGTGTTAGCATGCTAACATTTGTTAATTAGCACTGGACGCAAAGTACAGTTGATGCTGATGAGAATGCCATAAGCGTTTGCAGATATTTGGTCATAAACTAATTTTGACCGGATGATGGCGCTAAATGAATGCCTCAGGAATACTAAAATTATTGCTTGTTCGCTAATCTGCGTTTCCTAGGACGGGCAAGACGTGACCTGCCCTACTCTGTCTCTGATTGGCTAGTGCTCGTTGGTTGGCTCGGTTAGGTCCAGGAATGAGGAGTGATTGGTTATAAGGATGCAAGGGTACGCCAATCAGAGGCATAGTAAGGCAGAGTAGGGCAGGTCATGCCTTACAATCCTAGGAAACGCAAATACCAAAGTGTTACAGCCGTTGGAAATGTACTTTACATTTATTTTGGCTACATAGCATACACAAATGAGATTAAAGTTCACCTCCAGGTACTTTTTAAAGACATTTACATGTTTATTTACGTTAAAATATGTCAACTAACTACTTTGTCTCCTTTGTGGAAAACAATCTTAACCTATGCAGATAAATTGCCAGTTTAATAGAGCTAGGTAATACTCGTCTGAACAATAGTTAGTTCTGCAATAAAGCGTCCATTCATAAAAGTTACAATGTTCAGGATTTGTTCAAATTGTTTTAAAACAATGTTGATTTAACTTGTCTAGTTGTTATTTACTCCAACCTCATTGCAGCAGGTTGGACTAAATAGTATGGACACATAATGTTAATTTAACAGCACCACGAACTACATCCTCCAACATTACCATAGCATTAAATTCTCTGTAACAAGTCCAAATCAAAACCAAACCTTTATAAAAGTAGGATTTATAGCAGGACTGTATTTAACAGCATATGTTTTATCTCAGTGTACCTGATTTAACATAAATGAACAGGTAAAAAATGGCTCAAATATCTACAGGTACCTATTTTCAATAAATAATAATAATAAATAAACAAGCACACAAACCTCTTTTTCTGCTCCTAGTCCTAGACTCTAGTTGTCTCCTAGAGTCATCATGAGTGTGCGTTGTGTTGTCATTTAACACAGTCTGACAAGTCAGCTCTGGAGAATCTCTGCACACCTCAGTGTGAAATGCTGCATGTTGCAACTTTCCTTCAGCTCAGCATAATCCTGCAGCGATTAACTCGTAACAGACACACAGTGCTGTAAGGCCATGGTTCCACAGTCTCTCTAACAAGTGTTGTTGCTACTTCCCCACCCGACTGGGGCTTAAATGATTAGTCCATTAGTAGCCAGATATTTTGTTAAACTTGAATTGTTTCAGTCGTTTGTTTTCAAACATTCTCTGATTACAACTTCTCAAATGTGATTTGATGCTATTGTTATCAAATATAATAGAAAATGTAATATCTCCTTGTTATCTTTGGTACTTGGTATTGATTTACTATACATGATATTGCTATAGTCACAGGCTTATAGTCAACTAGCTTAGGCTCAAGTAAGGTTGGACCAAATATTAAAATAACAACTTGGTAACACCAACTGACATTACTGAACACAGGCTTTGTCAGGGTTTCTTATGAAGGTACAAAAACTAAAAGGCAGACTTTTTATCACAGGAATGCAATGTGAGGATATAAAAAAATTCCCTAACCCTGAATAATAATGATTTAATAACACATTTTGAAGTTTCTTTTAACATAAAGCCCTTTGACTTTATCTGGGCAGTCCACCTACCATTAGATTTTTCTTTGAGTTCTAACAGTGACAAATTCCCTTAAAAACATGCATGGAAATGCTGTTGAAGTGTAAGGGGATTTAAAATTATGAGCGAGAAGCAAAACATATTGTACATCCTGCTCCAGGATGAAGCTTTCTAAAGAGAGTGAAAGTGTTTTTAATGGCTGCACCACTCCCATCACAAATGTCTGTTTAGAGATTTTATTTAGGACATGTTGGCAGGATGCCATAATATACAAATATGCAGTAAAGCAGTTCACTGAGCTCCAGCTTTGGGTGGAACCCACTCCTGGATCTTCTTGCGGGTGGTGGAGTAGGGCACGTACTGCTGTGAGCTGCCACTCACGTTGAACTGGTGGACCTTAGCCAGGAACTTCTTTGGGTCTGGCGGGTGTGTGGTGGGGGGGTCGTCTGTCATACAGTGCAGCCAGCGGTGCCTGAAGAGTGAACAGAAAGAAGGTAGCTGGCTTACATAACGGCGCCAGGACAGTACAGTTGAACAGTCCACCACAACAGTAAAAACAGTTCATGTTCAAGTCATTTTTCCAAAACTGAACCTCAGTTGAAGATTTATATTAATGCATTATCATAATGTATATATAAAAGAGGACTACTATACAGTATATATATATATATATATATATATATATATATATATATATATATATATATATATATATATATATATATATATATATATATATATATATATATATTTAGTTCTTAGTTCTACTAGGATCTAAAAAACATGTGTTTAAGATGAAAAGTGTGCATTCCAAATTTTGCCAAGAAAACATTAAGAGTTTAGCCCAAATGTAAATGGCCTGTTTTACGGTGCTTGGCATGGGGAACTTTCAATAAAATAATCTCAATGCAAATCAATCCAATTATTAGGCTAACTGAAATAAAGCCACACTCATCTGTAGGTAGCTGAAGGCTATGTGATGATATGGAGCTATTTTAATTCCAAAGACCAAGGGAACTTTATCGGGATGAATAGTATCCTGATCCATAAAATAACTGGCCTTTAATAATAAAAATATGCCTGCTTCTATGAGAATGTAACATAGGGGTGTCTATACTCATGCCCCTTTTAAGGAAGCACATTTATTTATTCACGATACATTATTCATTCACAAAGAAAATTGGTGTCCTTAAAGGTTGGATTTTTCCTAATTTTTTTAATTAAGGCATTAAGATCAATTTCCAAAAGATGATTTTTTTTTTTTATTCCTCTTTTTAGTCAACTTAAGCAGGGGTTCCTATACTCAGGAGCAGCACTGTATAAATCGCTTTTGTAGTCTCAACGACTTTTCAAAGCACTTTTACATAGTACAGGAACCATTCACTATTCACACACATTAGTACACTGTGGCCGAAGCTGCCGTGCCACCTGCTCATCAGATAAACACTCACGCACACATTTACACTCTGATGGCGTAGCATCGGGGGCAACTTCACTGAACTTCAGGTTCAGTGTCTTGCCCAAGGACACTTTGACATGGGACTGGACGGGGATCAAACAACCTTCAGATTGGCAGCCGACCGCTCTACCACTGAGCCACAGCTGCCCCCTGCAGTAAAGCTATAACAAATTGCATGTCGTACCATTCAGCTGGAACCATGCTGCCGTCCACCTCCCACATGGTGTTCTTTCCATTCATTTCTGTGGTGTAGATCACCCAGCGGTGACGTCCTGAAAAACATTTTTTGACACAGACAACACGTGTTGCTATGAAGCAGCATTTGTTTGCAACATATTTGGTACAAGACAGTAATAAAACAGCACCCAAATCTGCTAAATCTTCCTGAAAACCATCATATGTTTGATGCAAATGTAATGCACTTGCACAAAATGCACAAAAAACTCAACTCACCAAAGAAGTAGTGTTTGCTGTCTTCATAGTATTTGTTTCCATATTTATCCACGCCAACCAGGGCTCCTGTCTTCACATCATTCACCCTGCCAATGAAATGATGATAGTCAGGTTGTCCACTTTTGTATTGAGTTACAGTACACTTCAACAAGGACGCACACACAGGTCTGCGTTACAAAAAGTAGTCTTTTCCAACATTTGCCTTTGTAAAAAAACACATACAATCAACCAATTGCAGAAGCTGAGATCTTGCTCAAATAAACAATGATTGGTATGGTTAGTGACTAACTCGTGAGCCGAATTTATCAGTAACGTTAGTTCCTTAAGTTTTCCTCCGTCGTGATCTTAGTCGTGATAGTAAAGCGAGAGAACAGGTGCTGCAGAACCTAAACTTAAATTGTGAAATTTCTGAATGGAGTTTGGCGCAACATTCTTTTAATACACCAGCTAAAGTATCTGTATCAAACGTTTCACAGCTATGTTAAATGTTTGTCATAATTTCACGTGTGCTGTAGGTCCATATATATATATATATATATATATATATATATATATATATATATATATATATATATATATATATATATATATCAGACTCGGTTGGCTGGCTGGTTTCAAGTTAGCTGTCAACATGCTAACTCTGCTCTGAACAGGAACACCCGGGGTCACACATATTTATAAAGCTCTCACAGTCATCAACAGTGGGTCATTATAGGCGACAGAACCTGTGAGATAAACTGACCTGAAAAGTTGAGTTAAAAAACCTCGGACTCCACCATGACCTCTTATTTGCCCCAAAGCCCTTCTGGCGATGTTCGCATACTCCGCCATCTTGCGACGGAAGAATTACTGAGACGAACTGTTGTGCATTAAAAACAGGCCCGAGTATCACCAACCAGCCTGTCAACATTTAGTTCCACATACAGATAAAAAGGTTTGTATGGTAACTTATAATATTAATAATATAACTCATACTATTATAAATAAGCATAAGTTACTATTTAAAAGCTAAGTTAATGTTCAACAATATATTAGCTTGAAGACCATGACAAAATTGCCCTGCAGGATAATAAAATATATATTATCTCTTATGTATATTATATCTCACAGCCAATTGACTTTACGCACAGAAGACACATTTACAATTAAAATACAGGTAAAATATAGCTGAAATATAAAACTCACAAAAAACAAATATAACACTCTTTGTACAAAGTTTTTTTTTTTTTTTTTTTTTAAATCTAATCACAACCAGTGCATTTTTGCAGACTGTCTTTATCATGTCATGTTTGACGTTTCTCATCAGGGTTATTACATCAACTATAAGAAACAAGACGAGTTAATTATATTTCTCCAGTTCCCAACACTCTATTTTAATTATAATACACTATTATCACAGCTTATATATCAACCACTTGGGTACTTAGAACGTGACACAAAAAATGGACACTATCAGTCCTAACAAAAACGCCATCTTATTCACAAAACACACATGATCGTGGGTAAAAAAAAACAAAAAAACTTTAACTTTATAAAAGGGACAAAAATGTAAACACACACACACACACACACACACACACACACACTCACACACACACACACACACACACACACACACACACACACACACACACACACACACACACACACACACACACACACACACACACTAGATGCCTAAAAGGGGAAGAATTACCATTACAAATGCCTAGATATTAAAAGTTGTCAAACTAAATGAATGGTAAATGAAAAAGTAAATCAGAAAGTTGAGAAAGCAGTCCTGGAGGATTCAGCGTGTTGCTTAAAGACACTTCAGCAGCAGCAGAGCCGATGTTTCCTGACAAAGACTTTTTAAACAAGGGACAGTTTCTCAACGGGCTACATCCCTCTACTGCCTGAGAGGATATCTCCAACATTGAGTGTTGCAGCTCAGGGAGAAGTTTCGAGGGGAAATGGAGTATAAAGTAAAAGTCAGAGCTCTGGCATCATGACTGACTCATAAAAAAAACAAATCACACAAACCAGTGCTTTGATCGCCTGTTTCAAGAGAGACCCAGACAATAGATGCAAATGACAAACAGTTGAACTTTGTCTGCACTCTGCAATTATGTAGTGACAGTGGTTTATGCAGCTCTCTGCTTTTCATCCTTTGAAGGAACAGAACAGGAAATTAATACAGGACAAGATTTATATTTATTTATATTTTATTAAAAACTGTTGCCTGACAGTTTAGATTCATTGTCTATGGGAGTATCTAACTCTGATAGAGTAGATGTTTACAAATGGTCATTGTTAATATACAATCATCAAGAAACACATGCTTACTAGCGCCTGACTAGCAGATGTATAGCTCACTAACACAAATCTGAAAGAGGCACACATTGAATGACAACATCAGCCAATGAGCTAAAATGACAGAATTATCCGTTCACTAAAAAAAGTAGGAATTTGGGTTTCTCCCACTGTGAAATCTGCCATAACAGGGTAGTGCAACATATGGTAAAGGTTCTTTAATGTCACATACACATACATGTCGTGAAATTCATACTCTGCATCTAACCCATCCCTCAAGGGAGGAGCGGATGAGCCATTTACAGCGCCCCGGGACCAACTCAGATCTGAGCCAGTGCCTTGATCTAGGGCACTGACTGGAGAACCTAGTATGCTTATTGATGGTGGGAACATCCGGAGGAAACCCACACAAACATGGGGAGAACATACAAACTCCACACAGAAATGCCCGGAACAACCTGGATTCAAACCCAGGACCTTCTTGCTGTGAGGCCACAGTGATGGCCATTGGGCCACCATGCTGCTATGTCAACCTAACCAAGAAGAAACATACCTTTTAGTAGTTTTTTAAACTACAAACCTCGAGTACCCTGGCTAGACAGTGAGTAGTCATGCGAACTGGATGCCTAAATGTCATTATTTGGTGAAGAATGTCAAAAAGAGCACCTATATTATTAAAATTCATCTCAAAACAGGAGATATACGGCACAGTTTCTGCAAAATTAAAAATGTTTTCTTCCTTTTGAGCATTTCCTTAGAAATATAGTTCATGCATACTTTCCACAGTATTTGCCCATAAAAAAAATCCCCTTTTTAATTTAAAAGAATAATTGTTGGAAACATATTTCCTAACAAACCCTGACCTCCAGCCTGTGATTTACAAACAATACATTTTCCTATTTTATAAATATTAGCTTTTGGCTTTGCTATAAAAAAGGTCAATGTTGCTCTTTTATGTCTATACACCGTTTTACCCATTAACCATATCTAATGTGGCTAAACAGGCAAAAAAAAAAAAAAACATTTTAATTGTATAAAAAAATATCTATATTATTCATGACATTTCCAGTTTTTTTCCAGGATGCTGTTTCTTTAACCCATCACTTAAATGTTTTGTATGTTAAATTTAAAAATACAGGTGTAACCAGAGAGATCAACCTAGAGAGCAGACTATCAACTTCCTGTTTCTTTGTAGAAGCTGGATTTTCACAGTAAAATCCCACCTTGTTACAACATTAAACCCATAAACACACATCAATGAGACTTTGCATCCATGATACAGATTTGTTTTTCAATTCTACGTTTAGATTTTGCCTTGACCAAATGACACGGTAGGTTTTATTAAACTACTAAGAAGGCGGGCTGTTGTGTATATTTTGTCTCACACACAAAGTGTCTCCTTCATCCATTTACAGTTAAAAATAATTCCCAGACTTCCTAGGATTTCCGAGGGCTTTAAATATTTCTGACAACTGTTCTGTCTCACTTCCACACACACGCACACACACACACTCCTGGACTTGACCTTTGACCCACAGCTGTGACAAACGATTAATTCTGACCTCAGCTGAGCATCAGTAACGTTAGCTGTTGTTGGTAGAAAATATGTTAAGAGAAAATCCAGTTCTTTGAGGGAATAGCAGTCCGGTTTCCCCACATGCAATAAATGTGGCGTTCTGCAGTGGGTTTCTGTTGAACAGTCCATCGGGACTCCTTCCTGAGCTGGTGACCCCTGACCTAAGATCAATCAGGGGTCGTACGTCGTCTATCTACTGGCTCCGGGGCTGTGATGCGACTCCACTGCTGTAAAACCAAATTACTGTTCAAGAATCATTGCCTCTTGGAAGGCTTCAATCCATCTAAAGATAAAAAAATACACAACAGAACATTAGCTAGAAATTGAAACACATTCAAATGAACAATACTATACCTTTACTAGATTTACAAGTCATAATGGTATAATATATTAATATAATATAATATCAAGAGTTTCTTAAAGAAACCACAATGAATCATTTTTTATTGTTATAATAAAATCTTTATATAATTTCTTTAGCAATTGCCATTTAATGTACTGTATATGCATATATGTAGCTAGATACATTTAGTGTCATTAAATTTGTTTCCACAGAGTGCATTATGTGTGCTTCCTGAAAATAGATCCATTTACTGTACATTCAACCAAAAAACACTGCAGAACACATAGTAATTATTGTCTATATATGGTAGTTTTTTTTATTTTTTATTTTAAGCAGTGGAGTCCGCCATTCCTTTTATTGATATAAATGTAAACGTATGAGGGATGTAATTTAGCGTTACTACTTATTTTTATTTTATCTCATTGATATCAGCCTCATTGTTTAATGTTCGCTCTCTTTCCACATAGTCAGAGCTGTATTAAATTACTGCTAATGCAAAGCTAACATTTCCTACTGCTGTTTCACATTAAAAGCATTCCCCTGGTGACAAAGATGAAATCATGTACAACAATGAGCAATTTCATGAGATTATTTGAAATGAACATATTAAAGGGATACAAAAAGGATTTGAAGTGATGATTTGGTTTAAAGACTGTATGGTTTCTTGGCATCTATATACTAATATATCTATATACTACTATATCTATCTACTCATCTATTAATGACATGCAGCAAAGGGTCGCAGGTCGGAGTCAAACCCTGGCCCACTGCGTTGAGGAGTAAACCTCTATACATGGGCGCCTGCTCTACCAACTGAGCGATCTGGTAGCCCAAATGCATCAAAAAATACGTCTTCAAAACAAGAACATTTTTTGACAGTGGATCCGTTTTAAATACTGCAGGGAGTAATGAAACAAGAGGCTGCACACACCTGCAACTCCTCAGCAAGTTAACCAACTTTACTGTGTCCTAGTCTGCCTGTGTGTAGGATGTAATCAAATCGCAGCTATAACTTTTATTGAAACAATGTGTGTTTGTTTGGCTGCACTGTAAACGGGAAACACCAGCTGTATTTCTGAGAATGTAACTGCTCATCGAGTGTTGGCTGTCGTATTAAACTGCACCTGCTATTACCCCGATAATCACTGGGGTCACAAAATCAACCACCACTAAAATGTTACAAGATTCCAAATTGAAGGCACTGTCTTCCATTAAAATTCAAATACCTTTGTGCGGTGGGGATGTCGTCAGCTTTAAAGATGTAAAACAGCGTGTTTTTGTGATACAGCTTAAACTGCAGCTTCTGAGCCGGCCCGTTCTTCTCCTCCCTCAGGAAGAAACCGAGCAACGGCTGACTCTCCAAAGCTGCAACATCCTAGAGAGAGAAATAATTACTCAGCCAAAAAGGTATAAAAGCTACACAGAGTTAAGTAAAACCAAACAATCAACAGTGGGAGTACCTCGCTGGCAGCGTAAGTGTACAGGACTTTATTCTTGATGACAAACCACAGCCTCTTCCACTGCTTTTTGTTGCCTTTTGACCTGTTTAAGTAACCGCTCATGGAGGAGTTCTCAGTGTTGGCGGACACCTGGAAAAAAACAGCATGACAAAAACAAATAACTTCACATGCTCGCTACACATAAGATGCTAAAAATAAAAGGACATGTTTAATTTATGTTCCTTGCCTCTTTTAGTGCAGCTGGAATCTTCTTCTGTTTTCTAGTGAAGGAGAAAGCTCCAGATTTGATAGGAGAAACTGATGTTGAGGCACAGCGGTCACCTTAAAAAAACAAACAGTAAATTGACCAAAACCATTTGGTTCCATCACAAGTAAATATAAAACTAGTGGTATTCTATTTTTTTTTTTTAATTGTCAGTATTGTCAACACATCCCAGGAAAAGACCAAAACAAACAAACTTGTTAGTAGATACATTCATAATTGTTTTCTTGAATATGATGAAACCGAAATCCATCTTTACTTACTATTCTCCTGCAGTTTAACAAAGCAGTGATCACACACACGTGCCGGCTGGTTCTTTAAGTACTCCAGGTAGTACTTATTGGCAGAGCAGGCCTGGCACACCACCTGTCAGACACATGTGTAACTGCGATGAGAAGGCGGTTAATGAAACAATGTGTTGTAGGAGCAGCAGTAGTCAGAGTGGTACCGACCCTGCCACAGGCGCGACAGTGATGCCTCCTCCAGGTGAGGGTGAACTCGCAGGTGCAGATCATACACATGGTGGCCCTCAGGTCTGGGATCCAGATGGGAGCCTTTGAGCCTAATGGGGCCCCGGTGTCCACAACACACTCTGCCTGAGTCAAGACGGATCGAGGGTTAACATGGACACATTCAGGGCTGATTCAGAGCTAGTCTATACCCACGACGTTTGGGGTTGGGTTTTGATTGTTATTTTTTTCCGAAAACGGTGTTAAAACGATACTTTTAACACAGTGCCTGAACCGATACTAAAAAACAACAACAGGTTAGTAGGGAATACGGTATTTTACAATAACTTTGAATGCACCACGAGGCTTACTGGTTTTAAGTGAATCTGTGTTGTTTTTCCGAAAACGGCAGCTGCACACTGCGTAGCGTCCCACTGTTGGAATCCTCTACGGTGAATTACAGACCCCCTTTACACCGTTTAGCTGTTAGTATTTTAACCGTGTTTAATCCAGCTGCAAGCCAACGGTAGGCTAACGTTACCTGCTGTCAAGTGACGTGTTAACTAGGGTCACGTGCAGCGTTGCTTCTGTTGCGTCTAACGTCTGGTTCAGAGCATCTAATAATAATTTTAATTGACACCGAATTGAGGCACCAAAATCTGCGGTGGGATTCAGTCCGGTAGATACCGGTAGTTTAGGGTACCCAACCCTAACGACGTTCCACGTCTGGGATTGCTCCGGTGCTGCAGGATATTCCGCTGGATGCATGTCTTTTTGCCGAGGTCAACAAACAAACTTTGAACGTACACATTCCACCTAAATCAAGGCTATTTTACAGCAGAGCTTAGCGCCGCCCATGACAATTATGATTGGTTTAAAGAAATGCCAATAAACCAGAGCACGTTTTTCTCCCATCCCAGAATGCTGTGTGGATTAGCCAGACCCTCCTCCACAGCGCTGTGGAGGAAGGTCTGGCAATGCGAGACTAGTTCAGAACATACACCCACACAGATTTTTTTGCTTTACCTCCTCTTGACTTCGACTTGATATGAAGGTTATTTTCTTCTTTGTGTAGTCGTCTATGGCCTTAGCGATGGCCTCCAGCCACTCGTCTCTCTCTGTAGCTGAGCTGAAAAGCACAAAATACATCAAACCCTCAGCTACAGCAAACACAACCAATTACATTTAATGCTCATGATGTGCAGAATCTGATGAAATCTGGACTGCTGACCTGGCAGACAGGATGAAAGAGCGTTCAACACTTTCAATGTTCAGCTCATTCTGATAGGCCTCCTGGCTGGGTTTACTCACCTAGAAAATGACACCAGAAATCCATTAACAACCACCAGAGATTGTGCACCATGTAAAATGTATGAGCAATCTTCAAACTGTCGCTAAAAACTCAAACTCAATAATTCACTAGACCCAAAGTTATGGATTAACACAAAAAATGCAATACGGAAGCAAATATTAAAAATAAATAAAGACCAACCTTAAACATGAGAACAAAGAGACAACATAGTCGGTAAAAATAGGAATAAATAGAGGAAGTAAGTATATAAATGAAATTTAAAGTAAAGGATTTAAATAAAAAATGAATGGGGCACCAGTACAGCGTGCTGTTTGCAGTGCATCTCTAACCTTCATCCCAGCCAGAGAGAGGACACTGTTGAGTTTATACTGGCCAGACTGGACCGGAGTGGTGTACATGAGTGCATCATTAAACTGAAGAAAACACAGACACAGTAAGTAAAACATACATACAGATTTACGGGAGGCACAAGAAAAGGCAACCATACATTTAAACTCAAACTCCATTTTGAGAGTAAAGACAGGTAAGAGAAATGTGAAAGCAAAATGAAAACTGGAGTTACAAACAATCTTTTCACGCATCGCTCACCAGAAAGAACACTCGTGGCTGCATGACTTTCCTGGACAGCTTCATTAGCGTGCCCTCCTTCAGAAACACCTGCAAATATCAACAGGTTTGGTCTCAATGGGTTACATTTAACCCTTGTGTTGTCCTCCCGGGTCAAAAACGGAAAAAGATTTCACATTTTTTGCCCCTTTTTCAGACTATCACTAGTTTTACATTAGTTTTTAGAATTCACGGTCAATAACCCTCATTTATATAGAATTATACCTAATATTTGAGCTGATTTGAGATCAGAGGAACCTACAGTTAAGTTTAGTCAAGAATGAAAGTGATCAATTGTATTATCAAAGAGCGTTGTAAGGAATCCAATCCATTTTTGTGGTAATTTTAGAAACCCATATTTCAGATATAGACATTTTTTTAAAGGGGTCAAATTTGACCCGAGGACAACACAAGGGTTAAAAAAAAACACCTATAGAGTCCAGTGAGTCAGTAAATGAGAATCAAAGTCATTACATTTTTTTTGTAATTAAATAAATAAAAAGAAAATCAGTTATTTAAAAATTAAATCTTGAACATGGTGCATTGAGATTGCGATTTTGTAACGATTAATCGTGCAGGTCTAGTCCAGTGGCTACACAATATTTTAATTTTCAAAAAATTATTTTAAAATAACCAAGACAGAAACAGGAACCAAACAGAAGAACAGAAGAGGGTGAGTGTAGGAGCATATTTGGCATGTTGGGTGATATCATGGTTATAGATTAATGTGCAGTACATTGTTATTATCAGTTAAGAGACCTGTTGAGTCTGCAGTATGTTGTATTTATTTACTTAAATATATATTCAATTGTGTTTTAAAGTCCTGTTATGTATTTAATGTGAATTTCTGTGCAGATAAAATATTCTATGACTAGTATTTGTTAAACAGCTAATTATTGGTATTTGGCAGTCTTTTGGGAGAATTTACACCTGTGTGATAATTCTCCCACCCTGGCAAAACTAACTGGGGTACAAACTGTGGTTTGGGGAGGGTTTTTACATGTTTCCCCTGGCAACACTTTTGAGACTTACCCTGCCTGGCTGAACAATCTCATGGTGACCATTGAGACTGTACTGAATCTGCATCAGTTTCTGAAAGTTATCCTGAAAAACAACATCAGAGAGGTGAGGAGAAACCCGAGGCTGACGTAGACCACATTTAAAGCATTGTGCAGAATAAGGTCTTACCCCTTGTTTCATAATATCATTTGCATGGTTGGCCACTTCTTTCACTATGCTGAGGGCAGCTGCACGAATAGCAAAGATAAAACATTAGTGTTTTGGCGTACGTTCACTTTGTTAACAACGCAAATTGATGTCCTGGTAGACAATAATGGCGAGTATTGTCTAACCTTGTGTGTCTTTATAATCCTCAGAGTCCTCTGGGAGGTTCTTCAGATAATCTGGAAAAGAGGTTTCAATTCATTTTGAGCAAAAAAGATGGATAGTGTGCAATAAAGGAAAAGGAGAGACTGATCCCAGATGTATTTTGTAATACGTTGCGCCCTGCAAGACAAAGATCCACCTTCATTTTGGACATTGTGCAGAATATAATTATAAGAAACAAATAGTGTTTTGCTCTATATGTGTTAGTGGGAGATTTAATATCCTTTATACCTTCTTTGATGAAGTGTTTTATGCCAAATTCCTATTTTCAGTGTTCAGACAGCTCCTCATTTACCTTAAAAACTTATTTTTATTTGCAATTTGTTCTGCAGCATTTGACCCATGTGTCAAACAGGAACGCCTCAGGTTTGGGGTCAGTGGTAGCTCAGTCCGTAGGGAGTTGGGTTAGGAACTGGTTCAAGTCCCCATATGGACCAAAGTATGGTGGTGGACTGGAAGCTATAGAGGTGCCAGTTCACAGCCAAGGTGTTCTTGAGCAAGGCACCGAAACCAAACACTGCTCCGGGCGCCTTTTCATGGGCAGCACCCTCATTCTCCATCAGTGCTTTTATATATACTGAGCGTGTGTGTGTAATTCAGGCCTGTGTGTACTGTGTATAATAATAACAACAGAGTAAAAAACTGTTACTGTCCACTGGGTGCCAGTATGGTACCAAAACAAAGAAAGAAGTGACTCTAGACCTAAGTTCCATTCATGTGTGATCAATAAAGGAGTGCCCTGATTCAATAAACCATTTGACCTTTGCACAAGATTGTTGACCAGATAACTGCAGGGAGTGGATGTGTGTCATGGTGTTGGTACCTGTGAGCAGCAGCTGGTACTGAGGGATCCTCTGCACAGGCTTCAGCAGGTAGTGTTTCAGAGCCAGACTGGCACATCTTGGACTCGTCTGAGACAAAACAGACAAGCAACTGTTGGAGATACGTGTAGTGTTTTGATGGCTGCTACATGCATCTGGATTAAAGTTGTAGACAGCTGAACTATATTATTTTTAAATATCTGTAGTACATGTCAAGGCATAAAGAATTGTTCTGATAATATAAAATAAACAATCCCCATTCAAAACCTGCTTGAAAAAGTGCTGATGTGCTAGTCGAGTGATTAGATGTTTGGAAGAAAATGACAAAAAGGTCTGATGAAAAGTTAACTGAGATACCAGGAAAACTACATTAGCTTGTTACAGCTTTATAAAATGAAGAAGAAGAAAAGACTTGGTTACATTTTTGTCAATTAATTAATAACTTTCCAAACGATAAGATCATTCAATAGTGGAAATAATTGTTAGCTGGAACCAAGAGTAATAATGCAATAACAGTAAGAAAAGGAATATTTCAGCCTTTACTGTAGGACAACACATAATACACATGATAAAAACAAACACAATCCTTTTTCCAGCTTTACCTCAAACTCTCTGACAACAGCGGCAAATGCGGTGTTTTTCCTGCACTGTTCGTCTAACAGAGCCACGTTGTTGTCAAACTGGCGGATATAGGTGGAGTACATCTTCAGGTAAGGACCCTTCTGGACAAAGATGTCCGCTAGTCTCTGGTGGTCACTCCTGTATTCAAACAGTCATAAACAGCTGCCTTCATTAACATTGCTAAAAGAAGAGTCCAGTAGAGCAGCCGCAGGACGACATGAGGAAATGATCTGAGAAGTTGTAAACAAACCCTTCAGTTACACACAAAGTAGGTGAAACACCGGTATTTGGAAGAAAAAGATTAATAGTCAAAGTTCCCAAATTGTCCACTAAAATTGATAATCGTATTGTGAAACCGCACAGAAATAGCAATTACAGCAAGTTAATATTGAAACCGCTCTGCAAAATGTAACATCTGATTTATATAACAGATTATTAGATGTTAACTTTAGCATTCATCTTTGTTTAAAATACTATGTAAGTGGTTTTTATAAATTGTACTTCTGCTCAGAGTCATTACACAGTCAAATCTGAACACACGGACACACGGACAACACACGTTTGACTTACACTTCCTGAGGAAATCATTTTCTCAGATCTCAATCGAGAAATTATGTTTTTTTCAATGATACGCAAATCCTTGAAAAAAAGATGCTCCTTAGAACTGCAGAACTTGATTGAGAATCTTTATGTTTTGACGTTTTCTTCAGTATCAAAGTAATCCAGTGATAGTTGTTTATACATCAATGGGTGCACTGCGAACAGGAACTGCTAGTTTGTGTGTGTGTTTACCAGTGTGCCACTCTCTCCTCCAGCTCCCTCAGCAGGTCTCTGTTGAGCTGATAGAGTTGAGGCAGGTAATACAGGATCTGGCTGAGGATTCGCTCATCCACCACAGGCTTCCCATTCTGACGGGTTGCCTTGGCAACAGCATCCCGAAAGTCCTGAAGAGACAAGGCAGGGGGAATGTCACCATTATTTCACACAAACACAGCTGTATAGGGTGGGGTGACATGAGAATATACTGTACTGCAGCTGAACAGGAACACCTGGTTATCACCTCATAAACTGGCCCCCCTCCCACACCCACACCCGCACACCTGACTCAGCACGCTGACTTTGTCCAGCGTGCCAACACACACATCCATCTGGAAGGAAGCAGCGAGGTCATGCAGGATCCCAATGTCCTGGTTAATATGTGCTCTTTCCCACTCACACACATACCTCAAATGGACTGTAACATTTTTAGGTGACATAAAGAGTTAATTTAGCAGTACAATTTGATATGTGAATGTAATATGTATTTGTGATGAAGTGTTTATCTTGTGCTTTGTTCCTCTATATTGAAATATAACACTCATTATTCAAAAATGTTATTTTTTGTTTTGTTTTGTTTTTTAATCTAATGACAACCAATGCATTTTTGCAGACTGTCTTTATCATGTCATGTTTGACGTTTCTCATCAGGGTTATAACATCAACTATAAGAAACAAGACGAGTCAATTACATTTCTCCAGTTCCCAACACTCTATTTTAATTATAATGCACTATTATCACAGCTTATATATCAACCACTTGTGCACTTAGAACATGACACAAAAAATGGACACTATCAGTCCTAACAAAAACGCCATCTTATTCACAAAACACACATGATTGTGGGTAAAAAAAAACAAAAAAACTTTAACTTTATAAAAGGGACAAAAATGTAAACACATCAGCTGGCCGACTTGCCACAAATATGGCAATATATGACACATGGGTCACCAACCCACACACACCTGCACAAACAGTGCACACATACACACACACACACACACACACACACACACACACACACACACACACACACACACACACACACACACAGAGGATTATCTAAGGTATGTGTGTGTCTGAAGGTCTTCTCTGTGGCCTTAGGAAGCAGCTGCCAGCCCGTCCACGCAGAGAGAAGAATGCTATATGACCTCTTTTCTTGGACAGAGCACCACGCCCTCCCCCGTCAGCCACAGGACAAAGTATTCTACTAATCCTGCCGTGGGTTTCACTAAAGCCATGTCTGAGGCGGCCAGACAGGTGGACCCACGACCCGTCTCACCTGGGATTCCCCTCAGGACAGACCGACTACAGAGCCGGTCCTTGTCATAAACATGAACATATATAAAAGCAGAGCTTCCCTGTTGAATGTTACAACAAACAACCAAGGAAAGACATAAAAAGTACTTTAATATATTACACGCTAAGTTTACAAATACTGACATTAAAAGGCACAACCTGACCAGTTCATTTTTTACACACACTTTCCCTAAAAAACTACAACAACCAACTACAATATCCAGTCACATAGTTCCTGTTAGTCTTCATTAAAAATAGAGAAGTACACAACATGATGAGCAATAATACAGCATTTTAGCATATTTCTCTGCAACAGAATCTTTAAAGCAGAGCATGTTACAGACTCAGGGAACCCTAACAACCACATGTATGTATTTAAATGTATAATTAATTGTGACTGTAACAGTCAGTTGGATTTTTATACAAATGGCTCAGCCTTCCATGGACATACTAAAAAAAAAACTACAAAATATATCTTTTCAGTGCAGTAAAAAGTCCCTTTTTAAATACTTCTTGGTAATAGCTGACCATTTATGTCCATAATAAATTACCATAATTTATGTTTCATTTCCCGTAAATGGCAACAGATTAATAAGATAATGATACTTCTAAAAAAAAACAAAGATGGGAAAAAAATATTTGGGCATTTAAATTCACCAGACTAACTAGGCAGCTCACATCAACGGGGCCAAACCAAACCTGGACTGAAGACTCACTCATGCTCTCTTTTGCTTGCACAAAAACAAACACACTCTTGCCTGACAGTGTTCCCTGGTAATGGGACTGATCAAAGCACAGCCTCCCTACCATGCGTTTACCTGCCCAATGCTGCCCACGGGAAACAGAATCTGTCCAGCACTGCAACTTTCAAAGCCTCAGCTGGTAAGTAACTGCATTATTCAACTCTGTACGGGCACTTGAGCAAAGACAACACCAGCCCTCATTAATTCATGTCCATCCCTGGGAAAAAGCTTTTGAACACCATTCAAAACAATCACAGTGTCAAATGGGGTAACAAAACATACAAGACGAGTTATTATGGCACTCTTCTTCCCTTCACTGCAAAAAAACCCAAAAAATAATAAATAAATTAGTACACTTACTATGTGAAGAAGCTTCAGGACATCCACAAACCTGATTCGAGAGCAGAAATACATCAGTTAGATAAACCATAAAGTACAGCACATCTGTGATTATACTTTCGGAACCAAAACCACTCACACTTTCTCGGAGCTCATAATCTCCTGGGCAATGTGCACCACTTTCTTCCTCTTCATCTCATCCTCTTGCTGAAAGAAGAGAAACACAAACAGTTCAGCAAAGCTACAGAAATGCTAACAGCGACTGACTTTACCTAAACACATCACTGTACAGCACACTCACAGGCTCGCTGCAAATCACCATGATCACTCAGATCCTGTTTCGCTCCGTAAAACCATCAGGTTTGAGTTTACAGCCCAAAGAACAGCTCAATCAGGCCCTAAAGTACAGCGGAGAGCTTTTTGTTTTTCTTTCTCCCTCTCTCTCTCTCTCCTCTCCCTGTGTCTTTCTGATGGTGTGTGTTGTTGAATGGTAATGGGGCGGTCTTTCAATGACTTAATTTGGACAGCGGCCTTGGCCCCCCACTTGACTGAAATGTCCTACTGGTCCTACTGGAGCCTGTATTTGTGATACCCTGGAGGTTTGTGCGGCATTGGACACAGGTGCTGACAGTATCATAGAGAGGGTCACACAGGACAACAAAAAAAAGCTCATTGAGAGAGCTATTCCTGAACCTGTAACCCTTGTGTGTTTGCTGACCTTTCAACACATACACACACACACATATACACACACACACACACACACACACACACACACACACACACACACACACACACACTTCTGGAAAGCTGTAACGAACACACTTGGCAGCAAATGTGCACACAATCTCCAGTAGCTGCAACAACAGTTTAGTCACCGGCAGTGATATGAGACGTCCTATGTCATCCGTAAATGCTCTGGCAAATTCTACATGTTGACATCATGCCAGAAAAACAGCTCAGAGCCATTTTCCCAAAAAAGTTGGTTCTTGGCTTTAGTTATGACCTGGTAACATTTCTGTGGCATTTTCTCTTAAAGGTCCCATGACATGGTGCTCTTTGGATGCTTTTATATAGACCTTAGTGGTCCCCTAATACCATATCTGAAGTCCCTTTTATATAGCCCTTAGTGGTCCCCTAATACCATATCTGAAGTCCCTTTTATATAGACCTTAGCGGTCCCCTAATACCATATCTGAAGTCCCTTTTATATAGACCTTAGTGGTCCCCTAATACCATATCTGAAGTCCCTTTTATATAGACCTTAGTGGTCCCCTAATACCATATCTGAATACTCTTTCCCAAAAATTCAGCGTTGATGGAGAGGGGGGGCAAGGTGGAGGCTGGGGGTGTGGCCTTGACCAACTGCCACTTTGCTCGTTTGAAAGCCCTGATGTCTCTCTCTCTCTCATGGGCGGGCCAAATTCTCTGGGCGGGCAAAGCAGGGTAAGGGCAGGTAACCTTGCCCCTTATGACCACATAAGGAACAAGATTCCAGATCGACCCGTCTGAGCTTTCCTTTTTTCAAAGGCAGAGCATTTCTAGCCACTGGGGGACCATAAGCAGGCTGGAGGAACTCGTAATAATTTTAAAAAACCTCATAAAGTGATATTTTCATGCCATGGGACCTTTAAGTGTGAATAAAAGCAGCCTTATCAAAGCAGTGCTTCCCCCTCAAGCAGTCGCAAGATACATCTGAGAGGTCAAAAATTTCTGTTGCACAATTCCTTTTTTGACTTCTGGTCAATCTTTGCTATTACGAGTTTGAATGACTTTTCAACCAAAAATGGAAAACATTTGGCTTTGGACTGTTTGGACAAACCAATTTGAAGATGTCACTGTAGTCTCCCTAATGGCAAATTTTCTGTCATTTTATAGTTTATTCTAAAAGAACATTACTTTTGGGAACTGCTATTGAAAAAAATATACCAACAAGGTTGTTAAACCAAATTTGCGTGACAATAAGTAAACTCCACTGTAAACTAGAGGCATGTTGTTATAGAAACTAAATACATTTGTATTGGTTTTATAACCGGCCTTAACGAGAACAGAAATGATCCATTATCAGGTGCTGGCAAACACTTCAGTTTCAGTTTTACACTTTTTTATTGCTTTATATTCATTGCTGTATAACTCCTGACGTGCCCTCACAGCTTAGAGGGAGGTGATTACCTGTCGGTCTGCTACGTCCAGGTGCTCCTTGCTGGAGGTGGAGCTGTGGTCCTCTTCATCTGAACTGTGGATCTCCTCCTCCTCAGAGTGGACGTCCTGCCCTTGCCAGCCGCTGCAGGCGCCACACATTCAACACAACAAACAGAGACAGAGTGACAGTCAGAGAAATGTTAAATGGCACAGAATGTAGCTTTGCTTTAGAGGGAATGTTTAAATGTGAGCAGGAGAAGCAGAGCGGGGCTGCAGAGGAGCGTTAGTGTGAGTTCAGAAAAACACTCCCTGGATAAATAAAGATTACAGTTTTGTGCAAAGGGGGACTTGATGATAAATTGAGCACACTTACTCTTTACTCATATTTACACATATGAGTCAGTACAAGAGTGAAACTCATCACGTTTTTCAACATTTCATACACCCAAAAAACAAACATAATAATGAAAATAATGGTTAGTTGCAGCAGTAATTATTATTTCTATTATTTCATTATGAATTCAGTATTAGCAAACCTTGACTTTTCGTATTCAGGTCGATATATTTTACAAAATCTTGTTGACTAAGTTACTGTTATCAGATGAATGGGCTTGCCATGCACCAAAAACACATGGCATATGACATGACATTTATTGTTATGTTGATTTCAGCCATAATGCCCAGCCTCTTATTGTCTCCACCAAGGAGGTTATGCTTTTTTTTTTAATTGTCATGTTTTAAGTAGGCCTATATCCATAGATCCATAATTCTTTTTCTTTCCATTATGCCTAACAGATTAAAATCTGCGTCTTGATAAACTTGCTGCCGGCAGCGAGACAACCTGCTGATTCTGCTCTACTCACGAAAAGTGTCGTCGGTCAGGTTAGTACAAGCAGCAACATGTGTTTGTGTGTCACTTATGTTTTAATCTTTTCTCTACAGTTACGCTGTCTGATTTAAAAGGCTGATGAAATAAAATGAAGAAGACTAAATGAGTTGATTTTGCCTCATCAGCCCTGACCTGCTGTTTCTCTTTCCTACACAGCGTTTCATTGCTTGTAGATGTTGTATCTTAGCAAAAAGAAAAAAGTGAAAGATCAGAATACATTTTGTTAGAAAAGACTGTGGGACTCCAAACATTCTCACATTTCCTTTCACTCTCATCAGCCCAATAGCCCACTCTCTCCACTTCCTTGTTTTTCTTACGTGCCTCCCAACAGTTTCTTTTACCCCCCCAACTTCTTTCTCTCTTATGCTTTCTCTATAGTGGAGCATTCCAAAACACTGGAACAGGCACAGAGCGCCACTTGTTTACAGCCTGAGGCTACTTACATAAACTTAACAGGCTCAGATGCCTGGGCAACACTACAGATTCAATCGCTCCCTCTTTCTCCTCTCTAAAACACCCGCTAAACACTCTGCATACCGGACAGAATTAAGAAGCAGGGTACATCTTAATTGTTTAAACGGGTCATTTCACACCAATGAGCCTTATCGATTCGTAATATAACGCAGCCTCGGCTTTATTGCTTGTAGTGCAATGGTCTGACAGAGGAAACAGGAAGCATGGCAGCTATTAGAGAAACAGCTCCTCATCCCAACAGCGTGGACTGGGCCTAATATCAAGAACAGAGTGGGTCAATGGGATCATAATGGCATAAATGTGACAAGGGGACTGAGTGATAGTTGCAGGCGATGTCGCTCAACACTTCTAACACACTAGTTCTGACAATCGATTGTTTGTTTGAGTCATATACCGAGCATAATGCCAAAGATTCTCCACTTTGAGTCTCTTAAAGCTGCAATAATCAAGATTTTTTTCAAAGTATTGTATTATTACTACTTACTACTATTACTAACAGGGTTAGCTGTGGTGACAACCCCACTGAGAACTATCACTCCACTCAGTTCTACAGCTCATTGTTTTAAAGCATGCAACTTTACTGCTTTGCTTGAGCGTTCTTATCTGTGTTGTTTTTTAGCGAAAACGCTCTGATAAACCCACTGTAAACTAACTGCCTTTTTTTCCTTGTATAGCCCTCTGCTGCTTTTCCACAGGTGATTTAAATGATGATTCATTTGTTTATTTCCCGGGATAAGAACAGAAACTCACTCAAAGTGCAGTGATGAGGTTAGGAAGAGGCTAAACGCAGTGCGAGGGCGTGCAGGCTGAGGAGGAGGAGGCTGGTGGTTGCTGGAGGTTTATTTTCCCTGTTCTAGAGAGCTGTGTGGCGTTTCTGCAATTCTCAGACATTTCCTGCTCTGGCCACTGAAAATAACCCACAGGAAAACAGGCTGACCTACTGCACATCAATGCACCATTCAAATTCAATGCGACTGGATAAAAGGCCGCTTTTTACGCTCCTGTAAATGCAAACCACTAATGTCACCTGTGCAACCTGTCGCACACAGCTGTTCCCAGACTGAAGCTACGGGTCACCTGAAACTGCATGGTGGCAGCGACTGTTGGACAGCGGGTCTGGACCTCGGCCTATAGCAACCCTCAGGCTCTTTCCATCAAAAACACAAGCTGCCATTGTTCACAGCAACAACAAAAAAACTTTTTTCTTGAAGTCTTTGTTCTTGAATTTCATTGATAGTGGCTGTTAAACAGACAGGGTTTCAGTCTTTTCTATCATGATGAAAGATTATTCTGACTCAGATGATCTATCATCTTCATGTACGGCACCTGTTCCTGCTGGATCACTTTAGAAAGACGATTACAAGACAAGATGACCGCTTAACCGATAAGTCGTTAATCTATTAGTTGCAGTGTTGTGTTAATGGTCATTTAGGAAGGGGAAATGCAAAACATTTGCTGGGTCCATCTTCTTAAAAGTGACACTTTGCTACTTTTCTGTGTTTTATGTCACTGCAAATTATATATGTCTGGGTTTTGTATTGACAAAAAGACATTTAATAGACTTAACAATTAAATCAAGTCAATCATAAAAATGAAAGAGAGATGTAGTTAGGGGTTAAGGCAAAGTTCCAGGTTTCAATCTGGCTAGCAAACTTTGTTAAAGTCATTCCCCATCCCTTTGTGTCATCACTCTACTGTAATCTATTTAATAAATGCATGAAAATGCCACAAAAAAATAGATTGATTAATAAAAAGTAAAAATCATTAGTTGCGGCTTTGAGTTTGTGAAAGCCTACCTCTCGTACTCATGTTCGTGGTAGCTGTGGTAGGGATCCTGCACTTCATAGATGTCTGAATCAGCACCGTCGGAGTCATGTGGCCAGCCCAGCCTCGCACTGTGAAACGGCAGGTTCATGTACTCGGGGATCTCCTCATATAGAGGAACGTTCTCATACTCCACTGTATCTGATCCCTCTCCATTTTCTCCGCAAATATCAGCCTCTACTATGCAGCTATTGGGCCGCTCCAGGCTTTTCTCCCCCTGGCTTGAGTCCATGCTGGTACAGTCCAGAGACTGCCCTCCCTTGGCCAGCAGCTTTGGCAGCATCTTAACAGACAGCCGGAGCTCCAGCAGCTTCCGGAAAGAGAGGCTTCTCTTTTGAGAGTCGGCCCGGGTTGCCAGGTCAGCTGCAGAGAAGGACTGTGCCCTCTGCTTGCCCCCCAGCGCTGGAGCTCGGCTCTTTGGCGGCATGCTGCTCCTGGACGGCATTTGCCGGCTGAAGAAGGTCACGCAGGGTCGGGAGAAGCGCCAGGCTGTTTTCTCCTGAGGAGGTGCAGGCAGCTCCCTCATTGGGGTGTTAGCATGTGGAGGTGCAGGAGGGCAGATGGAGGGTGGAGGGGCTGCTGGCAGGCTGTGTCTTTGAGGTTTTCTGGGCGGTGCCCTCGGCGACTGCTGATCGTCGGCGGAAAAAGCTTTCCTCACATTAGCCAGAGGAGGGTGACAGCCAAGTTTGATCTGTTTGGGGAGGCTGTGAGTGATCGGGTAGCGCTCAAAGTCGCCGTACCCATCCTCTTCGTCCTCCTCCAACCGGTGCTCCTCGCCCCCTTTTTTGTGGCTCATTGAGTCAGCATGTGAGAGCAGGACTAAGGAGTGGGAGGTGTTTTTGTTAAGAGAGGGTGGCATGTGGACTGTTCTGTAAAGGCGTGGCGAGAGTGAGGTCTGTCGAGGAGGGGGGACAGGTGCGTTGGTCTCTTCATCTCCAATCCCTGAGTCTTTTTGGGGTAAAAGGTTGTCACATGTGTCCTGTTTGAGCTCCTCATCCTCTGAACTGAGACACAGACCAGCTAGAGTCAGTTTCCCCTCATTGTCTTGCGTCTCAAGCCCCTGCTTCTGTTCATCCGCCACCTGATCCTGGGCACTGCCCTCCAGGCCATCCTGCCTCACTAGGACTGGCTTTTTAGGTTTGCGTGGGTGCGGGACCGGAAGAGGCTTACTGGGGGCAGCAGGGACCTGCACATCAGGGTGTAACCTGGTAGGAGATGCTTTGCTCGTAGGCTCACTGCATTCTCCCTGAAAGGATTCTGCAGAAGACCCATGAGGAATGGCACTTTGGGAGACAATGATGCTGCCTGCAACATCACAGGCTGAGTCTGTTAAATCTGTGTTTTTGGTCTCAGTCTGTACATCTGCTTTTGAAACATCAGGCTCAGCAACAGCACTTTCCTGATGTTTTACAGTCTCTGAAGCGTTCTGCTCTTCAGTCCTCTGTGCCTCTTTGTTAACCCTGTCCAGGTGTCTCTGTCTTTGAGGTTTATCCCTGGGCTTCTTGCTAATCCCTCCACATTCAGCCTTTTCGACAGCTACTCCCTCCTCCCGGTTTTCTGCTTTCTCCTGTTGCCTCGTCCCTGTGAATCCTTCTGTAGTAATCCCATTCTGCAACAGCTCTTGGTGCAAATCGCTCCCAACCTCAGTTGTATTTCCGTTTTCCAGACACCGGCACTGGGAACAGTCCTGGAGCCCACAGGAGCAGGTGGGAATAATGTAATCCGAGTTGCGTTTGTTTGTCTCTGATAAAATCCCATTTCTGGAGTTGAGAAGTGAGAGGTTATTGCCTAAAGATTCCTGCTCCTCCTGAGATAAGATAAAGGGTTCACTGGGTTTAGGTGGTGGGGGTGAAACAGGGGAAGACGAGGCTGGGGATTTGGGAATGCATGGTTTGGGGGCAACAGCCGGTTTTGTCCTCTTGAGAGTAGCAGGGGAAGGTTGGGAGACGATTGAAGATTGGGAGAAAAGACCTGGTTTGGGGGCGATGGGTGGGGGAGAGGGTTTGGTGGTAGCAGGGAGTTTAGGTTTGGGAGCTAATGGAGGCTTCTTCACACCTGCATGTAAGAAAGAGGGAGGAGATTTGAAGAAAAGTCAAAAATTATTTAATCACACTTCCTTTGAAATGAATCATGCAACACCAGCACATCACATAAAAGCATGCTTTATCCACACACCCCTCTTCTATAAGGATAGACAGCTGCGGGCTGTGGTTAAAGCTTGGGTCAAAGGTCACTCTTAGGGTCAAAGAACTAAGGGTTGGCGTAATCTGTGAAATAAATTCAGACATCAAAATCAGGAGTACTGAAGGGCTTACATTTCACTTGAGGCAGAAAATACAAAGTAAAACTGGAATATTCAATTTAGATTCACAATTGAATCTGTTCCCTCCTTCCTACTTGAGAAAGCTGGGCATGTCTTTAGTTCTTGTATAATTAAATTGTACTAACTACACCAGCAGCAATTAATAATGTAAATATAATTGATACATGTCTGTCTTCTTCTTACCGTTTGTGGTCCTACATTTTTAAAAGTTATGGTTTTGTTGTCAGAACTGAGTCACACTAAAGTGCTTTGTATTGTATGCATCTCCCCCCACATAAACTACTGAACATTATTCTAATAAATAAATGTTGCTATTATTATTAATTTAAGGTTGATGAGACAATATAACTGTGATTAACCAGGTTAAATAGTTTAAATACTAAAAAAACAGAGTCTCTACATTAATAAAAAAGCTGTGAATTGAGATAGTTGGCGATATTTTTCCGCTCTACTGGCTGAAAGTCTTGGCTGGCCGACACCACGAGAAGTGGAGTCATCGAGCGGATGTTTCCGAAAAGGCCAACGACCAAAAATCGCTCTGCCCCCAATACATGCTGTTCTGCCTTTGCAGATTGAGCCTCGCTCCAAACTCTGTTTTAAAACCATTAAGTATGTAGTCATTATGCTTAAAAACAACAATACGCACGTTGTGGGACAGTAATTAACATATCGTACTAATCATTTATGGCTGACTCTTCAATTCGGCATTAGCCTTATATTAAAAAATTTTAACTTTAAGAAGTGGTTCACACAAATGCATATCTAAATGTACCATGAATGGCGGTAATAAGCAAGGGGAATGAATATAAAACTTTATCAAAAACGTTTCATTGTCTCTTTATTTATTCGCCGAATTTGCCAGTACATGCTTACAACACCAGCAAAGTTAATAAACTATGTCCTATAAGCCCACTAATAACTTAAGAAGCATTCAACTTTTTTCAAAGATTTTTGAGGGGAGTTTGGCCTTATGTTTTTGATGTAAAAGGCAACGCCAGGTAAACCCGCTCATGTCGTGGAAAGACATAATCATAATAACACTGTCGTACATATACCATTTCACTGAGGACACCCCTCTTCATTCAGGCAAAGGTTAACTGTTTCATAATGTTAACACTGCAGCTTATTCTCGAGTCCGACTTGTTGCATCAACAGCAGGACAGATGTTTTAAGACAAAGGATTTAACCCCCTCCAGCTGTAACAGTAGCTGTAAAATCAAACGGAAAGGGACTGTGATTGCGTTTTTAGAAAGCACTCAAATTGAGGTCGAGTCCGTCCTCTTTTGTATCTTTTTGAAAGCTGTTATTAAGAAAAACTGTAATTAACTGCGGCTGAGTAAAAATAGAGTAGATGCTATTGACCGTTATAACATTTAAATTACGTAGTTTTCCACTTTCTGCGAATAAACTCAATACGTATTTGTATTTAGTTTTAGCTAACCACAATATGCGCTTGCACAGCAGGATTTTGCTAAGTTAAGTTAGCTCCCCCACGAAACAAACCTGTGCTCATGACTCCCGACTTGCTCCTTTCTCCATGAGTAAATTTACTTTCAATGGAAATGCGAGAAAATCTGCGTTTTTTCCTCATTCGACACCATTGTCAGTTTGGAAGACACTCCAGGAAGAAAACATGCACGTCCATCGCTGTTGCTCCTTATCTCGGCAGCGGATGCACGAATAAAGTCTTAACGGCTGTTACTTTTTCCATTTTCCCGAAGTTTTTAGCCACGGTGCTTTTCCCAATAACGTCAAGTAGGACACAAAAAAACAACCCAGTTCTGTTTGAACATTTCAAAACAATATATTGTTAGATAATATTTTAGTGTAGTTGTTGTTGTAATACGACATAAGGTACAGACGTAGGCATTCACATATGTTAAACTGTATATTTTCATTAAATAAAAAAGTTTAAAAAACATTGCGACTGTTTGCTGTGATTCCGAGTCACAAAATTAAAATGTGTTTTATTTTGAAGGCAATTTCCGGTAACACAATGGCTGTTTCTCGCTAACCTTACACGCTTGCCTGGCTTTCCAAACGGTGTGACCACTGCCTTTCGCGCCCAGCGGAGGAGCTCTAACTGGCACGAACTTGTTTGTTGCTAGCGAGCAAGCGGCGGTTGAAGACGAGCATTGTGGGAATTGTAGTTTTATCGACGTTTTTAGCAACCGGCTAACTACCAACTTCTCAACGGCTGGCTGTTCCTCACTACTGTCGCCTACAACTTCAGAATGCAGAACGGGCTGTGTATAGGTGGCGGAGAGCAATGACTGAGGAGTTTGATGAAGATGTGGTATTTGAGGTTTGTATTACAGCCGCTATTTATTTATTTTTTTAATCGAAACTTACGGATGCTTTGTCATACCTTTCGAGTTCTGAGGTAAATGTAGACGCTGGGTACCCGAGTCATTAACGGCAGCTTAGCTCTATGGCTCACACAGATAGCTTAACAAGCTAGTAGGCATGCGAGCTTCACATAAGCAGCCGTTTGCCCTGTTGCCATGCATTTGCAATCCAAAACAAATCCACATATTTGGCTGACTGCTAACTGTGTTTCCGCCAAGGAGCTTTGGTGGTCATGAGAGGGAGCTGAGCTGTGCGAGTGTGCGCATTGTTGTTGGTGTTTCATCATAAGCTACTAGATTGGGAGAGAGGTGGGGTGGGGATGACCAGATCCAATGCGTCTGTTCTGAAGAAAAAAATACTTGACACACACGTAGCTCCGTCTGGAGGGTGACAACATGAGCTGCTGCGACTTCGTGTGACAATGCATGTGAGTAGCATTTAATTTTTATGCTGCTATCTAGGCATATAACGTGTTATGGTGTGCCATTAACATTAAACTGAGATGCCCCTGTGCAGCTGTGCAGAGGCACCAGAACACAGCAAAGATGCTAAGTAATGTTTTCCCAGCAGCTGGGGGAGAACTGGGTCAGACATTTTTTTTGGACATATTCTGGCATGGGATGTCCTCCTCTCTGCTTATTTCATGGCTGATTTGATTCTGAGCTTTCTTTGTTTGGGGTAAGAAACATCATCACCTGTGTTTATCCCTCTATGAGTAGATAGGATTATTGCATGATGACTTGTGCTTAGATTTAGTCCATTTTCCATGGTGCAATAAGAGGCTCCAAAGACAGTCCTGGCATCTGGTATGAGTGATTCACATGTGAAGGCACTTAGCTTTACAACATTCCCCCCAGAACAGAAAAGCAAGATGCATGGAGGACATATGGAGGATGTGGAGTCAAAGAGTCAAAGATCACGCCAAGGTTGCGGGTCTGGGGAGATGGGGAGATGGGGAGATAATGGTGCCGTTGATGGTGAGAGTGTGGCTTTGGATCCCATGTGGAGGAATTCTGTTTTATTGCTGTTGAGTTTGAGGAAGTTGTGTTGCACCCAGGTTTTAATAGCTGACAGACAGGAGTTGATGTGGGACAGGGGAGGATTGTGGGGGATTTGGTGCTGAGGTAGATCTGGGTGTTGTCGACATAGCAGTGGAAATCCAGGTTGAAGTGGTGGAATATCTGACCGAGGGGGAGGATGTAGATGATGAAGAGGAGGGGGCCGAGTACAGAGCCTTGGGGAACACCTTGTGGTTGAGTGAGGTGCCTCAACTTCAGCTGATGAATCCTGAGGGAAGGTAGACTGACTTGACAAATAAGTTCCCTCGCTTATCAGAGTCAGGACACCTTTGGATTCACTCTGGCGAAAAACTAGAGCAGAGTTCTTCCTCTATCCTTCCATCTGGCAATATTGAATGTCTTGCTCCCCCCACCCCCTTCTTATCATCCATCATTCATCAACTATTGCTCAATCTGTCTCTCTTTCTCGTTGCAGAACTCCCCTCTTTTCCAGTACCTGCATGATCTAGGGCACACAGACTTTGAGGCATGTCCAACAGCATCACTGGACGACGAATATGGCGGACAAGAGGGAGACCTCACCACTCCTGACGAAGATCCACGGAAAACTTCAGTGAGTTCCTCCCATCCTCCACACATATCATACATATCACCTGTCCTCTCCTAAAGGCATTTCAATTGATTAGTGTAACTAATGAAAGACTAACATGGTGTTCAGGTTGTTTAGAAATGTACCTGTCCTGTTATTTTCTGGAGACATGGTTATTATTTTGACCAATGACAAATAGCTGTAATTATTTATTTATTATTTATCTGACATGGCCAATGCACATAACTGTAAATGTGCCAAAGGAACATCTTTCATCCATAGTCCCTGAAAAATTGGTACATAGTCACCCTGAAATAGATCAAAGTTTACTCTAAATCAATTACAAATTACACATTACAAAAATGTCAGACAATTTCCTAAAGCCTAAGGTAACATTTAGCCAAATAGCTTGTTTTGTCCAACCAACAGTTTAAAATATATATATATATATATATATATATATATATATATATATACACTTTTTACATGAAGGAACTTTTTTAACAATTAGGCTATTAGTCAATCTTTTAATTTTGATAATCAATAATCATTTAAACTGTTTTTTTTGTAATGCAAAAATGCAGAATATTATACAATAGGATTTGTTTTCTCTGTTGGTTTCATTGTGATAGTAATGATCTTTGGTTGTTGACGGTAAGTCGGACAAAACAAGACATTAGATGATGCAACAAGGCAGTTTTACTATTTTCTGACTTTTTTATAGAGACCAAACAATTAATAAAAAATGGTCTCCATATTGATTATCAATAATTAAAATACAGATTATTTGCAACTTTCAAATAATCAAGACCCCATTAGGTCAAGGGGCTAGGCCTAAAGGCCGTTTTAGGCAGGCGTACGCTGTTGATTTGACGCAGAACCATAAAACAGCCTTTACTCCCTCACTGTTCAGTCTGCATCCCTGACCCGGGGCGGTGTGTGTCTGTCGCAGAAAGTAATTAATTTGACTATTGACTCCAAACAGTGACACATATTGGCAAACAATCACCCTCAGACCGTTATGTGCACTGGTTTTCTTTGCTTCGCTTTAATCAGACAAAGCATGGCAACGAGGGCTTCCTACACACAGATGCAGGTATTTTATATGTTCTTTAATCTTGAATCTCACACACCTTAGATTCCTTTTCTGCATCTCTCTCCTGCTGTTGTCCAGATTTTAGACGAGATAGTCTAAATGTGATTACTGCGACCACACTCTGCTCTCCCCTGACGTAATTCCTGAACATCCTCCTAATTGTTTGCGTTTTGTTGATATTTATACATATGTATGCTTGTTTTTGGATCCATGTGGACTTCCCCTCTGCAATCAAAGGAACTTGTGAACTTTAAATTGCACTTGCATTAATCTAACCGTCGATGACTGAAGTTTGAGTCGACCTGTGATTCACACAGAATTGTCCTGGGAAGCTTCAGGATCAGATGACTCTGCCTTGCCTCTCTTAGTTCGACGGGAAACAGTTTTGTGTTTGTTTTTCGTTCAGGATCTTTCCGTGCGTGTCATGCTTCCTCTCTGGTACGCTGTTGTTCTAAGGAGTTAAGGAGGATGAGGGATTCAGATGAGATAGGAAAGCTTTTGGGTCATCCCTGTGAGGCCAGTTTCCTGGAGCTCAGATAGAGTCGGAGCCGAGGCAAAACGCCTCGTTCACATGGACACCTTTTTATTTTTTTTTATACATTATTTGTAAAAGGTCTTTCTAAACACAGCTCACATACACATTTTGTGGTATGTACTGTATATGTGAATGTCCTTGACTAGAAATGCTGATAATTTGGATGTCGTGTCAATAAATAATTCAAGGAATTATTTGCTTAACAGGTGAAACCACAGCTTGATGTTTTTACACATAGGTTTTTGTTTGGATTAAAGAAAATATAATGTGTGTGTTAGTAAGCTCTAGAGGTGCTGGTAGGATTTTTATTCCCTCAAAGCACTACATGCTTTACTTATAGATTTATTAAAGGTCCCGTGGCATGAAAATTTCACTTTATGAGGTTTTTTAACATTAATATGCGTTCCCCCAGCCTACCTACAGCTAAATTAAGACTTTACAGTAATAATAAAGACAAGTATTGAGTGATTGTATTTTAAATGAGCACAAGTAAAGTAGAACTGACGTAACAGCAGTTATATATTTAAACGGTTATTTTAATTTTGAGGGTCTTTTACATGCAGTCTCAGCTAGTGGTTAGCCGAATTAGCTGTTAGCTAAACTAATGTTAGCTTTCCGGTGGAGGCGAACAGACTTTCTTTAACTGTCTATGGGAACAGATCGTGCAGTGTCGTAAATCCGCGTTCATCATGATATCATCTGCGTATGCGCAAACATATTGCACATGCGCAGAACGGATCGTGCAGGCAGGACGGATCGTGTACCGACAGCTTTCAAACGAGCAAAGTGGCAGTTGGTCAAGGCCACACCCCCAGCCTCCACCTTGCCCCCCACCTCCTCCTCAAAAGCTACAGACTCAGAAAGTGCACATCCTAAGGAAAGCATATTGTGGGACTGGCTCCAGTGGCTGTAATTCTGCACCAAGGGTGAATTTGGGGAAAGAGACTTCAGATATGGTATTAAGGGACCACTAAGGTCTATATAAAAGCATCCGAAGAGCACCATGTCATGGGAACTTGAACAAATGCAGTTATCTGTGCTGTGTGTGTGTTTGTGTGTCCATCCACTCACGTAGTAGCAATCAGTCCAGTGTCTGGAAGCTGGAGCGTTTTCTGTATGACACCAGGAGAATACTGATGAGCAGGAACTGACTGTGGCAGGATATTATACAGTAGTGAGAGTGCAGGCATCTGTGAGTTAATCTGTGCATGGTTTACATCATCTCTGTGGTAGGATTAGTTGCTTTGATACTACAAAGAAGATGGAACAGGGGCTGTGGCCTACTTGGAGGCTGATGACTGGTGTTGTGTGAATGTCCCAGTCTTAAAACTCAATCTCAAATAAGTAATCAATACTACTGCGGCCATTGGAATAATAACACTTGTGCTTCACCCCACAGAATGGGGTCAGCTCACAGGCTGGCCAGTCTGAATCAATCACCCCTGGCTGGAGCCACACACATGCCACAGGATGTTTTGATGCTGGTTTCTCCAGGATTATCAGTCTTTTGTGTTGTCCTTCGTGTCAAGGGGACTTGTTTGGTTTATTTAACGCGTTCAAGTGCAGGATGGGTCTCGGGACCCCGTAGGGCAAGGCCCCCGCCAGTTCAAGTGAAATGACATCACAGTACGCGAGGGTCACCGGGGGCCCTGAACGCCAGGCCAATACAAAAAGTCAATTAAATTGAACGGATTCCCGTGACCTAAAGGACAACACAAGGGTTAAAATGAGTCTCAACACTCTAAGCAGATTAGTTAGAATAATAGATCCCATTCATGATTAGTCATTACACAGTTTAGGATTTTTGTAGGTTATTTAGCACTTGCAAGAAACACTGTTCTGTACTGAAATGTCAACGCGCTTTAAAATGTTGGGCAATGTGTCACTCTGGTTGGGATTGGATGTCTCAGACAGTTTACTGTCTGAGTCCACGGTCCAGAGACTTCTTAGAACCAAAAAATAAAACAGAATGGTGTATTTGTTTCTGTGTAGTGTATGCAGTGTCTCTATTAAAAGGCGTAAAAAGTTTCTTTTTCTAGAACCAAAGCAATGCTTCCTTTCCATCTGTCAACTGTGTATTTTCAGAGAATAAAAGCTTTAGTTTTATTGTTGCAGAAAATGTAAAAGTGTTATAACACCAAAATGGCAATTTAACAAATTGATGTGGTTTTTGTGCCACAGCAGAGCTATATAAGACCCAGGAGTGTTTTTTACAAACACACATAGCACTTATTGTTGTTGCCTCAAAGACTTTGTCTCCTGGGATACTCCTTTTGTGTGTGTGCGCACATGCGAGTGTGTGTGTGCATGCGTGTGCATAGAGAAATACATTGTAAGTTGTAAAAACAAACTGGCTTATAATGAAAGGGATGCCAGATGCAAGTCACTTGTGTTGTCTTTGAGGTTATATCAGAAATATAGGTTTCTCTCAACCAAATGTCCCCAAAAATAACATGCAACACTAAAATAAATATTGATGCTCACTACTTTCATGGTCTACCTAGGTCAAAATCTGTGATAATCCATAAACATACAGCAGGTTCCTTTGATTTACTAAAACTAGAATATTGACTAATTTTACCCAAAGATTTAATGTAACTGAGGTGCAATGACCATACATTCCAAACAGAAGTGTAAAACGAGTAGGCTAATGGAAATAAGTTGGTATAAGAAGACGTAAGACAGAAATGAGGAATAATTTACAGGCTACTTCATGCTTTATAACAGGCAAACAAAGCCAGGTCAATTATGGTTGATGGGAACACAATACAAGGGTTAAAATGTCTCTTGTGTAAATCTGTCTGTGTGTCTCATTCTACACTTCAGTCGGCCAGACAGTCAACAATTTGGTGTGTGCGCGTGTGCACAGTTGTTATTTATTAGATGTGTGATTCCTGGGGAAATAAAGCCAAGCTAAAGGAATCGCACCAAAATGACATTTGGTATTTTAATCTGGAATATATTTCACTTATAAACTGTGGCCATAAAATAATGGAAAGCCCCGAATAAAACTGGGACAGAGTCGTTACTTAATTAACTGATTTATAACCTTTTCTCTCTCTGTGATGTGCAGGGAGGACGCTTCTGGAGACTGGCTGAGGCGTTGTGGAGATGGAGTCCGATTCACCAGGCGGCTGCATCTCGTAAGCTGGGCCAGCAGCTGGTAGGTAGAATGGGGAAACGGACAGGAATGCTGGCACTGAAACCAGCAACTTCACTCTTGTTTTACATTTAAAGGCATCTCTTTGTTTTATGCACTTTTCTTTAATGTGTTTCTCTTTCTCTTGTAGGACTGTGTCTTTGGCCAGTACTCTGTGAAGTGCATTCTGGACCAGGACGTGCTACTGCAGGAGGACGTGGAGCTGATCGAGCTATTAGACCCGAGTCTGCTCACCCTCGGCTCGTCTGTCTCTGGCTCATCCAGCCGATCGAGCACCCTGCCCAGACCAAGCCTCATAGCCAAGCCTTCCCTATGGTACATTGTTAGGGAAAATACACAGTGACCACAGTGGATGGGCTAGGCAAGAGAATATAATGCATTCCAATACAACCACAGCACAAACTGAAACTAAGGCCTCTAAAACAATAGTAAAATTAAACGTTCAGTAAACTATCATAGTTTTTGGAAGGAAAGTCTCTTAAAGATCATGTATTGCAGGGACAACATTTTGGATTGTGTGATATTGTGGAGTGTTCTTCTTAGTCCGTTCCATCTATAATTTATTTGACTTGATTTTATTAGGATCCCCAGTAGCTGATGCAGAACATCAGCTACTCTTTCTGGGGTCCATACCTTGGGTATATAACTTTTGACTTTATTAGTTAGGGTAAGCACTAAAGTTTTCAACAACAACCTGCAAAAAGAGCACCTTCTGACAAGACAAGAAAATAAAATTTGACAAAACACAGATGCAAAAGACTAGTATCTATAGCTACAGCATTATTAATATAACAATAAAATATTTTCATTTAATGATGGGAAATGAATAGCAGAATTTATATCAATTCAATACATGTATTTATTACAGCCCTGGTATTCTCGGGATGCTACAAAGATGACAAAGATTACAAAAACTAACTAATGAATTTATTCTAATAGTGTCTTATTAAAGGGACACTCCAGGCATATAGTATTGCACTTTCATCTAACCTGTCAAATGAACAGTTGATCGTTGCACTAATCACAACTCCCACCTGTTGTCCTCACTCAGGGACATGGCGGGGCTGCTCGGCCTGGCTGCAGTGCTGCTGGGTCTCTGCTCTGAGGGCCTGTGGTCGCTGGCGGCAGCCGCGTGGGGCCTGGCACTGCTCGGCTGGCTTGGACTGAGGGGAGTCATGCTGTGGAGAAGGGCCGCATGCAGAGAGCCGTCCACACACAGGCCACGCAGCTCCAGACTCTGGTCCACAACAGCAAGACTCTGACCGGGCTGTCTCGTAAAGCCCTGCGCCTGGTGCAGGAGACGGAGGTCATCTCCAGAGGGTTCACCCTGTAAGTGTGCTTGTTTTTTATGTTTACCTACATGCATATCACCCACCACTCAATCTCAGAATGTTCATGTGCATTTCCTGTCACGTCTCCTACTGTCACTGCTTGGTTCAAGCCTCCGCCGTCGATTCACTCTTTTTTTGGCGATGTCTTATTTAAGTTACCTCCTCTCAGGTAGTGTGTCTGTAGGTGTTTTATTATTCATGTCAGCTCTTGTTTTAGACACCATTTGTCTCTGTCTGTGTATAGTTTTAGCATTGTCTATAAAAGCACATACTTTAATCACTTAAAGCTACATTGTGTAAGAATTTCTCCCATCTAATGGGGAAATTGTATATGACATCCAACTGAATATTATATTCTAGCCCCTCCCATTCTGATGGCATTTTAACTCCTACGGTGGCCGTATTATTCCAAGAAGTACGACTTTGTCCATGGGTGTTCCTTCCAGTGTAATAATAATTTTTAGTACCATTTCATTGCTAACATCAGCTATCAGGTTCCCAAACAAATGCTAGCTAATGTTAGTAAATTATCAGCGTGATCCTCCATCTTCAACAGGCTTTCAAATCTGCCGATAGGTTCGAGTAATCTCCCCCTGGCATTTGTTGCGGTGCCACTGAGTGTAAAAGCGCAAAACGTGGAGGTATGTTCCTCTTTGGCTAATGTATTTTGAAGATGGAGGCGCAACATGGCTCTTTGGTTTCTGAAGGATTCTGAATGGCAGATTCTACATTTATTAGAATACTTTGTTAGTTGGAGGAAGTAATTACACATGAATGCGCACATATTTGTGAAAGAACAAATGGGCTTTTGCTAAGAATCAACTCAAAATATTACACAATGGAGCTTTAACCCTTGTGTTGTCTTCCCGTCAAAATTGAAAATTAACACTTTTGTTGACTCTATCGATGTTTTTAACCTTTTCTTACGTTTTTGTCCCTTTTTTTCAACACTTTTGTCACTTTTTTTGACGTTAAACACTACGTAACACTAACTTATTAAATTTAGTTTACAGTTATTTTTGGAATTTTTGGTCAATAAACCTAATTTATAGGAAATTATACCTATTGTTTGAGTTAGAAAAGCAGAAATTAGGAATTATCTAGACTAAAATTAAAGGAATGTATGTTGAGAAATAATTAAAGACTGGAATATGTCAACTTTTACTCAATACTATTTCGAAACACTTCAGTTGTTGTTTTCTTTTTTAAATGCTATAAAATTGCAAAATTAATGAGAATTAAGAGATTTGTACTTGCCAAAGAGTGTTGTGTAGAATCAGTCATGTTATTTTGGGTAGTTTAAAAGAACATTGATATAGGAAAACGGGTCAATTTGACCCGAGGACAACATGAGGGTTAAGAAAGTTCAATGAATAGTCTTGCTGTCTTGTTGAGAGTTAGATGAGAAGATCAATACCACTTTAATATTTGTATGGAAAATATGAAGCCAGCAGCCAATTAGCTTAGCTTAGCATAAAGACAGGAAATGGGGACATCGCTAGCCTGGATCTGAAAAGGATCTGAAAGGCCTACCAGACAGTCCTATTTACACTTTACTACGAACTAAACAAACCAGATATAGGATGTTAATTATTGAGCTTTGAAAGGGGTGCTGGGAGGTGGATTTTGTTCCATTTGGACAGAGCCATTCTAGCTGTTTGACCCTGTTACCAGTCTTTGTGCTTAGCATCGCTAACCAGCTGCACACAGACATGAGTGCTTACGATTTTGTCATGTTACTCTTGGTAAGAAAGTGATTCAAGCATATTTCCTAAGATTTCCAACTATTCCTTTAATGACATGTCATATTGTCTTGTTCATCACAACGGCATTGTGTTTTTTTACACTCCTGTGTTAGCGCTCATTGTCTGAGTTTGTTGGTTAGTTTTGTGTGTCGTCTTTAGTCATGTGGTATTCAGTGTTGTGTGTGCCCCCCTGCCTCTTTGGGACGTCTCCACAGTTGTATCACATTTCACTTGTCAAGTTTGCTCGACAGGGTGAGTGCGGCCAACTCCTTTAGCAGGGCGGGGCCGGGGGCGGTGCCACGAGGCCAGCAGCTGATCGGACTGAGGAAGGCCCTGTACCGTGCGCTCCGGACGGCCTTCAGAGCGTCTCGTAGAGCCACCTGTCACATGCTCAAGGCATATCCTTTACCTTAAGATAAAGACATAATAACATATAATAATAATAATAATAATTTGGAAGTCCTTTCTAGTGGCACAGCGGGTAATGGATTTGGCATTATAAATATAAAGCAGACTGCAAAAATTCATACCCTATTGCAACAAAGACTTGTATGTGTATAAATACTATATATATATATATACACACACACAAACACAGTATATATACATACACAGTATATGTGTGTGTGTGTGTGTGTGTGTGTAGGGAAAATGTCATTGGTTTCTTATTTTTTGAGGTTAACAGCTATTGCTCAACAAGAAGAGAATGTTGATTGAGGTTGTAAAGCCCCAGAATTCTTTTGATCTGATTCAGTTGATGACGATTTGTAGACTTTTATTTATAGGCATTAACATGCTATTTGAAATATGAAATTACCCTGCATAAATCTATAATTATGGGAGGTAATCTTTTTATGAAGCACAAAGACGTGTGATGAGTCCTTAACCCCCCCCAACGTTCCCTCTGAACTCTGAGATCGATAATGTGACCAACTATGTGTCTGCGGTGCCTCTGAAGGAGCTGGGACTCGGCCTGGGGATTGAGCACCTGGGTGACGAGCAGGCTCAGGAGCTGACCGATGACTACAGCCTGCCTGCCCTGAAGGTAAGGCCTTGCCGACAGAGTGGCTAGCTGTTTCCCCCTCTTTCCAGGCTCACCTAAGCTGACTGACTGCTGGCGGAAGCCTTGACTTACCGCACAGACAAAGTGGTAATGATCTTCTCAGCTAACTCTTAACAAGAACGGGAAAAAGCTTAAATCTTAATTTACTTTATCCACTTCTCTGCTGTCTGTCCTGTAAGATGAGTATCTTGCAAACAGCCTATTGAGTGTATTCATGAATTGATCTCATTTTGGCTCTTGAATTTAAAGGACTTAAACAAGCAATACTTGACAGCTGAAAGAGCCAAAGAAAATGAATGGTACTGGTTCTGTGATGAAGGGCTTAAATGCATACATGTTGTTCAGCAGATGTTTGTTGTTTTGTCCTGTAGATGCTGTTCCAGCTGTGGGTGGGACAAAGCTCTGAATGTTTCCGTCGATTGGCTCTTCTCCTGTCACACCGAAGGACAGAGGAGCCAGAAGAGGGCGAACACAGCGAAGACAGCGCCCCACCCCCTCCCCCTCCCCCGCTGCACCGCTCCATCGCCGCTGTGACCGAGCCCCTCCACCACGCTCTTGGCAGCTGCCTCTGCGAAGTGCAGCGCAGCTACGACTTCCACCGACACTTTGAGACCCATGTGAGGACGACAGGCTCTGACAGGACGGGGAGAGCAAGGGAGAAATGCCGAGAGCTCAACACCTTGCACACCTCTATCCGAAGCCTGCAGCTGCACCTCAAGGCCCTGCTCAGCGAGTGAGACACTCACTCACTCACTCACTCACTCACTCACTCACTCACTCACTCACTCACTCACTCACTCACTCACTCACTCACTCCCGCCCACATTCTACACCTACCATAAGAGGAGATGATACTTTAATGATCAGTGAGGGGAAACTGGGTCATTCCACCAGCAAAGCAGTATTAGTACAAAGTAAAGAAATGTGAATTACACCATTTGAAGTAGTGCTACGTTTGTTCAAAAAACATAACATTTCTGCAATATATAATTTTACAATATAATACAGAAAATACAGAGTTGAGATTTTCTCGTCAAATATGTAAATAATAAAAAAAGTACATACATTTAAAAGGCATGAGTCACAAATAACGACACAAAATTAATGAAAGGGCAAATGTGAATTTTCAAACTATTCACTGAAAAAAAAACTAGGGACTAAATAGGAGACAATTTTTAGTTTTAATAAAGTAGAGATAGCCTTTATCCCTCAATGATTTCCCTCATTAAATTCATAGCACTCACAATGGAGTCGATGGAGATTAAGAGAAACCTATCGGGGTTCTTTTTAATCGAGAATCAGTATTGAATTAAATTGTGATTCGATAGTTTGTAAATGACAACTTACATTTTGACGCTCTTTTCCCCCATTTATGTTTGGATGTCATGTTTGTGAAACTTGACATTTAGACAGAAAACTATATAAACCTAACTTAAAGCAGCCAAATCTTGCACTTTCAGTTTCATTTCTTGGCAAAACATAATATCGTAAAAGTCGCCTAATTGTCGATATCAACATTCCTCCTCCTCTTTTATTTTGGATATCGGCAGGATGATCATCCTGGAGGACGACCTGGAGAAACTGATGGTGTCCAAGGAACCAACGGAGTTGACTTTCGAGGGCTACCAGGACCTCAGTGACCGGCTGCACCAGCTGCAGCCTCACATGCAGGCCAGCACTGGCTGCTGGGAGGACACCATCTGCCAGGTGGAGCGCATGCTGAGACGGGCCAACGCCTGTCCAGGTGAGCTGGTTCCAACACAAACACTCTCATGGCTGTTCATTAAATTTAACGCTACGGCCGACAGCCAATACACTGGCATCACCGTTAGTAGTATATTAGTTTCCATATTTACACAGGGCCTATTTTTAGCGCCGGCTTCCTCCTTCCTTTACCGTGACTCAAGACTATTAATAGTTGGTGGAAGTGGCTCCTTCACAATGTAGGACAAGAAACAGACCAACCAGAGAATGACAGTCAGTTTGCAATAACGCACACCATCTCTGCAGGTTATGCTGAGGGTCTGGAGCAGTGTGGTACCCCTGTAACCGAGATTCCTGCTCCTCCTCCATCCTACCCGTTGATCTTGGACAGAGACCCTGTGCCAGAAGAGCAGGTAAGATGAAATGGCCACTTGACATCTTGCATTGTCTATTTACACCAATATTTCCTCTCCACAGTCGAGACTTATGTCCCTAGTATGTGGCCTTTAAAACTGCCATGAAACAGTCATTCTCCATCCTGATCTGTTTCCCTGTTGTCAACCTCTCCTGCTGTTTCATTGGACCAGGAGTGGGAGGCCTACGTGTCTGACTCAGAATCCGACGGTGAAGGCAGAGGGTCTTGGTCTGACATCTTGTCACCGGAGGAACGGGAGCGGCAGCGCCGGGAGAGGGAGGAGTCCCGTCGCGTCCTGTCGGAGCTCAAAGCTGTGCTGGGCTTCCGTGCGTCAGAGGGAGAGAGGATGAAGAGGAAGCAGCTGCTTTTCAACGACCAAGGTCTGCGCTGATCCCATGTCACCTCTCTCCTGTGGTCATTTATAGATGAGGACATTAGAGTTTGACTGGTGGTGATTTTTGCTGTTCTTGTTAATATTCTTGAGTTGAGCCTGTGACTGACTTGCCTCATATGAGATTTGTATGGAAATCAATATATGAGTTCAACCCTAAGTGATATATTCCCTCTTCTTTCGTGCAGCTGCTGTGACACCTTCAGCTCCCAGTGAGAGTTTGGATCCTGTCACAAACCCGTCGGACGCTCCGACTTCTCTGGGATCTATAGAAAGTGGCGTCAAAGAAGGAAACCACTTTTCAGAGTGCTCGGCAGGAAACAAAGGGGAGGAAGAGGAAGGAAAAGATGGCAGGATGAGGCCTGACCCCTTCGCAGAGCCGGTGACAGAGTTCAGCTGTGGTTTGGAGGAGAAGGAAGGGGATTTGGGAGGAACTTCGGTGTGTACCAGAGGAGGAGGAGGAGCGGCTGAGCTCCACCAGTACGACGGTGTCCTGGAGGAGGGCCAGAATGGTCTGGACTGCTTCCTAAAGCCTAAAGTCCCTGCCGTCACTGTGATGGACAGACTGACGGAGCTACACGGCCCAGAGGCTCTCAGCTTTAGCTCCGCCCTCGCCGCTCAGGTGGCGGCACGCTCTCACTCGCTCATCGCCATGGAGGAGCAGACGTTTGGTGATGATGATGATGATGACGAGGAGGATGAAGAGGAGAGCAACAGTCAAACCCTTGAGAAGGACTTAAATTAAAAACCCCGCTGCTTTAACCTAGCACTGAGCAGAGACTGTATTTATGTCTGATTGTCTGGGTGTCTTCTATTGATGGGTCCGTGTTACATCTTAACTGTTTCTTGTGTGGAGGCATCTTCAAATTTACACCACTCAGTCGGTACCTAATCTGTGCTCCCTGCACGATTTTCCTCGCACATGCGCAGATGATAATCCTGTTTTACGGGGATTTACGGCACAGCACGATCTGTTCCACGCTTCATGTCGTAGTTGTAGCGGTCTGCCGTTAGCCTCCACCAGGAAGCTAACGTTAGTTTAGCTAACAGCTAATTCCGCTCACCACTTGCTGACAGCTTGATTCAGTCTAAAATAACGTTAACTCAAACTAAACACTGGGAAAAGCAGGCTACAGCTAAATTAAAACTTTACAGTAATAACTATAAAGCCGAATTAGCTGTTAGCTTAATTAACGTTAGCTCCCCGGGGAGGTTTATGCTAACAGCAGCCCGCTACGACTACGAGCGTGGAACAGATCGTGCAGTGTCGTAAATGATACAGGATCTTTGTATGCGCATGCGCGAACATCTTGCAGCACAGATCGGGTAACGACACACTCTTGTCTATACTCATCCGTCCATTTTGCTGTACTTTACCCACAATTCTTACTGCTCTTTTGCTGTTAAAACTCAGGTACCAGAACCACTAAAACATGACCTTTTATAGTGTCGAGACCGGTAGACCAAAATGTCTGCAGAGACCTGGTGACATCAACACGGTGTATATTGTTCAGTCATTCAGTATGTCTGGAAACAAAGATTGTAGGAAACATTGGCTTCATACATAAAACAGAATGTGTAATGATGTGATCGGTTTCTTTGAGAGAAAAGAAATTGCAGTTTTTCATTAACACTCCAATCTGAGTTAGTCCTTTTAGGACGTTGTGCGCTGGGGGAGGTGAAAGGTTAAGAGCAATATTCTGAGATACAATGGTACTTCTCTGTGTTCAGACAGAAGGCGAAGTTAGATGCAAACAGCTGTCTGCCTGATTTTAAAATCCTCTTATGCATCAAATTTTAAGCTTATCTTGGAGCTCTATGAAATGTCCAGAAATAAAAGGAAAGAATATGCCACAGTGTAAAAATGCTCTGTTAAAAGTAACAGTATTGCATTCAGAATTCAGCTGACCCTAAATATTTTCATTGTAGTTAAAGTGTAAAAAAAAGTACTCATAAAGCATAATAGCCCATTTCAGAGTATTTATAAAACAAAGTTAACGTTTTTTTTTTTCTGGTGCCCAAATTTTGCAATAGGTACAGCACTTGGGTAAATAATGTTTCCAATACTGCAGTTAGTATATTGAATGTTTCAGGTGAAAAAATATAGTCCAGAAGTCAAATTCATGCGACTCACGCTAGGGGAAAATGTGCTTCACTTTCTACCCTAACACACCTGAAGAAGAAGGTTGAACTTGGCTGACTTTATTTCTTACAGTCAGACAGTTGTATGCACACACACAAGGTGTGAGAGGGAGTTCTGCAAGAAGAGGAAGTAGAATGTTAACTTTTACTATCAGCGCTTTATTTTTATCTGGCCCTTTCTGCGATCCATCTCCCTACTTACTGTCTGACTGGACACAGTGGCGGTCGCACACATAGCCGACATTCACAATCCTATTCGGAATACAACACTGTTGTATCAAACTGGGAGGAAAGACCAGAAAGACACTTTATGGACTGAACTGTGTGCTGCTGTGAGGTTTTTAAATCAAATAGCTGTACGGGTATAGTAATAAAAAAAAGTTGTATTTCTCTCCTGTGAGGGCAATGTATAACTTTATGCTTCTTATTAGGTTGCCATAGAAGTCTGACAGCCTCTCCCACCCACTTCATCTACCCAGTCTTTCTTGTCACCGTGTCTGCCTTGTCCTGACCCTTCCTGCACCCTCTCTCTGGGTGAGGTCAACCCCCCCTCCTGCATTTTCCAACTTGAAATAAAATACCATTCTGGAAGTGTTCAATGTATCCTGAAGTCTTTTGTGGCGCTCGTGTTTCAGAGGCTCTCACGGCTGGGTTAGAGAAACAGGTTTGGTGAGTTACTTGATATCTTTTGTGAGATTTTACATTTGTCTCACCCACAACAGCTGGTGCTCCACTTTAAAGCCATTCCTGCCTTTGGAGAGTTACATACAGACCTGGTGAAGTGGACTAAAGACTTAACATATAAGTGCCCCTGTCTTGGGATTTAATACACTTAAGAAGGGAAACCCCATATTTCAGTAACTCTACCTCTTGACATTTTAGTTTGTCATTAAAACCATCAGATAAGGATTTGACTCCAACAAAAGCAACAAATACTGAAACTGTCTTCTCCTGTTTAACAGTGCATAAATGCTTACTAAATATAAAGCACCACACAATTTTATTAGTGACGTTATTTTTGTTAGATTGCTAACTGTTACAGGTTTGCCCCCTAGTGGCAAATTCTGTGACTGACACGTTATTCGGGCAATAAAGCAGGATTTCTGATACATATAGTTTTGTGTGAAAACCAACTTAAAACCATAAATAATGCTATGGACTGTTTTAGTGTTTAGTTTTAGTGTTTTTGCTCACAGATCAAACCTTTATTTTTAGCCCAGCAAATGTTACTCTTTTTATATTTGATGATATGATATTGATCATATTTTAGTCTGTGCAGTTTATCAGTTTATACCTCACCCACACCTCATTAGGCTCACGAAGTGCACGAGCTCACCTTCAGCTGATTCGGCATGTTTTACTTTATGCTGCCTTCAAGTGCTCCTATTAAGCTCCGATTTCTGGGGAGACATGTTTAAAAGTCAAGTCACGAATGCTATGAAATGCTATTTTGGTAGGATTCAAAAAAATAAAACACACCTGTACCAGAAATTGACTCTCTTAAGATATTGTTTTATTTTAACAAAACAGCACTTAGTTCATAAGAGCAGAATGAAAAAGACAACACAAACTTAGACTTTTTGATGCAGTTTTGTATATTAAAACATATATTTAATGTGTGAAACCCATTTAATTGTTAAACAATTAGTGAAACCAGACAATTCTATAGCCTTAGATGCTCAAGGTTCCTAAAGGCTCACTCACTGTATTATTACACAAGAGCCTTAATAATTACAATGTACCTGGTGCTTTCATGATGCATGTTCCTAACTATCTTTTAGATGATAGTAGCTTATTAATATAACTACTAGTAACAATACTGCCAAGAATAACAAGAAGAAGAACATGATGAATATGATAGATAACAATTATGAAAACACCGAGTGTCCCTAAAGGCAGCATCACACACAGCACTCCCACAGTCCCTAGCGCTTCCTTTTCCAGCAGCGCCTGCGATCATGGCGGACGTGGTTGCGGAGCAGGTAGCGGACCAGAAACCCGTCCCGGACCGGGAGCTGAACGGGGAGGCGGAGGACAGAGAAGAGGCCGACCCCGTCGGTGAGGCAGCGAAAAAGAAGAAGAAAAAGAAGAAGAAGAACAAGTCCGCAACGACAGGTGAGGCTGGGTTGAGCAGTTTTTTTTGCTAACAAGCTAGCAGTGCTAATGTTGCTCATTACGTTACAACCAGACAGCTGCGTCAAGATAGCAGCAGTTAGCTGTGACGAAATCGGAAATGAGGGGAAATGGCCTTCAAAATAAAGGTTTTCGCTTTCGTTTTTTCTCTTTTCATGTCGTTGTTATTAATCCATTGAATGAAATGTGGATTTTTATTTTTTGCAAGGTACATATTAAGTTTGTACAACAATTTATATAGTTAATAAATAACTATACTAACAAAGATATACAAATAAAAAATGTATTAACGACAAACGTTAGAGACCAGGGAGATTTTTAATTACAATTTTGTTTAGATAAAAAAATAGAAATGGCCTTCCTATTGTTTGAATTGGATAGTGTGTCAATGAACTCTTGAATTTATTTTTAATACGGCAACTTAATTTGGATTTCCAGATTCAGGCAAACGTGACTCTTGACCACCCATTTACATCAATGTCATTTATTGAATAATTAATATTTAATATGTAATATTAATGTTGGTCAGATTTTCAGTATTTTGTTTTTGACAGTCATAGCTTACATTCTTTTGTATTATATTTGTCACTAAGTCACCCAAGTCTGATGTTTATTTTAAAAGTCACCCCGGAAGGATGGTGTTGGAAAATGTCTGACTTGACGCTGATCCTTATTAGCCATGCGGGTTGAGGGCAGTGTGGGTGCTCTTGCTGTCAGGCCTTATAAAACACGCCGTGCTTCAGTCAGAGCTCATTCAGGAGAAGTGACATGTAACACAGCTGATTCAGAAAGTAATATACTGCTTTTTGTTTTTTTAGAGAAAACGAAAGAATCTGCGGATCTAAATGCTCCGATTCTCCTTACCAACTGCACTGAGCCTCAGCCAAGTTTTCCTGTTTCGTAATTCCCCGTTTGAGAGAATTATTATGTAAGGAAAGCACACCCAAAGGAGGCTTTCTTTCTTTCAATAAATAACCCACACTTAAACATGATCAACCTATGATGCACATAGCGTTTTCGTACCAAACCCTAGAGACATTTTTTTAATTTGTGTATTATGATAACAATGTGCCCTGCTAATTAAATAGATCGAAATGTTCTGTATTATCACAACTTTGAATACCTACTTGTGGTGGAGAAAGAGAAAAAACAGTTGTTGTTACCCTGCACCCTTCAAGAAAACCAGAGATAAGTGTGGAGTTTGGGTTAAAGAAGGTTGTGCAGAATTATGGGAAAGCAAGCAGTGTCAACTAAGTATGTAAACTCCACTTTCTGCAGCTGACTCAACCATAGTTTTGCTATTGACTTCTCAAAGACCCTCTCTGTAGAGCTGGGCAATATATCGATATTATATCCATATTGTGATATGAGACTAGATATTGTCTTAGATTTTGAATATCTTAAGACGGCATAAGTGTTATCTTACCCTGGGTTTAAAGGCTGTAATACAGTAAAGTGGTGTCATTTTCTGAACTTACCAGACTGTTGTAACTGTTCTATTATTTGCCTTTACCCACTTAGTCATTATATCCACATTACTGATCTCACTGTGTAAATGTTTTGTGAAAGCACCAAGTGTCAACACCACAATATTGTGGTCAAAAATATAGTGGTATTGGATTTTTCTCCATATCACCTCTCTGCATCCATGATGGTTATTTAGATTAGCAGACTAGCTGACACTTGAGCAAGCAGTAATTAATGTACAACTACTAAACATTGCAGATCTTTCACAATACACTCAATGTTGTTCCTTTTTATTTTTCTAAAGGGTGTTCTTAACTTCAAATCATGTATGATTTACATAACCAAATACAAATGAATGAATGCTGTAGAGTTTGACTGTTTTGAAAGGGATGCACCAACCAAATCTTTCTTCTCTATCTGAATTTATTAAGTGGGTCCAGTTCCCGTCATGTGACGGATCCATGTTGAATACAGTTTTTCTTTTCTTTTTAAAGTTTACTTTTTGGGCATTTTTAGGCCTTAATTGACACGACAGCTGAAGACATCAAAGGGGAGAGCAACGGGGGAATGACACGCAGCAAAGGGCCACAGGCCGGTTTTGAACCACTGCATCAAGGAGTAAACCTCTATATAAGGGCGCCCGCTCTACCAACTGAGCTGTCTGGGCATCCATTAAATATAGTTTCTTTGTCAGTCTCATTATACAATCCTGTGTTAGATCCATTTAAGTCACAACGGGCTGCTGGGCTTACTTGACTTACTTGAAAATGACAGCAATGCGTTCCAAGTGTGTAACATAAAGATTGTAAAGTGGTACTTAGTATTGATAGACAACCCTGAGGTTATGAGGTATTGTAATCGGTATAGAGAGAGATAAAGTCTAAAGTATTTATTTTGCCTTCCTAGTAGACATCAGTTAACGTTTGTCCTTCAGTACTGGGTACTGAACTTAGATACGTTTAGGCACCGACCAAATTGCCTCCATAGTATCATCTCCGAAAAATGCCTTGCCATTCAGTGCTTAATATCAGTACCTAAAGCTACCTACACGTGATCCGCGGCGAACCTGCGAGGCAGGGCTAAGAGGCAGAGGAACACCTTGCGCCTTGAAAGGTCAGCGGCAACTACAGTAGGTCAGAGTTGAAATAGTTTGAACTTTGAGCGCAGCACACAGTGGCAATTCCAAGCAGTGCATGGCGCCAGGGGTAGCATGGCGCCAGGGGTAGCATGGCGCCAGGGGTAGCATGGTGCCGTGCACTAGGAGGGCACTACTATTCGTTTAATGTGCCTGAATCTTGTTTTTGCTTTGTTTTATTTAGTTGTCCGTTGTTTTAATTATCTTCCTGCCCTGTAAAGCATATTTGAGTTAGTGGAAAACGCTATATAAATTCAATGTATTATTAATAATGTACACACATTCATTTCAATTATAAATTAGGTCCACGTTACACAGTCATTGTGAGCACAATAATACTGTTGTGAGTGTTAGCATGTGGCTAGCGCACTTTTGTGCTAATGTAACTGAACATGATGAGCTGAAACGTCAATATAAAAATAACACACCCAAATGCATATCTATATTTATACCAGTCTACTCACATGTTTATGAACACACACGGACGGATGACTTTTTAACCGCTGCTAGTTGATTGCTTATTGGACTGTTATGTGTAGTCATCATTGACGATCTTCTTGCTGCTGCAGAGGCTGATGGAGTGGCCGAGGTGACCAAACAGCTGGAGAAGCAGGCGATAGAAGACAAAGAGAAAGAGGAGGAAGGCGAGGAAGGTGATTGTCTTAACACCTGCAATAACACACATCTTCTCACTAAAACAATCTCAACACATCGCATGGTGGTTGGTGTAACAGCAGTATCTTAACTCGCACAGATGGAGATGATGGAGATAATGCGACAGGGAAAAAGAAGAAGAAGAAAAAGAAGAAGAAAGGACGTAAGTTGACATTTTGATTTGTTAGCGCTGCAACATAAAAAAAATGCTGCAGTGCTGTGAAGAATATGCCTGACTGTTTTATAATCTCACAGTTGAAAAGAGCATTTTTGCATTTTTGTTGTCTGGCCTGAATTCATACGCAGTGTTTTTTTTTTTTTTTTTCCTCCTTCCAGCCAAATCTCAGACTGATCCTCCATCTGTGCCCATCTGTGAGTTATACCCAAGTGGAGTATTCCCCATCGGACAGGAGTGTGAATACCCCATCGTACAGGATGGGTAAGAAGAGCACACACACCTACACCAATATTAGTATTTGGGCTAGTTTCCTACATGGTTCATCAGTCATGTCGGAGCTTAAAGAGGTTGGGCTTTTGCTGCTGTTGCTTAACGACTCTGAAAGCCAAATCTTTAAAATGCATCTTTAAATTTAAAATGTATGTGGCCTTTTCTTGATTTTATACATCTTGTACAATTCTACTTGCTGTTATATTATATTGTGTGTGTCTTCTGTTGTTCCCTCCTCTTTTTTCTTCTTCCTGTAAAGCACTTTGTAACTTCTGACTTAACAAAATCAGAGGGTAGTATTTGCAAGTCATTGCAAACAAGAAATTGTCGGTTGATAGTATCATGCTTTCAGGTTTTTAACGGGCAGACATTTAGTTTGAGAGTACTAAAAATCGTACCAGTTAATGTTGTTTGCAGGTGTTTATATTAGCAGTAAAACTGCTTACAAAAATTGTTTAAATTAGCATGTTATTAAAAATGGTGGTGATAACCTTGCAGCTGTCTACAGTCCTACACTGTACTGTGCTTCTGTGCAGATATATTCATTGACCCTGGTCTGTTGATAGTTATCATATGGCTTAAGTCTTTTAATGTTGTAAAACCAGGTACTGCCTGCAGTGTTAGCATGCTTAATTTCACCTCTGACTATCCAGAATTGCTCCACATCTGTTTTAAAAAAACAAAAACTAAGCAGTATTCTTGCTTTGAAGCCCAACAAAAAAAGGTGTGTTGTTGTGTTCTTTGCCCAGTCGCAGTGCAGCGTGGCGTACGAGCAGCGAGGAGAAGCGAGTTCTGGATAAAGCCAACGAGGAGATGTGGAACGACTTCAGACAGGCAGCCGAGGCCCACAGACAGGTCCGCCAGCACGTCCGCGGCTTCATGAAACCCGGCATGACCATGATTGAAATCTGGTGAGGCTGCGTTCATCTGTTCAGTCGACTTAATGATTATTATTATTATTATTGTTATTATTATTATTATTATTATTATTATTATGTGGCTGTCTGGAACTAGACCAGAGGTATTCAAACTGAGGCCCCTCCTCAGGGGGCACTAGAGAGTTGAAGGGGCTAAGGTGAATGTAATCCTAGAAGAAATACCCTCCTTTATAACTCCAAAACGTGAGCCTGAGAATCATCAAGTATTAAAGTTTTCTAAGTTATCCCGTGACAGTTGTCTGTACCCCTTTGGGTACATTGCAAAGAGAAACTGCTAATTTGCCAAAATATAAACAAATATTTGCTAAGTTGTAATAGTATGATTGTTCATTAAAATCGGAGTGGTATTAGGGAGGCTGCAATGGGATCAGTTTTGTCTGAGAGCCCGTAGTAATTTATTTTCGCTTTAAACTCATTTTGTCCATCACCCATCCCTTCAGTGAGCGGTTGGAGGACTGTTCTCGTAAGCTGATAAAGGAGGACCGGCTGAACGCCGGCCTGGCCTTCCCCACCGGCTGCTCCCTGAACCATTGTGCTGCCCACTACACTCCCAACGCCGGAGACACCACTGTCCTGCAGTACGACGACGTCTGCAAGATCGACTTCGGCACGCACATTAACGGTACCACAGGAAATAAAGTGCTGCTTCAACTACACTTTGTGCCACTCTTAATCCATAATGGATAGACTTAGTAGCTGCCACTACAGATTTACACTTCAGGCCGCTAATGGTTCACTTTTTTTACTGTAAAAGAATGAAAATCAGTTGTCAGACTCTTGGAACTTGGCACTGATAGGTAATTTATTAAACTTAAAAGAGGTTGAGTCGGTTATAATTTTCCCAAAAAGTTCAGTCTTTGTTGTAAATGCAGATTGATAAAGACAGATCTACTCTGTCTGTGATTACATACTTTTGTTTTTACTATACAGACATAAATAGAAACAAATAGCTGCCTGTATGAAAAAATACATGCAGAAATAAAAAATAGGATAATGATTTGCAAAGTGGTTAGCTGTAATGTCAGAAACCATTATAAGAAGCATTCAGAGTGCTCAAATAACCTTTGCTTCTCACAACTGGAATTACAAAATAAAGAGTACATTTTTCCGACTATCCTGTATCATTATACTTAATGCTGATCTTTTGTCAACATTAGAAATCAGGCTTTTTAAAATGTGGCCAAAACCAAATTCCCATGTGCTTTTCTAATATTCTGCTGTTGGACGTTTGACATAGAGGCAGAATAACCTCTAAAAACCAAAATCAGCTTGGAGTACATCAACTAAAGGATGCTCTGCTTTCTGCTTGGTGTCTGTTTGCAGGGCGAATCATTGACTGTGCCTTCACTGTCACATTTAATCCAAAGTATGACAAGCTGCTGGAGGCTGTGAGAGACGCTACCAATACTGGAATCAAAGTATGACTACTACACAAATAGGGTTGGGTACCAAAACCCGGTTCCGTTATGCAACCGGTAGGAATCGGACCGGATTATAACACATATTTCGGTAACACTTTATGTGTTGACTGAAATATTTTCCCTCTGTCACTCCAAAACGGACGTAAAATGATCACATTTTCTCTGTAGTCTACAGTAGGGTAGCTACCATAAATGTAGACTACTTTTAAAATGCCAAATTCTCCCTCTGGGCTCACCGAAAAGGACGTAAAAGCATATTAACCGTTCACGTGGGCGCGTGTGTGTCGGCCAAGGATTCTGACATTGCAAAATGCCACAAATGTTTCAAAACAATCACGTGCAAAGGGAGAAGAACGTTGAATGTATTGAAACATGCAGCGACATTCTTACATACTTATTATATATATATATATATACACACACACTTTACATACATATAAGTACTTTAAAATGTTAATATATTATTAAATTTCAATAATTTTAAATAAAAACGATATAAAAGAGCCTTTCTTTGATTTCATCGTTTCAGTTTTTCAAGAATCGGCGTTGGAATCGTAACAATCCCCACGATACCCAACCCTATACACAAACTCAGCTCGCCTCTCTGATTCTCGCTGAAGCTCATGGTTTCCTGTCTGTTTGTTGCAGAATGCTGGCATCGATGTGCGTCTGTGTGACGTTGGCGAGGCCATTCAAGAAGTGATGGAGTCCTACGAGGTCGAGCTTGATGGCAAAACATACCAAGGTAAATTCTTTTAACTACACACTGCGCAGTAGGGACGCCCCCAATAAAGTTTATTTTTTTTGTCTGTTGGATCCTTTAATGCTGTTAGCCGAGTCTGATCCGATACTTCTATTACCTAAAATGTTGATTAAATGTGTATTGAATACATTGTTCTATTTTAATTTAAATAAACACCAGAATCTTGTCATTAAATCTCGTTTAAATAAACAGTACAATCACAACAGTGCAATAGTCCCCCCCCCCCTTTATTCATATGTTCATGTGTTAATAAATATCTTAATATCTGTTTTATTCATGAACTTTATCTCCTGTCCAGTGAAGCCAATCCGCAACCTGAACGGCCATTCGATCGGTCAGTACAGAATACATGCTGGCAAGACTGTGCCCATCGTTAAAGGAGGAGAAGCAACGAGAATGGAGGTGAGTCAGTTATGACCGTCACCGTTCTCACTATACGGAATATTATGGCTCAGATATTTGCATTTTCAATTATTTTTTTTCTCATGGGAAATTCTGAGTCCAGCTTCTTAAATGTGAATATTTTCTGAATTCTTCAATGACTGAAGAAAGAAAGAAAAAAAAAAAAAAAGACATTTGAGGACATCATCTTGGGCTTTGGGAAACACATTTTTCACCACATTATAGACTGAACAACTAATCCATTAGTCAACAGTGAAAAATAATCTTTAGTTTCAGGCCTAACTCTGTCTTTTTGAGCCCTTCATTTTTGATAATTTCAGAGGCTTTTTCTTATTCAGCTATCGTCCCGCTATTGATTGATTGATTGTTTTCACGCTGCAGGAGGGAGAAGTCTACGCCATCGAGACATTTGGCAGCACGGGTAAAGGTATGGTCCACGACGACATGGAGTGCTCTCACTATATGAAGAACTTTGACGTTGGCCATGTCCCCATCAGGTAAGGGTTTGTCTGCCTTTATGATGCATTGCTGCACGAAAAACATTCAACTATTGTTAACAGTCTGATACAAATCCTGAAGATCTGAACGACATATTTTGTGTCAAAAATTACAACCCTAATTCATAAATCCTACACATTCTGTGTGTGTGTGTGTGTGTGTGTGTGTGTGTGTGTGTGTGTGTGTGTGTGTGTGTGTGTGTGTGTGTGTGTGTGTGTGAGAGAGACAGACAGACAGAATGTTAACATGAACTGTTAATATTTAAATTGTGGTCTTAACTAACTGCCACTTACTTGGTCTCCAGGTTGCCCAGAGCGAAGCACCTGCTGAACGTCATCAACGAGAACTTTGGCACGTTGGCGTTCTGTCGGCGCTGGCTGGACCGTCTGGGCGAGAGCAAATACCTGATGGCCCTGAAGAACCTGTGCGACCTGGGCATCGTGGACCCCTACCCCCCCCTCTGCGACACCAAGGGCTGCTACACCGCTCAGTTCGAGCACACCATCCTGCTCAGGCCCACGTGCAAGGAGGTGGTGAGCCGGGGAGACGACTACTGATCGCCTAACTCCACCCGTCAACAGCACCTCACCTCCTCGTCCCCACCACACAGCACCTCCAGACCCCGTTAGCAACTCCTTCAGAGAAACGACAGAAAAGCGCTTTAAAAAGGACTGCGAGGGATGCCAAAAGCTACTGTATTCTACCCACAATGCACCGCTCACAGCTTGCAAGGAAGAAGGATTGGCTCCGAGTTTATTTTTACTTTTTTTGTCATCACCCACAGAAATTAAAAACAAGCCAACACATTTCTGTCGGACGAAACATTATAGTTTCTTGCAATGTCCTGCGGACCTCGCTTTGCAGAATTTTCAAAACTGTCAAGTCAGCTGCTGCTGAATCTAGTGCACCCCGTATTCAAGGAAACGGTGACTGTGGGGAAAAACCCCATTTTCATTTTTTAAGTTTTCGATTGCTCCACTCTGAGCCTCCAGTTCTTTAGTGCTCGAGTTACATTAAGCACAAATGCTACTGATGCGTTTAAGAAGTGGTTAGGCCAATGCATGGCCAGGAATCTCTGCAAAACATACAACAAATCTTCATACAAACACGTGCATCTGCATTTTTATGTTTGGCTTCTGTCGCAACAGGTGGGGGCTCTGCACTCTGGCCCCCTAGTCATTGTTTCTTTGATGTTTTTAAAATATCTTTGAAATGGTTGCTGCCACTTTAGGTTCCCCGATCAAAATTTCTTCATTTTGAGCTCCCTAAAACTGTTTTTGTAAGAAAGGGAAAAAAAGTTGATTAAAATGATTTTGTTCATTGTGGGCCTCTCCTCTTCTGATTTCTATAATCTCACAAGTGACAAGAGTATATTAAGATTAGCAAATATCTTGAGAGCTGAAACTATTCGTGGTTTTATCAGTAAACAAAGTATTTTTTCAAAGCTCAATACCACACATCTGTCCATTAATCATAGCTAGTAACTCTTTCATGTTAATTACATTTCAACTTAATCTATCACTGCCACAGCCAGTAGTTTATTTTTTAAAGATTACTTTTTGGGGCTTTTCCCTTTTTTTATTCGACAGCAACAGTGGATAGCCAGGAAAGGGGGAGCGAAAGAGAGGATGGCACGCAACAAAGGGCCGCAGGTCGGATTTGAACCCCGGCCGCTGCAGGACTCAGCCTACATGGGGCGCATGCTCTTACTGGGTGAGTTAGTGGTCACCCATAGCCAGTAGTTTAACTTTATATTTACTTCAGCGGTTCAGATTTAGGCTGCAAGTAACAATAATATTGGATTATACGTAGATAATTGCCTTATTATCTTGATTACTCAGATTTTCGTCTATAAATTGTCACAAAATAGTGATGACTTTCTATCACATATTCCTTCTTCAAATGGCTTGTTTTTGTCCAGCTCAAAGTCCGAAGCTGAAAGGTTTTCAGTTTACCGTCATAGAAGACTTAAGAAGCTGGAGAAAGTGATTCATATTTAGGGGGAATACATGTTTTTTTAAGAGCTGGGTGAGAAGATGGCTAAATACCACTTTTCAAATCTGTCTGTTAAATTTTAAACATTAAGCTAACGGCTAGCATCTGGTTAGGGTGAACCACTACAGGCAGAACGTTTCTTTCATGCACTGGTCATTTTTAAGATATATTGCATCTATTCTTTCAGATTAGTGGGGAAAAAACACTCAAAATGCACATCTAGGTATTTATTTACGACACTTAGAATTAGATAATGCCTTATTTGCATATTTAAACTTGAAATACAAAATAGAATTGTCTTTATATAAGTAATCAACTGGGGAAGTTTCATGGTGATATGTTAATTAAAACTCTAGTCACCTGTAGTGTCTTGCAAAGAAAAGTATTAATTTTACACTAATATCTTTAGAGGGCTGTTCTCATACTCTGAGCCAGAAATCTGCATTCCAGTAAATGGACTGACTGTATTCATATACAGACACCATTAACGACCACTCAAAGCACTTTTAACAGTAAAGCCATTCACACAGTTGCTCAAGGACACTTCAACATTCAGAGCCAGGGATCGAACCACCAACCTTCTGATTGGTAGGCGACCCGCTCTACCACCTGAGTCACAGCCACCCAAATCGCAAGTATTACCTACATACACTGAACTTTCCCCATTTATTCCTACTGTATATATATTTTACAGAGGGCTTTGTTCATAAATCATTCATAGCCTGATTTTCATTTTATTTCCAAAAGAAAATTATTAAAAATTTATTTTTTTCTTCTATGGCTGACAGTATTTTCTGATTTATTCTGATGTCTAAAATTCCCTCTGTAATAACTAAGAATTTTGAATCTGGATTTAACCAATGTTTAGATTTCTGTCCTGGAAATGGTAAAGGTTATAATTGGGCATTGTCTGAAAAAAAAATGAAATACTTGATAAGACATACTTTGATTTTGGGCAACATAAATAAAGTTGCCTTGAATAGCCTCCTGTACAAAATGAGAATGAGCAAGACACTTATCTTTTGTAGAAAAATGAAAAAATATTCTCATTTATTGAGGTAATTTTCTCTAGACAAAAATTGAGGTAACAATTTGCATAGTAAAACTTCCATAAATTCACACGCGCACACACACACACATCCATGGGGTAGTAACCAAACGTGACACGTCTGACAATAAAGGAGAAAATATGAACTGTGCTTTGAATTCCCCTCTGAAAGATAAGTCAGAGGGAACTTGGTTGAGGTGGAGAATACCTTTTTTTTGTACAATTTTCTCCAGTATGGAGATAAATATCACAATCTGTATATACTCCAGAAATCCTGTTCAATCTGGATATTGTACTTAACAGATGGTAAATTAAATACAGTATGTACACATACAGTACACACACACACACCTACTTAATGGTGATAGAACAGTCATAACTGCTGGTGGTGAACAATCGGAGGTTGTATAAAACCTTTCAAAACAGTCAACGGCCTCTTTTCTAAAACCTCTGAGGGGGATTGTATAAAAATACATTCATAATCTAAATGCTGGTTTTTGCATGGGACTGCCGCTGTGGAGATTCCACTTTGCTGAATTGATATGAACTATAAAAAATATATACTCAACAAAAGGGCACTTTTCTAGTACACTAGTATGCGTGTCGTTTGGGAATGGTTCACACTCTGAAGACAATTACATTTTGGAGAAGAGAGGTGGCAGCATTTAGCTTAAAAAAAAAATCCCTTTGGAAACTAGAAATAGTGAAAGAGGAAAAAAAAAAAAAAACCCAGCAAATGTTGAACCGTTTTGGAAATGCTGAGGTTTTTTTCCATAAACTTATCCCCAGGCTTTGGCTTGAGGTCTGCCAATTTTCCCTGACAGACCCAGGAGTACTTCAGGAAGAACAAATAAACTTCCTACCCTGGTTGTGTACAGATCTTCAACTATAAACTGAGTGAAAACAATGCTGGCAGCCTATTCTGTAGACATTAGTGCATTTCTGGCAGGAAATACAGCCATCTCTGTCAACATCCATCAAAACTGTACCTGTCTAGAACAGCGAGGCCATTTCTAGTGAGTGAATGACATTTTACAACCCTACATCCAGTTCTGTGACGACGATCTAAAGTGACTGAGAAACATTTCAGTTGATTCAAACAAAAACAAAACGAGCATTTACAATCAACATCCACCAAACGCAGGCAGGCAAACACGTGAATACACCTGTACGACCTGTAGAGGACACTTGAGTCTGTTGGCTGCTACTGAGACACATCTTGGCTGATACTCTTTATAAAATACAACTGTACACAAATCACAAACATCACCATTTGTCTTTTACAAATACCTACATATAAACAGCATATACAAGAAGTTCACAAAGCAGAACCAGGTTAAAAAAAAAAAAAAAAAGGAGTCCTTCCTCTCTCTTTCTTTCTTATTTAGAAAAATAGACTAAAAAGACCCATCCTCCCTGGTTAAAAAAAACGCCCAAAGGAAGAGGGAAGCGAGCGAGCGATAGGTGGGGCTGTGCTGATATCTTCTCGGCGAGTGGTCAAGCTGCAGCTGAGGAGGATGGGGGGGGGGGGAGATTGTGGTCTTATAGCGGCCGGTCTTTGTCCTGAGTTACTCGCTGTGTGTAGAAGAGGATGTAGGCTTGAGCACGACAGACCTCCTCCACTGAACACACGTTCAGCTTAGAGTCATTACAGTGAACCCAGAAACCTGCGGGAGAAAACAAGAAGGCAGTCTATTTAATGAGAAGGCAGTCTAGGCAGTCTACTCAATAAGAAGGCAGTCTATTTAATAAGAAGGCAGTCTAGGCAGTCTACTCAATAAGAAGGCAGTCTACTCCATAAGAAGGCAGTCGTAGCACACAAAGAAGCAACAAATCAGCCTGAATTAACAGGAGTTCTCAATTATTAGCCACATGTACCCATTTACAGAACAAACCAATTATACACGTGGCGATCATGTACTCAACATGAGGAGTGTGGAGTTGTGTAATGATGGATCTTATTTGGGGTGTGGCATTTACATGGAACACGAGAAATCTGGTTATTCATATCTGTATCTGTCATAGCTATATACATGATTCTAACAGTATCAAGACTTCTGAGCATCTGTCTCGTTTTCTGAATTGGATCAGGGTTTAAACTGTGAATGCAAATTTATATACGTGCAATGGAACCTTTATCCTGTAAGTAAAAAAAACTCAAGAGTAATTAATCAAACCTGTTTAACAGCCATAAACTTCCAGAAAAGCAATTTTTTCAACAACTTGGTACCCCATCCACCAGCAGAACAGCGTCTGTAACATTTTATATCTTCTGCTGCTATGTATGTATTTATTTTTACTATGCATATTTTCACAAAAATGTCTTTCAGGACGAATTAAGTTCTATCTCATTTTCAGGTTGCCACGCAAACCTGTTTCAAACAAAAGGTACAGGTCTCGTTAAATCCATAGCTCAGTTAATAGAGCAGGTGCCCATATATAGAGGTTTACTCCTCGATGCAGCAGGCTCGGGTTCGACTCAGACCTGCAGCCCTTTACTGCATGTCTCACACACTCTCACACTCACACACCTTCAGCTGTCCTGTCAATAAAGGCCTAAAACAAAAATCCTGCTGTGCTCTCCACTAACCTCCTTCTGTGTTGTAGCAGTAGGAGGTGTAGTGGCCAGATCCAAAGCCCTTCCCATGATGCATCACCACAGCGGAGAGGTCGTAGAGGAAGTGCTTTGGGCGTGGCGAGCCTGCAGAGCTGGGGCTGCTGGGACTGGAGCAGGGCACAACTTTGGGTGAGGGCTCTCGGCAGCAGTAGGGCTCCATGTTGAGAAGCTGGTCAAAGCTGACGTGGACTCCGATCTTCTCCCGGTGGTTCCGCCCGGACCACCTGAGGACCAATCACAAGTTAGAAAGCCGGTCAGCGGCTGAGCGAATAGTCTGCATCACAACAGTCCTCAAAATGATTAATTACAGCTGGGTCATATGAGGAAAAATATGATTGAATAAACAAAAATTGGCAGACTGGTGTAACGTCATCCTACCTGAAGCGTTTGAGGTGGAGCCGCAGGACCTGAGGCAGTTTGTGGACCATCAGCTGTTTCTGTGCTTCAGTCAGGAGGACTGGTTTGGAGGAGGTCCGCCGTCGAGCTTCAAACAAGAGCAGAGAGTTCAAATGCAATTCAAGGTGTTGCCTCAGCTTTGCTGCATTCTTGTGACCAACAGCCATGAGAGCTAGGATGGACTCATTTCTAAATATCACAGAATGTCAATTCTACTCATTTAGATAACAACTTTCACAGCTGTATATTCTCATTTAGGACGAATGTGTAAATATCTACTATGGCAGAAAATTCCAACAGTATTTTTCTCTCTTGTAGCCTTTAGTGTGTATATAAAAAAAGAAGGGAACGTTGAGTCGAGACTATAGTTTCTCTCTGGCTTCTTATTCAAAAGTCCAGAGTCTACTTAGGTAGGGGCACTCGGAAATAGATTCGACACACAACAAGTTGACAGGTAACTGCAGAACATTACTGCCAAAATCCATTTGGGACCTGTGTAGCATTTTATCCCTCGGTTCTCTCGTCTGCATTTTCTGTCTTTAAACTGTAAAACCGTGCAGAAAGGCCACAACAACACAACATGGCTGATAGTTTTTCAGGATTTTCAGACAAGTATGAACAGCTTGACATGTTTTAAATGAACATTTTGAGCACACAGATGGATTTGCCATGTCACACAGACTTGGATCACTTTAACCTCTATTCACAAGATCACAAGAGAAATAGAGAATAGGTTGGACTAGCTGAATACAACAACTGGAATTGGGGGGGGCACGTCTGGATTTGAATAGAACATTATCAGCATATGTAAATGTGTTAATATCAATGACAAGTCTCTGAGTTAAAAGATAAAAGAGTGTGTGTGTGTGTTTATATTACTTAAACTCACAGTTACACTGCTCACAGGCATAGATGTTTCCCTCCAGCGCTTCAGTCTCCGTGAACTTGGCCAGCATTTCCGTCAAATGGCATGACGCCTGAGCAGCATGCTCCCTGCTGTTACTGTGATACCGCTCGGGGAACTCCAACGACAGATCCCAGAAAGGCTCCACAGTGTTGGAGCGATGTTCACAGGCCAGGCACGTCACCTGCATATGTGAAGGAGGGAAATAAAGACATGAGCCGGTGTAGTATAGTATATTATACATATTATTCTAACCCTCACCCTTTTGTCTTTGCAAGCATAAACAATCTTACTGCCCTAGCCATGCTGTGTGCGGTTTCCCTGTCTCTTTATTCTGAATCAAACCTATATAAAATATAAGTGGTGAACAGCCACAGGGCAGAGATATCCCCAAAACCCTACACAGCCCTCCATTCAGCAAGAGCAGGTGTTACAGTGTGTGCTCAGCCTCCACAAGTAGACACAAATCTCTTGTCCTCACACTAACTCAGTACACTCCCAACGTTACTCAACACATGGAGCATAGGTGCAACCAATTAAAATGATTAATATGTAAACTATAACAATGGAAGGAAAGCTGTACTGCTGAAGATTATGGTTGCAATATACAATTAGTCTATGAAATGTCACAAAAGAATACCTATGACAACTTCCAAAAGATCAAGGTTGTATCTTTAAATGTCTCAAAACCAAAAGGGGTTCAGTTTAGTATACTATGTCCTTACAGTGGAGAATTAGAAACCAGACAATGAATAACATTGTCATTATTTTTTCAATGATGGTTGGTGGCAGATCATTTTTCTGGCAATCAATCGCCAAATCCTTTCAGCTCTAATCAGGGTCGTACCAAGATGACTACTGTGTTAACAAGGTACACGTTTGGAAGAAGGTATTAGAAATGGTAAAACCATAAACATACTGAAAATGTAAGATTAAGATCAGAGACGGAACCTACAGTTAAGTACGTAAAGTGATAAATGAATCCACCCAGTCTAATTTAATCTGAATTATGAATTAGTAATACAGTTCAGTCAGAGTTGTTGATGACTGTTGAATTACCAATGGGGTGTGTAGGCAGATCTGAGTAGGTTCATGTGTGTGCAGGCATCATGGGAAGTGAATCAGGTGAAGCTTGTGACCACTGCAGAGTTAAGAATGGTTAAATGATGGTGTGAGAGTGTGTGTGTGAGAGTGTGTGTGTGAGTGTCGCACCTGGCTAAGGAGCTGGCCATGAAAGATGGTGTTGACCACACTGAGCACCTGTTTGATGAGCCGTTTCTGTGGGACTCCTGCTGTGGTTGTGTGTTTGCCGGTGCTCTCCAGCTCGTGCTGCACCTTGTCCAGAAGCTCACACAGGAACTCCTGAGCATCCTGCTGAGCGTAGCCCCTGAACGCAGGGATCAGCTGCCACACCGAGTGGAGCATGGCAAAAGGCGATACCAGCGCCCACTTGCCAGACCACATAACCTGGAACAAGGTGTGCAGCTCGTGGCAGAGCGAGATGTGTTTTGAGCTGGGCTCTTTGGGTTGTATCAGCTCCATACTGCGGGCCCGTGAGGCCCCACCGCTCAGCCCTGCCCCAGAGCCTGAGCTGGCCTGGAATCCCTTCCTTTGGATCAGGGGGGACTGGGAAGAGGGCTTCCCTGCCAGTTGCCCGTGGACGGCAGATGCTAGTAGTTCCAGTGCTTGGGTCAGATCCAGGCGCAGAAAGCACTCCCTGAAGACATGAAGGTGGCTCAGCACCTGCAGGATGGAGTTCATATAACAGGTGTTGCCTAAATTCCTCAGGCCTGTCACTCCAGGAGTGACTGTGGGACGACGTTTGAAGGGTGAGCCACCCTGTTTGGTACTCTGCTTGCGGCGAACAGGCGTTTGAACAGATCGGGGGGTTGCTGAGGGTGTTTTGGGCTTAGATTTGGCGGTAAAAGAGCAGCTCCGGGGTTTGGAAGTTGGTTGGACCTTTTTCGTCCGTCCCCCTTTCTTGGGGGTAGCAGTGGCAGGGCTTTGAGTCCTTGGCCTGCGGGTGAGGGATGGGGGCACAGGGTTTTTTGTCTTGTTGCATGCCCTCCGCGACGGTGTGGCGACTGCAGCATCTGCAACTCTCTGGCTTCTCTTACGTAACCGGCGACTCTTCCTGAGAGGGGCATTCTCCAGCTCCTTCTGTAGCTGCCTCTTTAGAGCCTGCCTCCTCTCCTTCACCTCCCTTTTCTGCTCCTCCTCCTCCTCCCTCTTTCTCTCTTCTTCCTCCCTCTTCTTTCCACAGTCAGTCAGTGCAAACCATAAGCGAAAGACACGTCCCATAAGCGCCCTGCGGCGGTGCCAGAGCGCAGTAAACATCCTGTCCTCGTCCCTCAGCTGCAGCTCACGGGCTCCGGATGGCATGAGGGCATCGGGGCCAGCACTAGCAGAGCGGAGGGTGCGGCCACTGCGGGTGGTCACCTCATAGTGCTGGCTCTGGATGGCGCTGAGTGTACTACGAAGCAGCTTCAGGTCTCCGGTGGCGTTATCATTCAAGACATAGTCGTCACACAAGTAACAAAAAACGTAAAGTTCATTAACCTCCAAAGCCAACGGGTGGTGGTGCTGCTGGAAGTGCTGCAGAGCATGTTCCTCGATGTAGCGCCCGCACGCCACATGAGCACAGCCCAGGCAGGCCCATATAGACTCGCTGGTGTTGCAGTCCACACAGTGCCACTTCTGGGGGTTGAGGATGGAGTGGTCTGGGGCCAGCCGCAGCCTCCCCACATGCTTACACCTATCCATTACACACGCCTGCCTGCCGAGCTGGCTGGCTGTGTCAGTCAATTACTGACTGTCTGTGTGTGAGTCTGTGTGTCAATGTTTCACACTGGCTTCATATCACCATGGTGACCATGGCGAGCTGAGAAATGGGACCCTCCCAGGGCATGGTGGCTTCTAGAGGGGAGAGAGAACAGATGTGGTTAATGCAGATGAATGGATGGAATAAGAAAGCAGAAGCAGGGAATCTGTGATTCAAAACAGAGTAAGTTAGATATGCAAGTTCTACATAATTATGTTATTGTAATCTTGTCTAAATATTGTTTGACCATCTACCCTTACAGGCCAAACATAGTTTTAAAAAAGCACATTTGGTGTATTTCCATATCAAAATGACATCCTGTTCTTGTAAACATAACACTGTTCTCTCAAAGTCACTACGTCCAACCTCCAATAACTGTTTTATAGCTACACACAGTAAACCTCGGCAAACTGCCAGATGGAAAGCAGGCTGTCACATTTTCTAACAGAAACATGGGCCAACAGTAAAACCACTGCACTGAGTGCTGTGTGGTGCATCCACTGAAAAACAGAAAGGTGTACAAAATAACATGAGTTCTTAAACCTGGATGTGAACCCGTCGAAAAGACAAACATTTGAGTGTTTCCGGAGATAGTGACTATGAAATAAAAAGTCAGCATGCACAGGGATAGTAGTCAGATGAATTCACAGGAACATATTTTCCTTCATCAAAACCTTCTAATGAGATAAGCAGCTAACAGGCAGTAGCTTCTGTCTGTGGGAGAGTTGTCCAAAAACACTGCTTTAACAATGGGCTGTACTTTGGTTTGAAGACAACTAAACAAAACCCAGAACCCTACGATCAGCCTCCACTCAACCTCTCCTGGCTTCTTTTCACATCCCTGGGGGTTGGTGTACCTCAGCTGAAAAACTGAGGATCCTTGAGTGGGCTGAGCCCTGTCAAACCCCCCTACTGAGGTCAAAGAAGAAAGATTATCGGACAAAAGGGGGACTGAGCTTGAAAAGTGGTGCACCCTTTGTCTGGGTACAGGACTAACTTTTCTGGGGAAAGGAAAAGAGTGAAAGGAAAAACAAGGACAGAAAATTGACTGTTAGGAAATGGTGTATTTAACAGAGAGGGAAAGTGATGGAGAGACTGGAACAGAGAGGGAAAGTGATGGAGAGACTGGAACAGAGAGGGAAAGTGATGGAGAGACTGGAACAGAGAGGGAAAGTGATAGTGAGACTGAAACACAGAACAGATGGGAGGGCAATGAATAAACATGAGTTTTCTAACTTCAGAAATGTCTTGTGTCTGCTGTACTGTGCCTTTATTTCATTTACCACTTTAAAAAAGCAAAATAGGAGTAACTCAAAGCGTTCAGGTCAACGTAGGCGTTTGTTTACCAGTTATATTAGAGTGGGCGTATTTATTTGGTAAATCATCAGATTGTGACGTCATGAGTGTGTGCAGCCGCTGTGATATAAATAAAATCTCACGTTGTCAGGAGGGATCCAAGACAGACCTTGTTGAGATGATAACTAGCCTTAAGTCTCGTTAACATTGCTTATTCACAGAGTATGAAGTCATTTCAGTTTGATTCTTCAGGTGGTATCATGATAAGCATAAAAAAAGCAGAATACCTGTCACTGTAATCAGTAACTTTGCTGTGCACATCCGAAGCTCGCTGATGATTATCCACATTGTAAGTTACAGTAATCACTATTGAGCTTTAGGAATACAGTAATTGACTTGTTATGTAGATAGCGACACGTGCGATTTACCAAAAAGTGCGACGACTCTCGGGAGAGTTGTTTATCAATGAGAGTTTATAATGTTCCCGAAGTTTTAGCTATCTGGTCACGTTAGCGCGCTTTACCTGGTTTGTCCTTGTGACTGCGTGGTCTTAAGTGGCTGAATACCCAACATCCTAATGTTAACACGGGTTAAACGAGTCTCAACAAAACACTATGAGCTTGTCTAACCTTTCAACAATTTGTACGACATAACAATAGAACGATACGCGTGTTAAGGACAGTCGAAAAGACCCAACTTTAAGGTAACGCTATCTCCAGTTAAGGTTAGCGTGTACTTGATACAGCTATGAGGAGTTGCGATTACAAAACACTGAAATTATACACAAAGACAATGTACACCACTGGAAAGCCCTTACAGGACAAATGTCTGAAATATCTCAACATACAAGTACACGCAAACAAGCGGTAAGTATGTCAGCTCTGTAGTTTTTAATTTATTTATTAAAGGGATTAGTGAGCCCTTGCTGCCCTGCTAACATTAGCCTAGCATGCTAGTTAGCATTAGCCTGCCATAATCCTACAAGTTCATCCGTTAGCCGGAGGTCAGCTCCCAGCGGCAGCCTTAGCTTTAAAACGAACCTGCGGGATGTGTTAAAACAACACCAAACGTATCATCGGCTACACTGTTATACATTTATCATGAATCACTGTGGGTGAAAAGAAAACAGCATACCGAGCCTCTCCTTCATGGCAGCAACTCCTCGGTTTCTAAAATGATCGCCATCTTGTCAGTCCCTTTCGCGTGGTGTTGCCTCGAGCGCGTCCTCTATACGTGACGTTGTTGTTGTTGTTGTTGTTGTTTTGTTGTTGTTTAATGATTTATTTCATGGAAGCCAATTTCTGCCAATGTGATGTAGAAAAGGTCCTGTAGTCATTAAAATGAGAAACCTTCTCAGAATAATAACTTAGTTTCTAAGCATAATGAAAGTATATCAACATAATGATAATAATAGTCTCAAAATAACCACTTATAGCCTATCAGGTGAAGATGTTCACTCACCTTCTATAAAAACAATTTCTTTGTGTTTTAAATTTCGTTATATTGTCATTTTACAGATTCTGCTTCCGTTTATAAGTTTAGTGTCAGACAGTTTAATGCTGGTTTTATTGTAGTTGACTTCCTTTTTTTATAGTATTCCTGTCAGTTGTTGCGTTGTGGTGCTTTTGTGAGCCTGGATGTAGTAGCCTACTTCTTAGTTGTTGTTGTTTGTGTGTTGTGTCAAGGTGTCACTTTTCATTCAAATAAGCAACAAGCCAAAGACAAAATCAATGCTTTGCAATGCTGATCGTATAGAAGTAGTGCAATGTTATACCATTAGGGGGAACTGCTGCACCATTTACAATCAGGTAGGCCTGTTGCACCAAAGACTTTATCACAAATACAACTAAAGGTAATTTTATTTAAAAGTGAAAGCCCAAATTAAAAGTAGCAATATATAAATTGAAATTCTTATCATATGTTGTTTTTAATATCTTTATTCTGCAAAGTAACTCCAGCTGTCAAATAAATGTATTGGAGTAAAATATGTGTCTTTAAAAAGTAGAGTAGATGTAAGAAGTAGCAGAAAATGAAAATACTCATATTAAAATCTTAATATTTAGTGTTAAAGATGAAAGTACCTTTATACTTTAAGTATATTTTGTTGAATGCATACTTTTACTGCAGGACTTTTATTTATAATAGACTGTTTTTGGTGGTGTACTGCTAGTTTTATTTAAGTAAAAGGTCTGAATAGCATTCATTTTAACCCTGAAAAGGCCCTTCTTTCATGGATCACAAGTGTGTGTTTTTTTATTCTTGGCTCTAAAGCCCTGCAGTTGTACCTTTCAGGAGGTAATTTAACGTCTTGTGTGCTGGTGTCGGATGCAGGTGTAGCACTTCATGCTGGTTAATGGGGGCTGGTGGCATTCACTATGTAGATCCTATCAGCCTATGCCAGAGTTTTTATAAGACAACAACACTTTCATGTCTGCTGTGCGGGTTTACTGTAAGTCTCCACTCCAACAACATCAACCATAACAGGGGAAAATATAATTACTGTGTGTGATTAATTGTGAATATTGTGTGAGTATACAGTAGAAGAAAGCTTCAGTGAAAGATAGTTTATTAAGTGTTATTATTATAACACATTGTGAATTCCTGTGTAAATATTGTAGTTTCACATTAAACATCTTGACGTGAGAATAAAGGAAGGACTTGGTTTTCATTCAGGAAATTGCGCCTGAAGGAGGATTTTTAATCTCAACACACGCAACATGACTGCATGTGAAGAATCCTTCTCATGTACTGATTAGTGGGGAACTGATCCATACAAGCCTTCTTAAACCCCCACTGAACAGGGGGAGTGTGTGTGTGTGTGTGTGTGTGTGTGTGTGTGTGTGTGTGTGTGTGTGTGTGTGTGTGTGTGTGTGTGTGTGTGTGTGTGTGTGTGTGTGTGTGTGTGTGTGTGTGTGTGTGTGTGTGTGTGTGTGTGTGTGTGTGTGTGTGTGTGTGTGTGTGTGTGTCAATGGACAACAGGGTTGTGTGTGAGAGAGATTAAGGGGCATTTGTGAGTGACTTAGAGAAAGAGGTATGTGTTGATGTGCCATGCGATGCCTGCGGATCACCTCTAATGTTTTTCTCCCTCTATGTCCCCGGGCCTTCACCGCCGTCATGTCCAGACATGCTATCTCTCCCTCCCTCCCTGTCCTCTTTTCATCAGCACTTTCTCGTAAACACACATTTTTCTGTTACAATACTTCTGAGGACCTCACGTTGGTTCGCCAACTTCTATCTTTAAAGCTGCATTACACTATTACACTATTAACCCATAGAAATTTATCACTCAATGTTGCAACTCGACCTTGCTTTGGTGCTTCTTATAGCTCATTGTTTTGGTTTTACAACGTGTTTACAGTACGTTTCAATGTCAGTTTTTCTCATGGGCCCTTGTTTTCAGCAAACAAGCCGATAAAACCTAGAGTACACTACCCGTCAAGCACCAAACAGTGAATAGATAGAGTTTGCTAGAAACAAAAGAGCTGGATATTCTTTCCCAGGAGTTGGTGGAGAATGAAACATGGATACAATCCCAGGGAATACATATGTCAGATGGCCAGAAATATGACTAATAAGGGATAACAAAGTTGTACTATATGTGTGACTAGGTGTTATTCACTGGCATGTTAGTTGTCAACTGAAATTTTCCCGATCCGTACTAGTCAAAAATCAGCTAACGTATCTTTAAAGTAGAAATCTGAAGTAAATATGTTTGTTTGTTTTTTTACAATTTGAGAACTATGCTTTCTTGCTTTCTGCAGTTCTGACATCATTACGACTGAGTCTGAGACTCCAGGAAGTCACTGATTTGGCACAAAACTCCTATAAAACCACAATTTGTCATTTTGGTTTTTGTAAGGATTAAACAAATGAGATATATTGTGACAATTAGTGATCTTTAGAGATACAAGTGGCTGGACTTTGTTACCTTTGGAAGGAGCCAGGCTAGCAGTTTTCCCCTGTTTCAAGTCATTGTGCTATAAGATAAGCTAAACGGCTGCTAGAAGTAGCTTCATATTAACCATGTAGAAATATGAGTGATGTTGATTTTTCCTATCTTGGAAAGAAAACAAATAAGAACATTTTCAAATATACGGCTGATGTTGGGTAGCTCTTTCTACTGGTTCTCAAGGTTGTTTAGCAAGCATGACTCAATCTTACAGAATCTTATACATAATTGTAAATACATCCTCATCACTATATATCTAAACCATAAATTAAGTTCTTTTGCAAAAGGGTTTGTCACCTGGACTTCATAAGAATACAAATTCACAAACACACACAGAGAAACATGTGGCTTTGTAATCTGTTTTTATTGGATGGTGGTTAGAAAATGTCAGTGAAAGGAAGCCATTCCGGTGGTTTCATGGTGGTGTTAACGCAGCTGGATACGGTGTTGGTTTTGTGGAGGTCGAAAACACAGGTGCCGGGGAAGCCAGGGTGAAATGCTTTACTTTGCCTGTAAACAAAAACATCTCCTGTAATTTCTGCTCTCAGATTTGAAGCCTGCCTGGTATGATTGGTGAGGCCGAATGTTAACATTGGCTACTTGACAGCCTCTGATGTTTAATCTGTTTTTTAAAGAGTGTTCCGACTTGTCATGAGGGCCTGTTTTTCTTCCCAAACTGTCTGTCTGTTGTCACGTTGATGTGTGGGTTTGTTCATAATGACTCAGTGACATCAGGACCTTGTTTTCATGGCTGTATAATAATCAGCAGTAGCGTCTCAATCACTCTGCTATGTCAACATCGCCCTCCCTGTTCTAGCTTGCTCTGATGATCTTCAGGTAGAGAAAAATTCCTGATGTGTATGTGTGTATGTGTGTGTGTGTGTGTGTGTGTGTGTGTGTGTGTGTGTGTGTGTGTGTGTGTGTGTGCAATTAAGTAAAAACCAAAGAGCGTGAATAATATCTGAGGACAGAGCTGGATATTTTCATGTGAAGGACGCCAGTGAAGGAGTTTCAGTCTGGTTTCCTATATGCCATAATATCCTCATTTCCTCTGTAAGTGAATCAAAGCTGATGGGATAATACTGACCACATGATTTACTTATCCAGCACACACTTCCTCTCATCATACTCCTGAGAAGAAATCCCTACTTTCCATATTTTCTGCTTTCATTTGCCTCCCTCTGCCTTCCTCAGGACCTGTGGGTGCTGGTAGCTCTGTGACACCCATAGCAGGCAAGTTTCTGGGCGTCTGTCTCAGGGTGATGGGTGCTACCGAAAAGGGGCATTGTTACTCCCTGCGAGAGTAGGGAAAGGTGGGGGGTTATTGTCCCCGAGCCTGCGGGAGCTGCCATGCACTCCGCAGCCAATAGCAACACAAGAATGCTGACAGGACAAAGGCCATAACTCCATTCTATAGCAACACAAGTGGGGTATTGTGTTCATACAGGCACACACACTCGTATACACACACACACACACACACACACATGCATCTATACGCCATTACTACAATAACACGTACACATATGCTACACTGAAGCAAACTATGCATCTGTGCAAGCATGCCAAACACTCATTCATCAACTAGTTTCCCACACCACGCAACCTCCCACAGGACATCTCCATCACAGGCTGAGAATGGCCAGTCTGGGGACAATGAGTGGGGGTGAGCGAGCATGAGAGACAGTGAGAGAGAGAGAGAGAGACGGGGGGTCCATGGTTCAGCTGCAGCAGTTTATGTGTTTGTGGCTCCCTGTTGCGTCTACGCTTCAAGGCCAGTTCCCACTACATAAAGCACCTCCTTCCTCCGACTAACCTGAAAGTCTGCACTGAGCAGCTAGTGGAAGAAGTACCAAGGTACTTTACTTCAGTAAAAGTACCTAAGTAAACGTCCCTCATTTAACATGCTAAAATGAGTAAAAGTGCAGAAGTATTATCCGAAAAATGTGTGTAAGCAGCATTTTACTGTTGTAGTTGGTTGAGCTGGAGCTAGTTTTATAAAACAGTAAGTCCACTGGTTTCCAACCTAGGGGTCAGCCCCTTCTAAAAGGTCACCAGAGAAATCTGAAATGCCATGAGATGATTAATAGGTGAAGATAGAACACAAAAAAAGTTATATGACAGAAATGTTTTTCTAATTTTTGTGAAATATAGGAAAATGTGACCTTTTTGGGCCTCAGATAGTTATTGAGTGGACATCTCTCTCATCTATGACAAAGTGCAAAGGAAACAGACCTGACAGTGAATAAAACAGAGATGTACTGTACATGGTTAAAACCTGTGACTTAAAAGTCCAGTTGAAAACATCAGATCAGTGTGGACCGATGAAGAGACTGTAACATTCCTCAAAATAATACATATAACAAACACCCTCTTCTTCTGCAATGGTTTAATGGCACTGGACTAAAGAATTAGTAACAACAACAGTTTAACTGTGAGGCGTCCAACTCCTAATACAGTATTCATCCACAGTAGTGGATGAAAACACACATTAATGTGCATTTTATTTTGCCAACCTTCTGGCTACAGACATCTAAAATTTGACAAGAGGCCCCAACTAGACATTTTCTCTAAGGGGTCACTAGCCAAAAAGGTTGGGAGCGACTAGATTGATTTTAATAATACACTGTACTTTATAAGCTTGTAATACGCTTTTTAAATAAAAAAATCTGTGTAAAGTAAGCAATAGCCTAAAAGTAGTTGAGTAGAAGTATAAAGTAGCATAAAATGGAAATACTTAAGAACATATACTTAAAGTACAGTACTTGAGTAAATGTACTTAGCTACTTTGTACCACTGGCATTGAGGCATTCCTTCCAGTCACATTCCTCTTCCCATATGCACTCGTTCACCCCTTATGCCGTCTGGAAACAGCTTGGCAGAAATGAGGAGGAGCCGTGACCCCTCTGCCCTTAGTCTGCGAATGGGCAGTGAATGAGGAAACGTGGGTACAAGAGGCTATCCGGGCCACAGCTGTAAAAAAACATCCACTCCTGCTCACCTCTCATTGAGGAGAGACAGGTGAGCGACCTTTGACCCGGCCTGCTGCGGAGCGCTGTTTGACACGCCAGGAATGTGTCCACACCTCTCGGCCAACCACGCCACAGCGATTGGGCGAGGAGGCGGTGGAAAACATGCACGCCGCCTAAACCCAAACAGAGTGTGTGTGCTCGCCTCGGCCTCTCTGTTATGGTCTACATTCTGTGGCACTGTGTGAATGTAGGGGAGAGTGTTTTGGGAGCGAGAGCGATGGATGACTTAATCTGAAGGGACAGTGTGTGTGTGTGTGTGTGTGTGTGTGTGATAAGGATATTTTTGTCCAATTTATGGGAAGTATTTCAAGGCCTGGGCAGTTATATCAACCTGTTGAGAGTTAGAGTTCATGTAAGTGAGTCTGGGAAGAGTTCTGCTCGGCAACAAGGTTTCAATGACAAAGTGAGATTGCTGTAAACTATTAAAAGATAAGTTTGGTTTATTACAACTCAAGTCAAATTTTTGTAGTTTTGTCTATTGTTTCTTTTGTTTTGCTTTTCATGTCGTACTCGGCAAGTTACTTGCTGACTAATGGGAACGTAGCAACATTGCTAAGGCGAAGAACAACGAGCAGTCCGACAAAACAAACAAACCTTTTTGGGAGAGAAAATGAAGGTAAAATGACTTTATAAATTACACATATCCAGCAAAGTTTGGGAGACTCCTGATGGGCCACTTTGACCTGCAAAGTCTAGTCAAGAACTTATGTTGCATTAATATTAATAATGGATATATGCAATATTTTGAAGAAAAGTTCTTAGAAGTCTTTTTGTTTATACATTTGAATATTTTGCTTTATTGAAATCACAATTTATCAAAACTACATGAATGTAAAAGTATAAAGAAACCGGGCAAACAGGTTGCAGCTGCAATTTTTCCTTTGCTCTGTACGAAGTTTTACTAATTTTCCAATGATAGTTGTGTGGTATGTGTAGGCAGGTACAGGTTGATCTAATTCACCATGTTTGTGAACTAAGACAGTTTCTCGTTAATTTAGACTGGCTACACTGTTCACAACCTGTCTGATTGTCTAAATACATGTTTGGACTTTTTTAAAGCGACAAAGCCGTGTTTGCAGATCTCAGCAATTACTTTAGCAGGTAATTCATAATCATGACCAACAAAAATAATGACCAAGTGCTAAAAATAAGACCAAAGTTGTAATTATCCTTTAATATTACGACATACAAAAAAAACAAACAGAGGGAGAAAGATGAACATAATATTTATATAGATATATACAAATAATACTGTACAAGAGCACAAAGGAAGGAATAAGGATTTTCTGAGTGTAATATGAGATGAATGACGCTGTATCATAAACATTGGAACGGCTGTTTTTGAAAGTGCACTCACAAACCTAGGGAAAAGCTTCAGAGCTGGACTGAATCTGGACTGTGCTCGTAATATACCTCTGCATTCAAACACCCTCTCTCTCTCTCTGTCTCACATACGCACACACATTTGCAAAACAGGCAAATACATTCACGTTCGGGGTAAAACCCATGCACTCTGATTACAACACAGGCCCACCTGGACTGGCTAAGATTTAACCACCTGTAGTGGCTTGTATGGCTTGTTCAGCGTCACTCTGGGTGCTGTGCACATTATGTCAGCACACACATAAACTGCTGCCTGTGTGAAGGAGTGTCCACTGTAATAGGGAATGGACATCCACAGTCCATGTCAGGGGGCTCATTTAGTGTGTATGTTAAATCCTCCTCTCTTTGTTTGTCCATATTCCCTCAGTCCATCTTAGGCTAAAGTGCTGCCGAGAG